>JAEIGF010000383.1:3907500-4380000 GCA_018903485.1 Drosophila littoralis
TCAATCAATCAATCACACACACACACCTTGTACTGCCCCCGTGCCAGCACACTGTGCTGCCACATTCTCTAGCCCACTTGTCGAGCCATTTTTAACATATTGCAACTCTCTTATCCCTTCCCCAAAACCCCAACCCATGTGCAGAACGGCGGTCTGTTGGGCGTGCCCATGGGCTTTCTGGACTTTACACCGGAACCACCAGCACCATCGGCCACACCAGTCACCGTAACGGAACACGTCGATCTATCGTGCAACCCCAGCACCGATACACGCGATCTATCAAGTGAGTTTCGGTAGCGCTACACTTCGAAATCTTACAATTAATACATTAAATATAGCTATATATATAAAGTAGATATTATTTGCAACAGTTTATATAAGATCTTAAAGTATTATCAGTACTTACAAAGAATCTAAGGAATCTAAAGACAAGCTGCTTTATACATTAACCTCGAGCTGAACAGCTTTAGATTTAGTTCACACTCAAACAATTCTCTGAGATTACTTTGTCTTTAAGAATCATATTGGTTATGTTACAACAATAGCTTTAATTCTTTTCAATAATCAAGTATGTATTTGAAATTTGCTTAGTTTGTGCAAAAAGTGAGCAACACATCTCTATTGATTTTTCATAAAGAACTTGGCAAATGAATTTGAACGCAAAATCTCACAGACAAAATCTTTGAACAACATTTACAGCAAGGAGGATTGGATTTTCAGAAAAGTATGTGACACTACTCAAATAAATTTGCAAAAAGTTCTTTGAAAATGAGTTTGAGGCCTTTTTTTCCACACTTTCCGGTGGAATTACCCAAACGCTTATTTGAATATTTGTTAAGATTATAGAAAAGTGTTAAAGATATTATTCCAACTCTATATTATTTATATATATTTTCAAATACAAAATATTTGTAGTAAACACGATTTTAGCTGCGTTCTATTATTTAATTACTAGCACATTACATACGTTAATTAAACTAATTACTTGACTAATTACTTTGGGTATTTTATTAATTACTCAATCATATATAACTACCTTAACCGGGTAGTTATAAATGAATAAATATTAAGAATATTAGGACATATTTACAGAAGTTTGTTTCTTTGAGATAGTTAAGAGAGATATTTCCACAATTTTTTAATTTATTTATTAACTTAATTGCCTAATGTATATACAATATAATATAATTATTTCTTAATTAATGGGCGGTAATTAAAATGACTAAGGAAAAAATCTTTCTGGCCATGAGATAAAAAGAAGCCTTAGGCTTAACATATTCAATAGTTAGAAATAAGCCTTAAAACTTATTATTTTTAATTTATTTATATAACGTATTTTATGAATTTAACTGCTCGAACTTGTTTACTAAATCAAAATCTTTTTCAATATTAAATCTTAGATCCCACCGAACCGCTCGACATTGACAATCATTTGGCTCAGCACATCCATCGGCTCGATCAATCTCCCATGCACTCAATATCGCATCACCATGCAACCGGGGACGAGAGCAACTCGAATCTGGCGCAGCATATCAAAAGTGAGGTGATTGAGGCCAAGCACTTGGTGCATGTGCAACAACAGCAGCAGCAGCAACAGCAGCAGCAGCAGCAACAACAACAGCAGCAACAGCAGCAACAACAACATGCACATCATCACCAGCATTTGCATGCTCAGCAATTGCTGGCGCAGAGTCAGCAGCAGCAACACCAGCAGCAGCAGCAGCAGCAGCAACAACAGCAGCAACAGCAGCAGCAGGCGGCGGTGCATGCGGCACAGCATGCAGCGCTTGCCACGCATGCGGAAATCGGTGGCGCCACCGTCATGGAGATTGATCCGAGCCAGATCAAGCATGAGCCGGGCATGATTATAACGCCAGAGATTGTCAATATGATGTCCACCGGGCATATGGGTAAGTTATTACAAACAAAAAATAAAAAAAATGAATATCAAAGAACTTGCCACAGCACTTGAACTTGCCACTAATCGTATGCCACATTTCCATTTCGATTTTACAGACATGTACAACTCGGATACGAGCGAGGACTCAATGATGATCGCCAACGGTTCGCCGCACGATCAGAATGAGCCGCATTATACGAATTTGGATCAGCAGCACGGCGGCCTGGGTGGCAGCGTTTGCGGCCCCGGCGCCGGTGGTGTTGGTGGTGGTGGTGGTGGCGGCATTGGTGGTGGTGGTAGTGCTGGCGAGAAAGGTCAGTTTAATGGTCCCAAAGCTTGGACACAAGATGATATGAATTCAGCTTTAGATGCATTAAAGAATCAAAACATGAGCCTGACGAAAGCATCTGCCATTTATGGCATACCATCAACGACCTTATGGCAGCGTGCTCATCGTTTGGGCATCGAAACGCCTAAGAAGGAGGGCGGCACCAAATCGTGGAACGAGGATGCCTTACAGAATGCCTTGGAGGCGTTGCGTTCGGGTCAAATATCGGCAAATAAAGCATCCAAAGCGTTTGGTATACCCTCATCGACGCTCTACAAGATTGCGCGTCGCGAGGGCATACGGCTGGCGGCGCCATTCAATGCCGCACCAACCACGTGGACACCCGAGGATTTGGAGCGTGCATTGGAGGCGATACGCGCCGGCAATACGTCTGTACAAAAAGCAAGTGCCGAATTTGGCATACCGACAGGTGAGTTCAGCCCCTTCCATTGTAACGATCAAATCTGGTCTGGCCGCTGGCCGCTGGCACTCGCTACTCGTTGGCCTCTGCACTAATGCAAGTCAAGTTATAGATTGATTGTGCTCGCTAGTGGTACTCGTTACATTCTACTCGTTGGTGTTTTCTTTTCGCCATTCGATACTCGTTGTAATTTACTGGTTATTTTCGATAAACCATATTTATTGTACTTCCAATTGATACTCGTTACTTTCTATTCGTTGGTTCTCCTGTTTCGCCATTCGTTACTCGTTACTTTCTAAAAACCTAACCGTGACATATTGATTCGCCATTTGTAACTCGTTACCTTCGATTAACTTTATCCGTTACATATTTATTGGGCACCCAAGTGGTACTCGTTACATTCTACTCGTTACTCGCTGCATGTTGCTCGTTACATGTATGCGTTTCACTCTGATTGTATTCTCCTGAGATACTCGTTATTTGTCACACGGCACTAAAGACAACTTCTTGCTCGTTGGCCTTGAAGCAACACGCGTTACTTGCTACGTGCTGCTCTTTAGATTAAATGTTCTCCCCTTCACACACTACATATTTCTTCTTGGCACTCGTTACTCGTTAATGTTTCCTTCAGTCGATTCGTGCAAACTGCTTCCAGTTTGTTAACATCATTTCCTGTTCTTGTTATTGGACTTCTTGTACTTCATTACGCCCCTCGTAATTGTTTCCTGCCGCCTGGCCATTTGTGCTAATTCATATACAATTCTTAATGCCAAAGGAACACTTTATGGACGCTGCAAACGGGAGGGCATCGAACTGTCGCGTTCGAATCCAACACCTTGGTCCGAGGATGCCATGAACGAGGCATTGAACTCAGTGCGGTAAGTATGCCATAAATTTGAATACCTATTCAAATAAACAAAAATGCGTTTCTCTTTACCCTAAAAGCGTCGGTCAAATGTCCATCAATCAGGCGGCCATACACTACAACCTGCCCTACAGTTCGCTCTACGGACGCTTCAAGCGTGGCAAATACGATGTCGTGGCCAATACCAGTGGCATCTCCCTCAACAATACATCGGGCAACACGACCGGCAGCATTGAGATTATCGAGCATAGTCAGGAGAATTCGGTAGGTTCTTTGAGACAAACTAACGAGCAAACGCACACACACAAACACACCCACACGCATACACACACATGCATGAGCTAAACATTCACTTGAAATGAAATTTATGGACAGGACGACCTTTAGAAAATATATTATCTAATAACAATCATTAGGATTTGATATCCTTGATCATACAGTTTTACCTTTGACATTTCCTATTTCACATACGTGTTTCCATTTGATGTGTTTGTGTGTGTTCGTGTCTAATGCAACATTTTGGGAAACATTCACTCATGCCACCACACACATATACACACACACACTAACACACATTAACATACACACACACACACAACTGCCAGCTTTGACTAACCGATAACAAATTTATTTATGCAAAGTTGCATATGTTGCAGCAACAGTTCCCGTACAGTCCGTCGCCGCATCCGCCGACGCCGCAGCACCACGGCACGCCGCAGCACCACAGCGCGCCGCAGCATCATAGCACGCCGATGCATCATAGTACGCCGCAGCATCACAGTTCGCAGCAGGGTCCGCCGACGCCGCAGGGCATGCAACAGCACGTGGTGCACATGCAGCAGCAGTCGCCGCACCAGGCACACCATCAGCAACAGCAGCAGCAGCACATGCAACAGGATGTGGTCACATCGAGCAGCCAGGTGGTGCATAGCCAGCAACAGCAGCAACAGCAGCAGCAGCAGCAGCAGCAGCTTCAGCAGATCTATCAGCATCACGGCACGCCCGAGCGTAGTTGAGAATCACTGCACGCTGCGGCAATGCTAGGCGGCGGCGGCGGCGGTGGCGGTGGAGGTGGTGGAGGCGGCAACACAACACCAACAACAGCAGCAGCAGGAGCAGCAACGCCCTTTGCCAGCATATCGGGCCTGGCCAGCGGATCGTCGACTGCGCCGCCATCGTCGAGCACAGCTGGCACCAGCAAGCGCAAGAAAGCGACTAAGCAAAAGCGTTGAGAAAGCGCCGCCGCCGCCGCCGCCGCTGCCGCCGCTGGCTGCGAGAGAGTTGAAGAAGATGTTGACAACTCTGCCACGCCCACCAATAGCAACACAAACGCCACCGTCGCCGCCGCCGCCGCCGCCGCCATTAAATTTCGCTTCAACTCGAAACACTGGAAGCGCAAGTTAAAACAGTTTCATTTGTTGTTGTCGAAACCAACTGGAATAGAAGAAGAAGCGCTCGCTCAGCAAGAAATGAGAGCGCCGAGCGAAGAGAGCAAAGATAAGCAAATATAAGAGAGAGCAACTAAAGCGAAGAGCGTAACTTTTTGGCAGGAATTAAAAGCAAAAAACAAAAGTAACAAAAAAAAAAAACCAATCAAAATTTAAAGAGAAATCTATTCAAAATATATGAGAAAGCATACATTAAAGAATTCAACAATTTAGGATATGTATCAAATGTAAATATTAAATTAATAATGTTAATTGTATATGAAATATGCTTTACACTAAACTACACTACACGACACGACACAGTTTTCAACTCGACTCGAAATTCAAGAGCAGTTTGTTAGTTATATATAATATGGGACAACTTGGATGTGTGTTAGATTTTTCATATATTTATATATTTTCTTTGAACGAAACATTACATAAATTTAAGCGAAATGTGAGCAAAATTGCGGTACATCCTCTTTTCTAGCAGAATTCTGATATAATTTACCTTTTTTTTTGTACTGTTTTTTCATCTTTTTCTTCTTCTAATTAGTTTAGTGTGAGACTGAAAGTGCGCCCCAAATTGTAAAAGCAACAGCTGCAACAACAATTGTATAGGCAACAAACACACACACACACACACACAAACACACACACATACATATAAACCTATATATACAACATATATATATATACATACACAAATATGAAAATGCTTTATAATTTTGTCTAGAAAAGAAAGAAAAGTAAAAAATACCTTAAAAAATATAGAATTAAACCAAAATCATCAAGGTCTTAGAAATTAAACTCATTAGCATGTAAAGAACTTTAAGCAAATCACAAAAACAAAGGTTAATTGAATTTTAAAAAGCAAAAGCGTGAAGCAAACAAAAAAAAAAATATATATAAATAAATAACAACTTAGCTATGTATAAGCAGAGAAATTAAATGTAGCAAATGCATAACTGTGTAATTGAAGTTAAATGAAGATAAGCACATGAAGTGGCAAATGTATTTTTGATAAAAGAAACAAACAAAACAAAACTAAATTGTAAAAAATTGCAAAACTTTGTTAAGATGCCAGCAAACAATATGTCAAAAGCAAAGCAGAAAGCAAAAAACTACAAGAAATACATGCACACACACACACACACACACACACACACACGCGCACTCACATATTTAGAAAGTAATGTACAATTTTTGCTAGTGTAGTGTCTCGACATACAAATAAAGCCCCAAACACCTCTACTTGATCCCAAAATATAGAAAAACGTGAAATAGTTTTATTTTTATCTCGCCGCGCAACGCTAGGTGGCGCCACATGCATATATGCATTAATATATATGTATATGTTATATATAGAAATATCTCAATAAGTGGTTAGAAAAACTATCAAAAAAAAGCAAATCAAACGAAAGAAAATTTATAAAAATTGTAAAAAAAATCTTTATTTTTATTTGAAATTGACAAAAAGAATATTAATAAAAACTCTGTATAGCTTCCATTAGTATATAGAACGTGTGCTGTAAACAAACAACACATACATACACACGCACTCAAACACACTCAAACACACACACACACAAACACACACACACAAACACACACACACATGCATATTTTTGAAGCTACTTCAAGTTTTGGTTTCAAGGAGAATAAAAAAAAAACCACAAGAAAAACAGGAAACTTTTTTGAAAAACTTTGTACATAAATAAAAAGATTTAGTTTTTAGGCATTAACTAAATAGAGAGAGGAGATGAAAAGGAGAAACAATTCGAAATGTTTTGCACTTATTGCGCCTAATTTATTTAAAACATATTTAGTGTGTTTACAAATCGTAGAACTGAAATGCAATATGCTTACCTTAACTCAATATAATTTAATTCCTATTATTTTTAGTTGCTACTTTTTTCACATAATCTTATTTTTCGTTTGTACTATTTACAAACTAGGCAAAAACTGTATATCATTGTAAAATAATTAACAATTCGATGGACAACTGAACAGCATATGAAGTAAAATCTATAAGAGTTATAAATAAAAACAAATAAATCCATTAAATCTACATATATATATATACATATATATCATAATAACATTGTTAAAATTGTCGCAAGAACAATTAAAAAATAAAAACA
The DNA here is from genome assembly GCA_018903485.1 of Drosophila littoralis. Classification (NCBI taxonomy): domain Eukaryota; kingdom Metazoa; phylum Arthropoda; class Insecta; order Diptera; family Drosophilidae; genus Drosophila; species Drosophila littoralis. The sequence continues at coordinate 3,914,586 of JAEIGF010000383.1, forward strand.
AAAAGCGAAAAGCGAAAAACGTAAAAAGCAACGTTAATTAAAAGAAGGAAAAGGCAGATCACGTAGTACATATAAATAAATATGAAAGCTAAAGAAAACATTTAAAACAATTATACATATATAAACACACATATGTTGTATAAGCTTATTAAGGAAGTAAGTGTAATCATTAACCACACAATATTATAGCACATTTCGGATTATCGAGTATATATATTTATATATATATATGTATACATGCGGAAAATATCGATTATAAACTTAAATGTTAGCCCAGACGGAACCATACAGAACTAAATAATAATTCTAATAATAATAATACGAATAATAATTATGCAAAATGTCCTAAGACATGCAAATACATGTAGTTTGATGTATGTAAATGGCAATTGGAAGGCAGTTTAAACAACAAACATTTAATGTAATATTGGTATAACGTAATTTTTAAAGTGAGGTACTATAAATAAAAATTATTAAATAATATAAATCATAATCGACTGGTTTTTCTCGAATTTATACTCTATTTCCGTAATCTAAGCTTAATTCATTCCGTATTTCCATTTTGTTAAAGTTCGCAAGTAATTTGTTTAAATTTTAAAGCTTAACGTTTTTTCTTTTCGAAATATTTAGCTCTTAGCAGTTGCTCTAAAACTGTACAAACGCTGAACTACGCATTTACGTTAACAGTCTTGCACCTCATTTAACAGAGCTACTCCACAGTTAACATCTCAGCTTAGCAACAGTTGAGTGCTTTCGTGCTTGTTGGAGATGCGCATATTTAAGAATATTAGAAACAAAAAAATTTAATAAATAATACAACTTATTTTAAATTTCACTTACAATTTAAAGGTTATTTACATTTAAATTTGTATTAAGTTCATTTTTATTTGTTGCTGTTACATTGCTATTCGTGTTGTGCTTTTGGCTGCGGCTCTCGCGCAGTTTTAAGTCTCTCTCGCTCTTGCCTGCCTGCTGTAAGTTTGTGTTCTTAACATTTTTGAAATTAACTCGAACGTTAACATTGGCATTTAAAATTGCACATTTCAGTTGGAGTTCTGCTTTCCACAGAGACGGTTTGGTTCGGCGAATTTTCGCAAATAGCGTCGTGTTTTGTGTATGTGTGTGTGTTAACATTTTTATACGCAGAATATTACAAAAAACACAGAGCGCAGCATTTTTGGTGTACAAGAAAAAGTGGTGCGCGAAACAGGATTTCTTCTTTGTTCCGTAAGTGCTTCTTCTTCCACATCTTCTGCAGCACAAGATGTGTAAATAAGAATGTTTCGCCAAAAGGCAAATTCAATGTGATTTTTGCAAAAATCATAACTGTAAACAAAAGCGCGCAAACTGTATGAGTGTGCGTGTGTGTGAGTGTGTTTGCTTGTGTCTAAGGGCCAACAGAGAGAGGGGGGGCAGCCTTATCAGTGCGCAGTTTATGAATTGATTAATAAAATTGTACAATAATCTTATTACAAAATAAAGTGAATGCAAGTGAAAGTAATTGAATTGATGCGCAACAATTTGCGCAATTTGTGCGAGAATTTTGCAATTTATTTCTGAATGAAAAGTGACAGCGGATGTGCCAATTTATACATGTACATACCCTAAATATTAACACATATATTATGTTTTATTTTTGCGTAAATGATGTGTACTAATATATACTTGAACCTGAACGAACGCCCCTGTGTGTATTAGGTCATGCGGGGCAAATACCGGGACGGGAGCAAAAGCACACGGCGTTAGCTAAGAAAAGCAACGGACCGCAACGCCTACCCACAAATTTAACTGCATAAACAGTTTATTTTTATATTGAAAATACCAGCTGCAAGTTCAGGTTCGCCCGCACTTACAGAACTTGTACCCCTAATCACATTACAGACGCATGTTACACACACTCACACGCATAACACGCAAAAGGGGCAAAAAAGAGCTAATCGGTTTACCGTTCAACACGTTTTTGAATATTAACTTATAAAAGACAACAATATTAAACACAACGCTAACCGCCAAAGGCCAACAACAAGAACGAATGGCAATAGCAACAGCAACAGCAACAAGAGAGCGCAGAACACAACGTGCTTAAAAGAGAGCGAGAGTGAGAGCACAGAGTGTGCTCTCTGTTTGCAGCTTGCGTGGGCGCGAGAGCTCCAGAGCAAGCTTTTTTTGGACAGCTGATTATGGGCAGCACAAGAAAGTGCTAGTATGTTTGTGTGCGTGTTTGCGTGTGTTTGTGTGCTGCTATCCTGCTGTCTACGCAGCTGGGCCCTAAATAACAGCAGCAACAACAATAACAGCGACATCTTTACTGTTTTGTGGGCCAAAGGCAACGAGTGCCGCGTGCTGTGCGTGTCTGAGGGTTAATTAAACTCTTAACCGTATCCAAGTTGGCCCCCAAAACAATTCACTAGACCACAAGGTCTAGGTATTCAGCAGCGCCCACATTGACACACATATTTCAGCTTGTTTTTGAGTGCTGTCAAGTTGCCAAAATGAAAAAACCTACAAAAAAAATGCTTTTAGCTTGTCTCAATCAAATAATTCGCATCAAATCGAAAGAAATACAACTGCTCAAGTGGGTTGACTATGTCAATTCGCAGCACTTGCATACTATTGCAAAATAGTTAGCTAATAGATAAAAAACAATATATGTACATACTTGCTTGTGCATTTGTTAATGAAAATGTTAAATAAATCAGAGACAAAATTCATGTTAGAATTTACTGTTAAGTAGGCTTGAAATGCTAAAATAACATTTGAATGCATTAAATGTCTATGTTAACTGCTGCTGTTAAACGAGATTATCAATGTTAACTGTTGCTGTTAAAGGAAAGTCTAGTTAACTATCACATCTTTGCTTGATCTAACGTAGACTAAATCAAAGTTCACCAATTGTAGCTTAAATATTGTTTCTTGTTTTTAAAATTTCATTTTAGCCTGAAAATCTAGATTTTATTAAATCTGTTGCTGCACAGGGTTTTTTATAGCAAGTGTCAGCAACTCGCATATACCCTACGCACCATATTTGTCTAGGGTATTAACGCATAAAAATATTTTATGAAGAACTCGCTCTTTGATTGTAGCGCATTTTTGAAGCAGCAATTAAAATTTTGACAAGGGTTTTTTATTTGATTATTCAGACATAAGCCGCAATTAAATACATTGTATGTAAATACATTCATTATATGCGAAACTTCCGACACATTGAAACTGAAAGATGGCTAAAAAGCAAAGTCAATTCACGATTAGATTTGGGTTGTAACCAAATAAAAACATAAAGCATGACTAAGCGCAGCCTTAAATCAAGCAGCATCCCGCTCTTAACTTCAGCAGTTGTTGACTTTCTCGGCTTCCGCCGTGTCTGTGTGCGTGTGTGTGTGTGCTGTGCGTGTGTGTGTGTTTGCCTGGTCCCTGTTGCTGCATATCCTGAGTGCATTTCCTGTCCAGAAACTAGATTACAAACTGCGCAATTGCTGCCATTTTGTGATGCCTGCTTCAAAGTTAATTAAAGTTTGTGGCTCGGCTAAGCGGAATTGCAAATCCTTTGGCAAATTGCGCCCTATATTAAAGTTATGAATTTGTATTTATTTACTTGCAGCCAAGTTGTGGCAATCAGCTCTGTGTGAAACCAGCCTACGACAAGGTCGCGCTGCATAGCATATCAACGGCAACAACAACAACAACAACAAGAACGAGAACTTTACTGCCACAAATCGTTGCACGCACGTAAGTTGTCTGTTTACTTATTTTCTGTTCAGCTAACCAATAATATATATTTAGTATGTATTCATAAATGGCAAAAGCTGGTAAAGTGCGCATCTGCCTTTTGATTGCCTATTTGATTACTATGCAATCAGCTCTGTTTAATAATGCATATCTTGTCTGCATATCAAAAGGCGATACTCCTACGTGTTTCAGGCAGAAATGCTTTAGCTTGTATTTTATGTACATTTCAAGTGACGATTAGAAAGAAATACTTATAAAAATTAGCTGAATATTTAGCTGGAATATAAGGCAAAGGTACTTTAGTTCGCCTGGAAAAATATACCTCGTTTAGAAATATGTATAACTTTTTTATTACAAAACAAGATATCTTAGACTAGATTAGATATCTTAATATATAGCTTTTGTTTTGCATTTAGGATTAACTCCATTTTACATTTTACATTTTCCAATGGCTAAAGATAAATTCGTCTCTGTTTAAACCTTGAACAGATGCAAATAAATTGCTTAAGTGCACTTCAGCAGCATATAGTTCGAGTTTATCTTCCTATACTCTGTTCAGGAGGTGATTTTAGAGCATATTGGCTTTGTGGCAAGTCCATGTCATGTCTGTAGTGTCATGTCTGTTGATACAATTATTAATTGTTTTGATCAATAATTGAATAATTAAAATCATTTTTTTAAAGAAAAACCATGAGATACATTCTTCCTTACATCCGCTCAAAAACGTGTTAAGATTTTCTTATTAATTACAAGTGGACGCGTTAAAGCCTAGGCTATTCGAGTTAATATGTGTATTGCTGGCTTTTAAAGCTAGTTCGCTGCCGCGCCCACAAATTCCACAAATTCCACAAAATATTTTCAACACATTTTCTATAGAAATAATTTGAAAGCAACTCCAGCTCCAGAGAGTCACATGGCTTACCATTGTGTAGTTTCGCCTTGAGCTGTTTTTAATTGAAAGAAGAGCATTACGCAGTCGGTTGACACCACATACGATAATTTCTAACACATATTAGCCTATGTATAGCTTATATACACATAACACGCATAGTCTGTTGATCAGGCTAAATATGAACATTAGCTAAATGCATATTTTAGCTAAAATAGATTAAGCTCAAACTTAGCACGCAAGTACTTAAGCAATAATATAAGTTATTTTAAACATAGTTTACTCGTATTACACAAAAATATAGCTTTAAGTTAGGGCTTAGCTTTGGAATTAGTTGAAATTTGCATCACAGCTTATTTCATTGTTAATTTTCGTATACAAATCGAAAGCTTGATCTAATAGCTGCCACATTTAACCATTTGATAAAGGTAAATACGCACGTGTCTGTCAAAGGTAGAGACAACTGAATTACTTTACGCACAGCTCACAACAACATAAACATGAGAAGAAAAAAAAAAAAGGGTCAAGCACATTTTTGAATTAAATTTGTAAATAATTCAACACTGATTTGTTTTGTGCCTTTAACACAAATTTTCATTTTTATTTTCATTTTTATTTGTATTTCTGGCTTACGCTTTACGCTCTGATAAAGAAATGCACTGCCCGGTTGCGTATACTTAATATGCTAATCAAATTTTCGTAGCAATATTCTTTGTGTGTGTGAGCAAGTGTCCTAACAGCTCTTAACTTTTGCTACATGTCTTCAACATTTTCCATATATGTATGTTTCTTCGAAATTGTTCTCATCCATGCACAGTGGGGCGAGTGTTTGGGAGGACAGATGTAAAATTTTTGTCGATGTTTTGAGTTTCGTCAGATTGGCCTTAAACTAAACAAAACTTTCAAAGCTCTACATAAAAACTTAATGATTTTTAGAAATTCCACTCGCAACAGAGATAAATCGGTGGGAAATAGGTGAAAAAGTTAAATCGAAAATTTAAAGCAGAAAATTGCAAGACCCGGGAATAAAATTCTGTTTTTAACAAATATACTCTAAGGCAAGATATATAAATATAATATACAAATACAAAATAATACAAAAATAAAAGGCATTTCGATAACAATAATCCATAATCTGAACACATTGTCTACTTATTATACTATGCCCTTAAAGCTCAGCTTTGTGCCACTGTGCCATGCCACGGAAATATTTCTATTCTTTTTGTGCCAAGCGCCTTTGTTCGTTTCTATCCCTTGGGGCTACGAGCAATTTTTGGCTTCTCGACCTCCATGATGAGCACCACAAAAGGACCCTAACATGTTGGCCTTGTTTACACACACACACATGCGCACACACACTCACACACATGCGCACACACACTTTTTCGTTTTATGTGAAATGTTGAAGCGTTCATCAATTGACCCTTGACTTTCTTCAAAGGTGTCTGCTTGGCGAGAGGCGCTCGCTTGGGCTTATTGCTTTCGCTTTTTGCCCTGTCTGTGTTTTAGGACCTCGAATGATTGCATGCAATTGTTTGGCCTGTTAACTGCAACCTTGCTAGCCCTGCCTATCCTTGGCTCTTGCCCTTTAACTGAACGAGCCAGCCCGGGGCCGAACGGAAGCGGCTGCCACTGCCAAATGTGCAACTCTTGTGTGGCACATGCAGCAGACGCTGTGGGTACGTGCCTTAAGTTGATTATGTTGCGCCTGTCTGGCATTTGGTTATTACATTTTAAATGTTGTTTGTGTTTGGCTATTTTAATTCAATTAAAATGGCCGCAGCTAACGAAATGTGGGCTGCTTTTTAAAATAATTAGTATGGAATGCCTTTCTATACCCTGTACCCATTGAACATGGGTATAAAGGGGTATACTGTATTTCCGAAAATGTCTGTAACGGGCAGAAGGCAGCATCTCCGAACACATAAACTGAGTCTATTCTTGATCAGCATCAATAGATGGGTCCAACTAGCTAGAATTCGTATTCGTAGAGACTAGGTCCAGTATGAATTTCTTTCCGATAATCGATAACTTGTCCCGTTTCCAAGCAAACGATTAAAATATTTATCGCAATTGACTCATCAAACTTGACATTCAGCTTCTAGAAAAGTAAATACAAATCAAGTATCTTTCATTTTATATCCAACCCCCTTCCCTCCCATCTCACGAGCTGCATTTGGTGTTGGCAGAAGAAGGTTCAGGGTATCTCCTAGTCGCGCATTCCATCTAGAGCAGTGCTACTTGTTTTTGATGGAATTTTCAGCGCACATTTTAATATTTACATGCTGCGCATTAAAATGTGGGTATAATGCAAATGGATCGAAAGCCAACTCCATGAAGTATATTAAATATATATACATATTTTGTGCGTATCTAAAGGCTTAACAAGCTGTGAAAATATATATTCAAATTGTTGCACAGCATCGATTTACACGTCGATGGAGCTTATGTTTCATATATCTCTACATATGCCCGCCCAGCTGTTTGTCTGCCTTTATAAACGCGTCAGACACAGAGAAATTTGAGCTATGAACACAAAATTTGGTAGGTTCGCAGATTTTCATGCACATATCGTATTATTTTTGTGCTCAACTAAGAGCTTCACTCTACATTTTCCAGCAATTGTGGATAGGACTTTTAGTTTGCGCATCTTAGCACAAGTAAATGTCAAACTAATCTAAAAACACTTACGCCAAATTGCGTATACGCCGTGTGAACAGCTGTGCAAAGCATTTAATTAATTTGTTTAATTGGATTTAATTACCAGACGCCAGTTAGGAGCAGTTCGTTAAGTCTATTTAAGCCAAAATAGTACATATATCGGCCACATTTATCAGTTGCCCGCGTGGAATGCATTTCCCTCGTTTCGCAACTCATTTCCTTGCCAGCAATTTTGTGGCTCAGCTGCCATGACCACGAGGGCGGGCGAAACACAACGTTATTATGGCTTATATATGGCTGCCATATAAATATATATATATATATACAGCACATATTTGTCATCGGCATTTGGTATGCATTAAATGTGTGTGTGTGGGAGTGTGTGGCACGCATTCTTAAGCAGTCAAAGGCAAATCCGTGTCCCAATCCGCTTGCGACCTTTTGTTGGGGGAAAACGTTGCGTATACGTAATATGTGCATGTTAATTCATGCGTTCGCTTTGCTTTTCATTATCAATGCCAATGCTGTATGCTGACTCGTATTGCTTTGTATGTCTCTCCCTCTCTTTCTCTCTCTCTCTCTCTCTCTCTCTCTCTCTCTCTCTCTGCATGTGTCTGTGTAACTGCAAAAACTGTCACGCATAGTCTCAATGTATCTGTGTGCTCGTCTTTGTATCCGCATCTGTAAGATACTTAGCAGTTTGGCAGCTGTTTGAGCACTTGCAGCCATTCAATCGCCTAAAGGCGCGTATTCGTTGTAACTGAGCGTATGAAAATGGTTATATATAAGTGAACAGCATTGTAAAGCTGTTGCAATGAACGCAAGTCAGGCTGTTTAGCTGGAGTTTCTTATAGTATTTCTGCTTATGAACCTCTTGTGATGACAAATTGAAAACTTCTTACAGATGATACATTGATTAAACATAAACCTTGATTTGATTTTAAAAAAGTTAGGTTCGAAATGGATTGAGCTGTTAAATTAGTGTCATAAGTTAACAGCCAGATTTAACTTATAGTTAGAGCATAAGGCACACCAATTAGTTTTCAAGCAGATTTGGATAAGTGGACGTCGCTTTTATTTGTATTTCATAGAGCATTAACTAGTCGTTGCAGTCCACTTACGATTTGCGTACAATACTCTTTCTGTTATCGCTTCCACTTATGTGCTTGTCGATTCGATTAATAAATCTGACAACAAAAAATACACGTAATGCAATTTTATTGAGCGAGAGAAATTTACATGCATTTTGTCAGTGTATTGGCAATACAGTGTGACCGTGTGTGTCGGTGTGTGTCGGTGTGTGTCGGTGTGTGTGTGTGTGTTTGTTTGTATGTGTGCCTTTGTCTTATCTTGTCTCACACATCTGCAGATTTCGTTGTCATTTTCGTTTTCGTTTTGAGTGCTTCTCTTCCACGCTCTCTCTCCTCTCTCTCTCTCTCTCTCTCTCTCTCACGCTCGATTGTTTTGCTTATCTTTGTTTTCATTTCTGATGCATTCATTCAAATTATTCAATTTGAGTGGAATCTTACTTTGTTTGTATTCAACAATATTTTGCATTTCAGTGTCGACGCTCGAGGCGCGACGCTCGCGTGAACGAAAAATAAATACAAATTAAATAGACATATAGGACACAATAAATTTGCAATTTGTTTATTATACTATTATAGTATTGTTTGCGCGCGCGTTATTTTATTTTTAGTTTGCTTCGCAAAGTTTGTGTTTATTTATTTCAATTTGGTCTTGAGCAATTTGTGATTTGATTTGTTGTTGCGCGAAATGCGTCTACGTAGCTGTAAATATGCCACAATTGTGTTGTAAGTTGTTCGTATGCAACTTTGTTCAAAGCCATGCAACAAACTCTTTTTCCCGACTCTGTGCAGCGGCCGCAGGATGAGCTACAACAGAAACAACAACAATGACAGCGGAGGCGGCGGCGGCGACGTTGGGAGTGGCGCGGGCGCAGCGACTGCTGCAACAGCTGCAACAGCTGTTACTGGAACAACGGCCACAACACCAACAGCAACAGCAACTGCTGCAGCTGCAACTGCAACAGCCGCATGTGGCGCCAATTCAAGTTCAAGTCGCCGCTTGGTTCACTTGACGGGCGGCAATCGTGGAGCAGCCATGGGCAATGTTGTTGGCTGGCTGAAGCAGGTTTCTGTTAACCCAACACACACTTATTTGCTTGGCCAATATACACTGTACCTGTGCCTGTACCTGTATTATGTATATGTATATGTTATGTGTGTGTCCTGTTGCACTTCCACTAGTCCAGACTCTAAGTACTCTCTCTCGCTGAGCTAAGCACAGCAGCTACTCAGCTCTAATTACTACACTAAAACAATACTCTCTCACACACACACACGCACACACACACACACAGACACGCCCACACTCAAGCACTCTTTGTTGTAACGTTATCCTGCACCAGCTAATTTGAAATGCAAGCGCACTCCAACCCCCCTCCCACCACTTCACCCCACCCCACCCGTTGTAGACCCCTGGCACTTGTTTCCCTTTCATTTTGTTTATTTGAAAAGCTTTGCTGGAGCATTTTATGGTTCCATAGAATGGATACTTATCTCCAGCAGCAAAATACATTCCAACTGCATATTGAAAATGAAAAAAATACAAAAGAATGTTTGAGAAAAAAAGGAATTTTCATTATTTATGATTTCGTTGAAGTCAAACCATTTGATGGCATAAATATTCAATATATTATTTATATTATATAAAAATATATATATATATATAAATTTTAAATTGATTATAATCTTATTATTTTCAATGTATTTTGTTAGTATTCATTTACTCGCATAATCATTTGTTTCATTTTGTTTGGAACTTTAATATGCGCTTATTTCAATATATTATTCTTTTAGCGGTTAAGCATATATGTATATAGCGTATTTAAAGATTTATTTTATTATGCATATTTATGTTTATTTTAATGTATTTTTATTTACGCTTCTGAACATTATTAACATGTATTAAACGTATTAAATAGCTTATCTTAATTATGCCTTCGCCTAAAAAGAGTTTCTGCGAAAATGTATTTATTATTATTTATTTTGTTACTAGTTTTTCCTTTAACTGATAAGTTTTATTTAACATTTTATTCTCAAATTTTTTTGGGTGTGTGTTTTGTTATTTCTTGAATATTTTCATTCAATTCCATTTTAAATTTCTTAGGGATTTTTAAATGCGATTCTTTAGAAAGCGTTTTATTTATTTTCTTGTAGCTGATGCGATTTTTTAGAAATTCTTTATAAAACATAAAAAAGTTGTTTAATATAAATACATTTATATTTTAACTGGTGATTTTTAGAAATTTTCTTTAAATTCCTCATCCTCATAGATTTCTTTTGGGTTTATAAGTTCTCGCAAAGTCACTTAGTTATATCTGATGGCATTTTATTTATTATTTGTTTTTCTTAGGAGCTAGCTATTTCACCTTGGAGCTTATTTTCATGTCCACCTACTTGACGCGCCACACAATCCTTATAAAAGCCGCCTATGTATGTATTAACTATTTTCCCAGAAGTTCAAATTCCCAAATTGAGCTCTCTCCTTTGTTATTGTTGTCAGTCGATGTTGTGTGCTCGTCGTCAGTTTTATTCGGTGTTAGATGCGAGATGTATCGGTTGCTTATGTACATGACACTCTATGATTTGCAGGCTTCCATTGAGGTGCGAGACGCTGGCACCCGGACGCTGTCCATGCTGCAGAGCACCAATCCGAATTTTCGCTCTCTGGACTTGTCGCTGACGCCAACGGTGTCCGTGGCCGCCTCGTCGGGCAGTGTGCCGACGACGACAAGTGCGGAGGGTTCGCTGAGTGGCTCCACAAACCTGGCTGGCATTGTCCAGGATACAGAGGATTCCTGCGATACCAAATTGCTGACAAGGACACGGGCCTACGCGTCCGTCAGCCAACCGCAGAGTCCGCGGCATCGCGTGCGAGGCACACCCAACGGCCTGAACGGGCGCTCCACATCGATATCATCGCAGCTGGAGAAGACCAAAAAGCTGCTCAAGATGACCGAGGGCGAGGACAAGCCGTTGACCATTTTGCACTACAACGATGTCTACAATATCGAGTCCATGGCCGAAACGGAGCCAATCGGCGGCGCTGCACGCTTTGCCACAGCCATCAAGAGCTTTGCGCATCTCAATCCACTTGTTCTCTTCAGCGGTGATGCCTTCTCACCCAGCATGTGTAAGTAGTGCTTTAACCTATAATCAACTATCAGCTATTAATACTTTAATATACCTATATCTTTCCTCCCTCGCAGTGAGCACCTTTACGCAGGGCGAGCAAATGATACCTGTGCTCAATCAAGTGGGCACACACTGCGCTGTCTTTGGCAATCATGACTTTGGTGAGTCTAAAAACAGATTCAAATGTTGTTAAGTGACACGTATGAATATGCTTTATGCTGATTAACAGCAGAAATGTAAAGACAATGCTAAGGGAAACAAAAAATGTTAGTGAAAAACATGTAAAGAGTGACTGTTAAGAGTACTGAAAGTATAGTCTGTAAAGAGAAACGTAGCATATGTTAGGAAGAAACACTTAATCAGGCTTTAAATAAAGGCTGAAATGTTATATCTTGCGATAGTCTTCCAGAGGCACAGTAAAAGAAAATATTTTAAGTTTTCTGTTGATATGTTATTTCAACATATGTTATTTGAATGTTAAGTTAAATCGAAAAAAATCTTCCCAACAAATGTTAACGTTATCGACATTATTATATTATTGGCTTATAAAACATAAAAATGCTCTATGAAAGATAATTAAAAATGTTGAATTCCCATTAGATCACGGCCTGGATGTGCTGGTCAAGCTGATTAAACAAACGGATTTTCCCTGGCTAATGTCGAATGTGGTTGACAACGAAACTGGACGTCCGCTGGGCGGTGGCAAAATCTCCCATTTCATTCTGCACAATCAAATCTCGATTGGGCTGATTGGGCTCGTGGAGCGTGAATGGCTCGAGACGCTGCCCACAATTGATCCCACCGAAGTCACCTACATCGACTATGTGGAGGCTGGCAATCGTCTCGCCCGGGAGCTGCGCAACGAGGGCTGCGATCTGATCATTGCCCTCACGCACATGCGCACGCCCAACGACATCAATCTGGCCGAGAAATGCGATGGCATTGACATAATCCTTGGTGGACACGATCATGTGCGTGAGGTCACCGAAATCAATGGCAAAATGATTGTCAAATCGGGCACAGATTTCCAACAATTCTCCGTCATAACCATCGAGCGACAGGCCAACAATCGCGCATTATTCTCCACGGATGTGCAGTGCATGGATGTGACGGCCAAAATACCTGAGGATCCCGTGCTTAAGCAGGAACTTGCCAAATATGCCAGTAAGTGGGTCCTTACAGGACTGAGTCATAATAAAAAGAAGCAGGATGAATTGTAGGGAAGGTCAAGGGATCCTGGAAATAGACATACATTATGATTAGTAGTTTAATTCCCAGAAATACTTTTATTAAAGAGGTCAAAAGCTCAATTCCCGGAAATATTTCTCACTCTGAATATGCCAGTTATTTTGAGTAAGATGGAAGAAAATGTTCAATATATATATATTATTCCTTTTAAAGGAGGTATATAAAAGTTGAGTATGTTATAGAACATTAAATCTTTCTTATTACTCGCTGAGGTAAACAAAATTCCCTCAATCAAATGAGAGAAACTTGAAGTCTTTTTTAGATGGAAAAACTACTTAGAATAATAACTAGTTACAGCTAAATTATTCTAGTATTTCCCAAGCAGTTTCTTCCTTTTTTAGGTAGTAAACTCTTAAATATTAATTAATTTATTTTTTATAAATCTCTTTTTCCACTTCTGCAGAATTCATTGAGAGCAAATTATCGGATGTCATGGGTATATTTGGCGTGGAGCTCGATGGCCGCTTCTCGCGTGTGCGCACACAGGAAACCAATCTGGGCAATTGGGTGTGCGATGTCGTCTTGGCGGCTGTTGGCGCCGATGTGGTTATACTGAATGGCGGTACCTTTCGCTCGGATCGCATACATCCCGTTGGTCCGTTTACAATGGGTGATCTGGTCAATGTTATACCCATGCGCGATCCATTGATATTGCTCGAGGTGACGGGACGTGTGCTGTGGCAGGCGCTGGAGAACGGCGTGTCCGCCTATCCCAAGCTGGAGGGTCGATTTCCCCAGGTGGCTGGCATCAGTTTTGCCTTCAACCCGCAAGCTGCGCCCTACAAACGCATTGATCCGCAGCTGATACAGGTGGGCGATGAGTATCTAAATCTGGAGCAGACCTACAAGCTGTGCGTCAAGAGCTACATATACATGGGCTGCGATGGATATACCATGTTCAAGGATGCCAAAGTGCTGGTGAGTGTCTCTGCAAATGCCTTTAACATCTAATTACTATAATGCTTATGATCAACTCAACTTATCCAGATGGATGACGATGCCTGTCCGGAGCTGGGCATAACGCTGCAGAATCATTTCAAGGCCATAAATTCGCGCAAATGCGGTCAGAACACAAAGCATAGACAGTCGCTGGTTACGCTATCGCGTCGGCATAGCCTGGTGCAATGTCTGGACAGTCTGGATCTGGATGGTCCATCGCCCATACGCAAGCTGTCGGTGGGTCATCACAACAAGTCCCTGGATCTGGCGCATGGCAACTCACAGAAGGTAAAATGCATTTACTTTAAAGTCAATAACTTGGCTAATAACTAATCTCGATCTTTGACAGATGCTGCGTCGCGCTTCGCTGGATGATCTGGAGCAGTCCACATGCGATTTGGCGCCACAGCTGGAGCATCGCATTGTTATGATACAAAACGAGGAGGTGAGTCAAACACATACTAATAAAAATATATATATACATATATATTTATGTATTTACGTCTACGTCTTTCTTCTCTCATGCGCCCAGCATCACCGTCAGCTGGTGTTCAAGAAGGAGACGCACATTATGAACTCAACCATAACCGAGGCGGAGGACGAGTAAAGTTCTTTGTATTCCTTTGTTTTCGTGCATTTAGTTTTGATTTTCTTTTAGTTTCCTCCTTCGTTTTTTGTTTTCTTCTTCTTTTGTTACAAACTTGAAACGAGCTGTAGGGCAATTGCCGATTCGGAAAGACATATATGTATGAGTTAGGATAATGCAGTTAGTTAAGTTATGCATCGATGGGAATCGTCTTGTTTAGATACATATATACGATACGATATGTTATTTATTGCTGTTGTTATTATAATAATTATTAATTTTTGCTTTAAGTTCCAACGATTCAAGACTTCTCTCGGCAAAAACTAAAACCCACGCGAACTTGAAATTGATATTAATATTATATGTACCTAAAGTTTAACATTAGTTTAGACAAATTGATAAATTAAGTTGATGAAAAGATGAATGTTTTTAATATACCTATTATTTATACAAACTTATCATTTACAAGACAGCTTTAAGATTATTTAGAAAAGGAAAGAAAAAAACAAACAAAACGGGACTCGCAGACATTCAGAAAACTCTTCTCAAGCCAGTTCATGAACAAAGGTTGTAGCAATATTTTAAATATATTATAACTCTTATGTTCCCGTTCCCAGTCAAAACTTAGCTAGGTGTGCATGGGGCTCGGTCCACAGGCTATGATGCGTGACGAAAGCAAGCAATATTTTAGAGAGCTATGCATGTGTATAGAGTATTGTATGAGCGTATATATTATATTTTTATGGCAACTTTTGGAGCGCTGTAATGCAACTGTTTGTAAACTGTTTGGAAAATAATGCAATCATTAACTATATGGTATATACACGAACGCGATTCTAACAAATAGTGCATGATCTACAAGATTTTTAAACAAGAAAGGGCAATCGTTCCTTTACTAAGCAACAAAAAGAAAAAACGTAGCATTCCTTACAAAATAAAACTATAAATAAAACATAGCAAGAGCAGTGGCAGAATATTTTAAACAATTACAAATGCAATTGAATTGCCAACAAAAATAAATAATATATGATATATATATATACATATATATGTGTGTGTGAGTGCGTGCGCGTGTGTGTTTGTGTGTGTGTGTGTGTATGAAAAACAACAGCAAGAGACCAAGCGAATTCAATTACATAAAGTTAAACAATAGAACGGACAACAGATGTTGAAATAGATTCGTCAAGATATGCATAATAAATGTCCATGCTTTAAATACAAAGTTAACTAAATGTACAATATAGTATATACACATATATATATCTCAATATAAATACATAAATAGTGTATTAACAGCAGCAATAGACTCTTACTTAAGTATCTTTCGTTTGTTTCCGCATTAACCTGCAAGGTCTTTACTACTTTTCTACATTCATTTTTCACATTTTCCTATTGTTTTTCTCCTCGATTTGAACAATTTAAACGAGCTCAACTATTTTACCTTTGGTATTAAAACAAATAACTATTCCATTCAATATGCGATTAAGCATATTGGAACATATTGCTTTATGTAAAACATTTATTAATACAAATAAAAAATATATTGCTTCATTTGGCAAACAAATTTCGATTTCGTTAAGGGGAAGCACTTGGTTAGACTATTGGGGGCGGTAGTTTCTTTAGGGTTAATACTAGCTTAAATGCTTTGAAACACTTTGGAGAACTTAAGGACTACTAATCAAAATGTGTTGTTTGTATTGTATCCATTCAATAGAACTGCAGCACCAGAGTCTTGATCGCGCTGGCTATATGAAAAGCGCAATCGCGCACCTCCAGCGTATTCTTCTGTATGGCCTGCTTGTCGTCGGCCTCAATGGACTTCTGCAGATTCTCGCACTCGTGCTGGATGAGTATATTCTTGCGTGTCAGCTGCTTGAGAGTCTCGCGTGTCGTTTCGCTAGCATTCGGCGGCTGTGGATAGTCAAATGGGTATGTTTAATAGAGGTTCCAAATTGATAGAGCCTGTAACCAACTCACTAGATTGGCGTAGAGAGCAATTAGGTCTGTGACAGCGCTGCGTATGCGTTCGCCATGCGGTGCTATCGATTGCTTGTCGGCCTCTGTAGCCGGATGCATGGCCTGTATGAGCTCCTTGAGGCAGCGTGTAACCAAATCTGAGCGTAATTTGACCTCCTCACCGAAGGGTTTGCCATCGCCAGCCATTTGATACATGCTGGTCGTGTTGCGCACATCATTGTTGCCCTTGGCCAAATTGTTGGCCAAACGGCGCTCATACATGCTGGCGGGCCGTTTGATTGTCGACTGATTCGACGAGGTGTTGGATGAGGCGCTGTCCGCAGCAGCTGCAGCCGCCGCAGCAGCGCCTGTGCCCTCTGGCAGCGACAGCGGCTCGTGCTCCGAGTCGGGGCTGTTGAGACTCAAATCAATGCGGCTAACATAAAAAATAAATCATATACAAAATAAAAACCAATATGAATAAATGATAAACAAGCTCACAGTGGCTCATCGTAGACGCTGTTGTTCGAGGCGCTGTTGAATTTGAATTTCAGCTGCGAGTTCTCGCTGGACAACTGCTGCACCACATTCTTTAGCTGATTGATCTCGCTTTTGTATTCGTTGATCTGCTTGCGCAGCGTTTCCATTTCGTTCTGTGAGTTTGCGTTGCGCGGCGGCGTGTGCACAATGGCCTGAATATTTAATAAATAAAATAAAGTAAACAAAATAAGTAAAACAAAGGTGAAAGAAACCAAACTTTAAACTAGAAACAAACTTCAAACAATGGATATGATGGCAGTTAAACTACATTTTGTACATGAGCAACTAATTTTATTTAATTAGAGACCTTTGACTAGAAAAGCTTACAACTAGTTTTCGAGCGCGAGTTAGCTAATTGATGAGCTCTATAATAAGTCTGTAGTTATATATGTGTATGGACTAGGCACTACATTGGGATGGATCTCAGTCTAACCGAAGCTATTGTTCAGCTTGAGTATCTTTTGGCGCATTAAGTTTACCTGCTGCGCCATGGGCGGCACCGGTGCATAGTCATCATCGCTGGCCACCGGATCGTAGATGGGCTCATCATCCGATAGATTGGGATCGTGCACGCTCTGCTCAAAGGAGCTGCTGTACATGGTTGAGTTGTTGCCGTAGGGCAACAGCTGCAGCGACTGTGTTGGCAGCGGCGCATCCATCGGACGCAGATTGGCCATATTCTGGCGGCGCAGTGCATCGATGAGCACATCCGTTAGCAGTCCAGCGAATTCTGCGCGATTGAAACGTGCCAGCTTCTGACGACCCTGTGGCAGGTTGAAACAACAATTAGTTCCTTTGTGGCAGAGTCGGAGACAAGCTGCAAACCTGATTGCGAGTGGCGCTCAAAAATGGATTGGCTGGCAAAAATGGCACAGTTGCATGCTCCGCATTTAGCGTGCTGGTGGACCAAACTAAAGATACATAAAGATCGTATTGTTGGCGATATTAGTTGCTAGTGGTTGCTGCTACTCACTGGCTTCGCACTCGCGCCGATCGACCTCGTCGTACAGATCCATGACAAGCTCCTCAAACATCTTGTTGGGCACCAGCTGCAGCTTGCCGCGTGCTATTTTCAATTGTTCGCTTATGTCAGCCCCATTTGTCTCCGGTATAATCAAATGGCGGCCGCTCTAGGGGATTACAAGAGCATTAGACTAAGATAACATTTGTTGTTAAGAAGTCTTACAGCGTGATCGGGCTTCTTGCCGCCCATAAACATAATAAGTCTATCGGTAACATCGTACATGGCATCCAGCAAACGCTCAGCTATGGTACTATGATTGTTGGCCTTGGCCAGCTCCAGCGGCGTCATGCCATTCCCATCCAATGCATTGACATCGGCGCCATAGATGAGCAGCATTTCGATTTGTGATGCCTGCCCGAATTTGGCCGCCATGTGCAGCGGCGTCGAGCACTTCTCCTCGTGATAGTAGTTCGGATCGGCGCCCTGCACCAGAAAACGCAATGAGGTCTCCAGATTGCTGGTGCGCACGCTGGCATGCAGCTGCCTGCTGAGCTCCTGTTCCAGGTTGCTGCCACCGCCGCTGGAGTCGTCATCGTCCTGCAAGCTGGGCTTTAGCACAAAGTTTAGATTGACATGTTTGGCCTTAATAAAATCCGACTTGGTTGGATGCAGTGCATCCTTGGGCGTGGGCTTGCGCCAGCGTGGCACATGCTTGCCGCCCGATGAATTCGTGCTGCCGTCCAGCAGATGGTGCTCCCAGACGCTGTTGGCGCCATGTGCGTTCAGCGAGTTGACAAAATTCAAAACCGACGGCTCCCAGTTACCCTGCCGCAGCGACTTGACAATGGAAATGTGACGACCCAGGCTGCGATGCACCGAGCAACAGTCTGCGCAGAGCAGAATGCCGCGATTTATGGATGCCCAGGAGGGATCTGCGTAGAAAGAGAGATGTAAAAAGTGCGATGGCTTGGCACAGCCTATGCCCTGGTACCCACCCGTTGCGCCACAGTCGCCGCAGACCTCAGTTTGCAGTCGGGATTTGCTGCGCGACATTTTGCGTCTGCTGTTGCTGGCACTGGCGGACGTGGGCGTGGCGCTGTCTCTGTGCTCTGCTTCTGGCGCTATAAATAACTTCTTATGCGCTTCGATTATGCTGCTGGCGAAACACATTCATGCATTTTTCACCTAAACAAGCGATAAGAGAAAATTAATTCAACGCCAAACTCCAGTGACTCAGCGTAGTAAAAAACTGTGGCGCGGCCCCTGCGCTGGTTGCTGTTAAACTAAGCGCATTAACAGAGCTAGGCCACAATCGAATCAATTATGCAAATTACTTTTAATTAAACGTAGCCGCCCAGTTGTTGCAGCGCTTTTCCTACAATCGTGGGTCAAATTTGTTCCACTGCACGGCCAGACAACACAAGTGTACATACACTGTTTATTTATAAACAGCACAGTGTTGCCGAGTTGCAGTAGTAAATGTTATTTTTGTTTATGTTGCAATTACTTAAGCAAGACAATGCTCCTACTGCTAACGGCTTATAAGTTTAATAATAGCATGATTCGGCTTTGCTATTTGTATTCTTTTTATTTAGTAATTAAATACATTTCCAGACAGCAGCAACATTTTCGCTGCATAACACAGTCTGGCAACGTTCTGCCATGACTATACTGTTGTCTCGCTTACACTACAGCAACAGCTGTTAAAGCAACAGCTGAGAGCTGAAGCGGCCACAGTTTGATGCATATTTCACACGCTGTATATGCACGTGCATTAATATTCCAATAAAAATAAAAATTGCATTTTAAGTGTATAATAAATTGGCATGCAAGTGACGAATTTATATACTTCGGTGGCCTGTAATCGCACCACCGAATGCGCCGATTGGGGTCCCAGTGGACTGATTGCTTATGGCGCTTGCAATGCGGTTGCTGTGCTGGATCCTCGCGTAAGACAAACAAAAAGTAAAGTGTATATATATTTTTTTGTAAATAACTTCTTATCTTAGTACAATGGCAATTCAGCCAAGATATTGTTCACCCTGGTGGAGCACACAAAGCGCGTGAATGTAGTCAAATGGCTGGACGAGCATCAATTGCTCTCCGGTGCGGATGATGCCAACGCAGTTTTGTGGCAACTGGACAAAGCCGGCGCCAAAAGGCGCATTTTACTAAAAGGACACGAAAGCGGGGTGAATACCGTGGATGGTGTGCGCCGGCCAAGCGGCGTGTGGTTGCTGGCCACCGCTGCGGCAGACAACAGCCTCAAGTTGTGGCATCTGCAGACAAATGGCGAAATCAGTTGCTTTCAAACTGTGCAGCTGGATGGCGGCTTCTGTTTAACTTTACGGCTCACCTTGCTGCCCAAAAGCGACCAAGTGCTGCTGGCCTTCAGTGCCGACGACGAAACTGTCGCCCTGTGGTCGGAACAGTCTGCCGGCAGTGGCGATGCCAGCGCGGGGCAGTTTAAGCAGGTCCACAAGCTGACGGGCCATGAGGATTGGGTACGTGGCTTGGACTTTGTCTACGATGAGGATGATTTACTGCTGGCCAGCGGCTCGCAGGATAACTTTATACGTCTCTGGCGCATCGAAGCGCGCACTGAGTTGCATACGTCTAAGAGCTCCGTGGATGACGCGAACATTAATGCTGTGGACAGCAGCGAGCTACGCGTCGAAGAGAAGATTCTGCAGCTGGGCGAACAGGCCTGGTATGCAGTTACACTCGAATCAGTGCTATATGGCCACGAAGGTTGGATCTATGGCGTGCACTGGCACAAGAACGAACAGCAAGGTATGTAGTTACAATTTTTGCTGCATTTCGTAATATTAAAACAGCTCTTTTCCAGAACTACGTCTGCTATCCGCGTCCATTGACAAAACTCTAATTGTCTGGGCGCCCACAGAGATGGGCGTGTGGCTGGAACAGGTGCGCGTCGGCGAAGTAGGCGGCAATTCCATGGGCTTTTTCGGCGGCAAATTCGCACACGACGGTCGCTCCATAATGGCGCACAGTTACCAGGGCGGCTTTCACATATGGAATCAGAGCCAGGAGCAGTCGCAGCTCTGGACGTCCAATGTGATTGTGGGCGGTCATTATGGCCAAGTGCGCGATTTGGCCTGGGAGCATGAGGGCGCCTATTTGATGACTGTCTCAGCGGATCAAACGACACGTCTGCATGCGCCCTGGCTTCAGGCGGAAATATCGCCCACCTGGCACGAACTGGCGCGTCCCCAGGTGCACGGCTATGATATGCAGACGCTGGCGCTGCTCTCACGCTATAAATTCGCCAGCGGCGCGGAGGAGAAAATAGTACGTACATTCCAAGCGCCAGCGAATTTCATAGAGAACTTTCGACACATCAGCGGACTGGAAAATGATGCAGCAGGCGACGCTCTGCTGGACTGTGAGTAGCTACAATATTTGATTACTATTAGGTATTTAAGATACTTTAGGATAGATAGTTAAAAGAGCATTTAGAAATGTGTTCTTTTTGATGCTTTCAAAATGCAGCCAATCTTCATTTTTCCAAGATGTTCCGCTCTTCTGTGCTTTCCCACTTATATTTCACACAAATGGGTGGGTGAAAACAAATTCGTAATAACTCGCATCGCAATGAAGGAGATACAGGACAAATGTATTAATCAAGCGCAACATGTTGTTATATTAGACTCTATTGAGGAAGTGGCAGGATTTAGGATCGCAAGCCTTAAGATACCCTTCTATGTTACTGCAATGAGGCTAAGCTTCCTGTTGTTCCAGTAGAAGGTCTTGCGAGGAATGGGAGAAACACTTGGAAACTCATTCAATTATGTTTATTATGCTCTGTACTTTCAGCTCTGCCCAAAGGCGCTTCTGTACCATCGCTGGGACTGTCCAACAAGGCCGTGTACAATGTGGAAACAGCTGCTGATAAGAGCTCGACAGCCAAGGATATGTATCCGGACAACTACTTTGTGCCCATAACACTGCAAACGCCGCCGCAGGAAGAGACACTGATGCAGAACACATTGTGGCCGGAATTGCAAAAGCTGTACGGTCACGGCTATGAGCTCTATGCGCTGGCAGCCACGCCCGACGGCCAGATGCTGGCATCCACTTGTCGGGCCAGCAATGCGGAGCATGCGCAAATTATACTCTGGTGAGTGGGTTCGGTCGCCAACTGCTGGCTGTTGGAGGTATATGTGTTTACATGCGTGGAATCTTGCAGGAATACGACCAACTGGAAGCAGCTGCAGAAGCTGCCCGGCCATCAGTTGACCGTCACACAGTTGCGTTTCTCGCCGGATGCGCGTTACTTGCTCTCCGTTTCCCGTGATCGCCGCTGGTCCCTGTACGAGCGCGAACAGCCAGAGGAGCCGCTCAGCAGCTATGCGCTGGTGGCCAACACAGACAAGACAAACGGAGTGCATACGCGCATCATTTGGTCCTGTGACTGGTCGCACGATGGCAAATACTTTGCGACGAGCTCACGCGATGGCAAAGTCGTCGCCTGGACCCAGACAGAGCAGTCAGAGGCGACAGGTTCCCTGAATGGCTGGCAAGCAGCTGGCGCGCTGGAGCTAAAAAATGAGTCTATTACGGCTGTAAGCTTTGCGCCGCACTGCCTGAATGGACAGGATGGGGTCTATGTGCTGGCGCTGGGTACAGAGAGCGGCATTATAAAGATATATCGATTCAACAGGGGACAATGGCAGCTGAGCTGCGATCTAAACAACGAGTGAGTGCCGACAAATGTGGAAAGAAACTAATTCTCGATTAATATATATATGTGTATATATCATTTGCAGTTGTGCACATCACCTGACAGTGAGGCGTTTGCAGTTCCGACCGGGTCAGCAGCTGCAGTTGGCCAGCTGTGGCGATGATCATTTGGTGCGAATCTACGACATTTCGTTAACATAAAATACAACTCGGGTTCATTCATTAAACAGTCAACAAGTCAATTATTTGTTGTTGTTGTTGTTGTTCCTATTAGTTTTCAAAGTTTAATTAGACTTTTGTTAGAATCAGACGGTTTCCCCCAGGTCTATATCTTATCTGAGCACATGTAATTGGCCATGTTTCGCTTGGTTGCACCAGTTCAATGAGTTCATTACTGTCTGCTTCTGGTGTTTTCGCGCGCTGATAACACGGCATATTGAACTCCTAATTAACTGGTTAGAAATTTATTGCACTCCCTTTGGACTATTTAAGTGACATTGCAGTCACACTCAAATCATAGTCTTGTCCAAGCCGTCGTCCCGAAATGAAAGCCGCTATTATCATAACCTTGATTGCTCTGGTGGGCAGCAGTGTTGCCCTCAGTCTGGAACGTGCCGATCCGCCGATCAGGGTAAAGCCAGCTTCCGCCAAATTCGATGCCAGCAAGTATGATCACATCGTGGCCGAGGTGCGTCCGGCGGGTCAGAAGACCTTGGTGATCATGGAGCCCCATCATCCCGATGCATCGTATGCTCAGAACGAGCGGCCACAGCAACAGCAGGTTGACATTCAGATCAAGCAGAAACAGCCGGAGCAACAGAAGACCCAGCATGTTGAGCTTGATATCAAGCATCAGCACTCGAACCTGGTGTCAGATAATATGGATTCCGGGTTCTACCAGCAGCAGGCGGAGCCCCATCATCATGTCCAGCTCGATATCAAGAAGCAGGAGCAGAGGCCACAGCATGTTGAGGTTGAGATCAAGCAGCAGGACCAGAAGCAACAGCATGTCGAGATTGAATTCAAGCAGAAGCAGCAGCAGCAGGATCCCCAACATTTTGATGTCGAGATCAAGCAGCAGTCGAGGCCACAACATGTAGAGATCGAGATCAACCAACAGCATGAGCAGCATCAGAATCCCCAACACATCGAGTTCGACATTAAGCACACGCAGTCCAGGCCACATCACATGGAACTGGAACTGGTGCAGCCGCACAAGGAGCACGCCGAATCGCAGCATGTGCAATTGATGCTTTAAGTGCCGGGCAGAATGCCATAAATTATATATACCCAGACATATAGACATATAAATGCTTGTATATATATATAATTACTTATATATATATATCTATATTATATATCTATAATTATGAGAGCGCAATTTTCTTTTTAGTGCATATATATAAGTATTAAGAATTGTGCGCCGCACGCGCTGCAGTCCCGCGGCGTGTCGGCCGCAGTTTGCAATTTCCGCTCCGTTGGAAAATTTAGTGAAAAGCTGTGAAAACTGTGCAAACTGTGAGAACGTCTGCATACTTATGGGCGTCGTTCGCTTAGCCACGTGCCATTGCTGACCGCAACTTGCAATTTCCGTGCAGCAAGTGACTTTATGATTGCCTTGCCTTTTGCTGGCATCAACTCTCCTGCTTCGCCCTCTGCTGCTGCCGCTGCCCCCTCTGCTGCTTTTGTTCAACAGCTGTGCGACGCGGTTAATTGGCTTTGGCTAACGGCAATTGCCTCTTGCATCTTTCTTTGACACTTTAATTATGTTTCGCTGCATTCGCCCAGCTTGCAGCTTCTGGCCAGCTAGATTCAGAGCCAAAGTCGTTGAACTCGTCCGCCCCAAACGGATCAACCGCTCGCGCATTGTCGTTGGCCAGGACCTCACACAATGGCCAGGCCCAAAAGTTAACCTATTGAATTGCATTTAGGCCACTTGTCTGTACAATACAACATTTGTATTCCGCTTATTTTATTTTGTTTTTTGGATTCTCTCTTCTTTTTTTTTCTGCAGCTGCTGCCAAACAATAGCCCTGAGCCGCCATTGCTATGGCGCAACATGCGTTTCCGTTTCCGCTGAAAGTTGCATAAAACTTTTGTTTAACTTGCATTGTAGTTTAACGTATATTTTTTCTTGATTCCACATTTGTTATTGCTGCCTGTCGTGTTTTGGTTTTTTTTAGTTCTTCTGCCTTTTCCTTTTTGATTTTGTTGTTGTTTTTGTTTTTTGGGTGCAAATTTTTGCATTTCATAAGTTTCAATTGCGCACAAGTTGCTGACAGCAGCAGCCACACGGAACTCGTTGCCGATCCCCGTCGAGCTGTTGGCCATAACATGTGTAAACAGGCCAAACCAAAAAAAAAACCTTTCTCTGTGCCATCTACCAGCAGCATCCGACAGCATTCATATGTGTGTCAGTAGTCGACTGTGCAGTGGCTGCGCTTTTCCTCTACTTTCCATACTTTTTGTTTGACTTTCAGTGAATGCCCGTCCCCATTATACCCTAACATTATCAACTTTTTTGCTGAGGGGGCATAGTACCAAGCATTCCTTACCATTTAATAGATTCTTAATCGATTTTTTGTAAAAATGACTTCCTTTAATTCTTGAGATTTGAATAGAACGGTAATATTGAAGAGAGAATGATTGATTGATTGATTTCTGTGATTCAGCATGAATGAAATGTGAGAAAGGAGAAATGAAAGAAGGAAGAAGGGCGTGCATAAGTAAGCTGGCATTAAGGACCAAGCAGAAGAAACCGAAAGAGTACGAGAAAGAAAGAGAATGAGGAAATAGAGGAAATAGAGTGGGATAGAGATGTAGAGAAAGATTATAAGAGAGGAAGAGAGAGAGAGAGAGAGAGAGAGAGAGTAAAAGAGAAAAGGAAAGAGAGAGAGAGATATGTATACATATGTATAGAGATAGATAAAGAACGTTAAAGGTAGAGAGAAAGTAAAAGAAAAAATTAATGAATAAAGAGAGAACGTCAAAAGCATCTCAGCTATAAGAAAAAGACAGGTGTCGAAAAGAAAAATATTAAAACCATGTTTTACACATAAAACAAAGGGTATATTATAAATGAAGCTATACTACCTATTACTTGAGTGCATGAAAATCGCATAGAGGGGCAGTCAGCTTTTTTAAAGAAGAGAGAAAGAGTTGGTGAGAGTTTCAAAGGCAAATAAGCTGTGAATTACTTAGAATACCTTTCGAATAGTCAGATCACATATTTAATATTTTCCCTTTAGCATGTTACATTACAATCATGTGGAAAATACATATAACAAGGTATCCATTAGTCGTCCAGCTTGTATTGCTATAAATCTTATTGGTATTTTGGTTGTTGAAGGATTTTTGTTTGCTGGCAGCCGTTAGCGAGCTCGCATATGTTGCACGCATATTTCCGTTACGTTTGGCTGCGTGCAACAAAGAACGCGCTGCCCGTCCGTGATTTGTGCATTTCCGTATTTAGCATAGCGGAACGTGCGACCGTGCGAACGTGCGTGATGTCCGGCTGCGGTGGCTGCATAACCCACTGGGCCTGGCCTGGCTTAGACTGGCTGGGCCCGGGTTTGGCCTCGCCTGGCCCTTTCAGCCATTGGCATGGCGACACATTCCCAATTGATGCGCTGTTGGCCTAGTTTCGCTGCGCGCCTAACGCGTAACTTAAAGCGACAATTGATTAAGTTAACAATTGGTGTTGGGCAAGAGAAAAAAAAGAGTTGCAATCAAAACTTTTTTGGTTGTCTGCGAAGCCCAAAAGCGAAGCGTTCAAAGTTTTTCAATTACCTGACCGCTGGGCAACATCCGATTGCCTTCTGACCACCAAGTCGCTAGTCGAACAAATTTCAAAATTTTTGCTGTAGTTTTCTGTTTGTTCTAATAAAACAAGGCTAACAACAAGGCTAACAAGCAGCAAAGCCAACAACAACTGTGCCAACCACAAAGCCAAACAGCGGCTTTTTGCGCGGCTGAGCAACAGCAGCAAATTTAACAAGACAGCGAAAGCAGAAAGTGGCAAGTGGCAAGTGGCAAGTGGCAAGTGGAGAGTGGCAAGTGCAAAGTTTCCTGCTGCCTTCAAAGATATGAGTTTGCCTCTGCATGGCAAACGTTGCGGATTTTGATGATGATGAATATTGTAATATAAACTTCCAAGATGAGTTTATTAAATGCTTCTCATGGGCTTTTTCTATTACAGGTTTTCGCTTTTTGCCTCCTACTTAAAATTCTCATTAGATTCTTGCTAAAACCAAATAGATGCAGTTGCCATTAAGAGCAAGTATAAAGATATTATAAAGGCAAATGGGACTTCATAAGCTATATATATAATATATTCTTGATTTATATAGTTGTATATATTTCTTCAACTTTATATGCATATTTACAGGCTATGAGTATTTATAAGGAAGCTGCTCTGCCTATGAATCTCTTGCGCTATAACTTAAGCTCGCCCCTTTCTATTTTCATACATTTTTCTTCTAATTCTACTTCACTGTTTCACTTTCACATAAATTCCCTCACATATTCCCACAGAAAGTTAGACAAGCTCGTTTACCTTTTCTATATATCGCCTTTCTATGTGATTCTCAAAAATTCGAATAAGGCTTACAAATTAAAGTCATTTTGATACGTATACTTTTTGTATACACAATGCTTGAATTCGCAATTCTTTATTTTGATCCATAAATTTCGACTGTGTCCGAAATTTGACACCGTTTACAAAAAGTTCGCTCGCAGTTAGCTAAAGCCCGGATGCAGAAGCAGCAGCAGAAGCAGAAGCAGAAGCTTTATATCCTTAAAATCCTTTGACTTTATAGCTTAATTCCCGTGGCTAACTGGCGTGCCTTAATTGTTTTCCAATTAGCGTGCTGCAAAAACTTTAAAGTTCATTAAGTTGCGCGGTTTTTTGTTGCTCCAACGCCAGCAACGGCCAGGGCGCCAACGCCTGCGCCAACGTGGCGTATGATGAATTTTTAATTACGCGTGTACAAAACACAAGCAAAAAACTGTTGGCAAATTGTAACTAGCAAAAAAAAAAAAAAAACAAGAAAAGAAAAGAAAAACAAATCAAACACGCTGAACGAATGTACAATTTTTTTTGCTGCTGCTGCTGCTGCTGCTGCTTTATCTGTCTGTGCAAAGTAAACAGTGTCTGAAAAAAATTGGAAAAAGTGTTGTTGGCATAACTGCAACAGCGGCTTCAATTGTTGGCCAAATGCCAGCGGCCGAGAACTGAGCCACGTTAATTACACAAAACAAACGGAGGTGCGGCATGGGCGTGGCATGATGTTGCGCTTAGGCATGCGGCCAAAATTATATAAAAAATCTCACACACTTTTGCCATGCACTTGACAATGAATTGAAATGGAAACTGTTGTAGTCTCAATGACACTAGTTGAAAGTGGCCAAAGAGTGTGGCTGTGAAAGCTGTTAACTAATATTGCTGCTGAATTGCAGTTGGTGAAGACTTCAAGTTTTCGTTTTTGCTGTTTAAAAGCTCTGTCTTAAAGCTTTCCCCCTGAAGATTACAAGAGCATACTAAAAGCATTCAGACGCTTTCATAACTTAATCTAGTTGAAAGAAAACAAAAAGTGTGGCTTTAAAAGCTGTAAACTAATTTTGGGTGATCAATTTCATGTTAGGCAAGCTTCGAGCTTTCGTTAGGTTTAATTCTTTGCGTGCTTTCACTTTAATGATGCCTGGCTTTTAAAAGCTCTTGTTATTTGTTAAATGTTTTTTTAAAGCTTTCAGTTGCTTTTAAAGCTTAAACTCTAATCAATTGCATTAAATTGAATTAAATCAGTTAAAGCTTTTAGTTGCGTTTAAAGTACAAGCGCAGCTAATTGAATTGCCAGCAAAAGCGTTCAAAAATTTGTTAACGATGAATGTCATTGTCACTTAATAATAAAAACAATTATGTTTTTAAATTTATTGATTTCTGAAGCAGCACATTTTAAAGTGCCGCCGCTTAGCGTAACAATTGCATTGTAAATATTCCCATTAAATGCAGTTGTCATTGCAATTGTTGTCGTTGTTCTTGTTGTTGTTGTTGTTGTTTTTTGTTGTTGTTGTTGTAGGCGGGCACGCGATTTGATTGTTTTAAGCGCAAAATGCTTCACTTCGTGTTTGTTTATTTGTATAGTATTTTTTTTTATTATAGTCTGATTGCAAGCGTAAATGCAAATGTTGATAAAAAAAAAAAAAAAGACCGCAAATGCAAACGGCGTAAATCGCGTATTGTCAACATCAACATCATTATCATTAACAACATTATCATCTGGAGCAGCAGCAGTGCGGTGGGCGGAGGGGGGTGGACATGTTGATGATATCAACCTCGGTGGTCAGCCGGTTTTCGAGCTGCTGATTTTTACGATGGCCATCACGCTGGGCCCATCGCATCCCACTCACTGGCCCGAAGCATTTTTCAACATTTACAATTTCCCTTATTGGTTGCATATTCGTTTCTTCATTTTCATTTTCCATTTTCCGTTTGGCTCGTTTTTTTTTTATTATTTGTAAATGCATTTCCATGTCGAGCTGAAGCGTTAACTTCTGCTGCGCTTTAATATTTAATATATATATATATATATATATGTATATATATTTGCATATATTCTTTTTCATTCGCAAACATTTGCGAAAAGCTAAGCTTGAGCGGAAGTTCAATTACCGAGAAAATTTAATAAAATGCTTTCTTTGATACACAGCAAGTGGCATATATGAAATTAAGAAAATTCTATGATGTGCAGTTTTTTTTTGAGGAATTCGTTGTTAATTATCGTTTTTAGTTTGACAATGCTTTATTTTGCCCCCAAATTTCGATGCATTTATCAATAAAAATCCAATTCTAATATTAATTACAAGTACAAAATCATACTATTTGTACTTTTAACCAAATTTATGTATTTGTATTGTTCAAATCTTGCTTATATAACCTTGTAGAGCATATTATAATATTGCCAAGTTTTGTGTAACTAGCAGAAGATAGACACTTGGAGTTCTTAAAGGCAGTCCACATTATATTGTAATTATATTTGTGAATTACATCCAAATTTTTACTCATACAATATACTCATACACTAGCCTAGGAGTCGAGACCGAAGTATTCAGTTCATTTTATTAATATTAAGAATATTTTTGTTCGAAATTATTATTATTATTATTGCTAGCCAGAAAATAAGTAAGGCCAAAGTGCGATTAGGTCGAGCTCAAATAATAGATATTAACAGATAACTTGGGTTAGTTAATGTCATTTGGATATAGTTAAAATCAGTTTTATTAGCATTTTATCACGTTAAAATTGCAGCAGTTAAACAGCACAAATATGAAATGCAGTTTCGGAAATACAAAATTTGTTGACGCCCACAAATATGCCCAAGGGTTATATCCATTTGGTTCTGATATGCAGTTGCTCGCATGTCAAATGCAGATAGTATTTACATTAAAATTGTGTGCACGCATGGAACAAATAATATAAACTGTGAAATTTAAGTCGATGTGAATAAATGAGGGCGGGGCATTACAATTAAATTATGCATACACCCGAGCTAAATATGGATGGCAGCAAGCATTTAGCAAGTAGTTTATTTGAACGCCTAAATGACTGACAAATTTACTTAAATTGTTCTGCTGAGAGCCGAGAGAATTCTGTTGGCCATTGTCATTGATGTGGTTAGCCTGTTGCTTGTAATAGTAGTTCTTGTTGTTGTTGCTGTTGCTGCTGATGGCCAACTACAAAGCGAGCTGAGATAAGCTGTCAGGGCCAGCGCTGGCAAACGCGGCGTATGCGTAATTTCATCAACTGGCACTTAAATCAACTTAGAGCTTGATGAAATTAGAAGCCATGGGCGGGCGGAAAGGTGGGCAGACGGTGGAGTAGAGAGTCCTTTAAATAACTTTAAGTTAATTTTGTGCATTTTCGATTCGCATGCCAAAGCTGCGGATGTGGAGCATGATAAATTCTTGTGCTCAACAACTAAGCAAGCCAGCTAGATAAGTGAGTGAGTGTGTTTGTGTGCGTGTGTGTGTGTGTGTGTGTGTTCGTTAGAGTGTGTGTACATTATGCTTTGGGGCTGGAAAAACTTTGAAGCCACAACTTTGCGCGGCGACATTTCCTCTTGGGGCTTGACGCAAATTATGCGGCTGGCAAAACAGGCAGCAGGCAGCTGGCAGCAGGCGGCACCTGCGACCCGTCAGACGCTCTGCATCCTGGCTCCTGCATCCGTCCTCCATTCTCAGTCCCTGTCCCCACCAACTCTTGTGCCTTGAACTGTGCACTCTAAGTGAGCGATGGCTGTTGTAGTCTTCGCCTCGGCTGTCATATTATGCTTGCCATGTAATTTGTATGCCGGCAGCCGTTGTAATTTATGTATTGCCAAAACATATCCATCAATCGGAAAACTCCTGTAAATTGTTATCACATGCCCTTCGCTTGAGTGCACATAATAAACCCAATTAGTTGGCATTAACATTTATTTGCCGAATTAAAAAAATAATAATTCGATTTGTACAATTGTAATTATGCAGCATTTGTGGCCTGATTAGAAATTGTACAACTTTTGTGGGAAAGAGCTCGTTTAGCTGCTTGCCAAATAAATTTTAAAAAATGCACTAGCTCGCCTTTTAAAGAAAATAACGTTCAATAAAAAAGAATTGAGTTATTTAGTTTAAATTAAACTGACTTTTCAGTGGATATTCAATATAAATAACAGCGCATTTGTTTTGAGTGACAGCCAGTTTTATTTTCAGCGTTTTATTTATCAAAGCAGAATTTTCAATTAAGTAAACAACGCATCGAATGCAATATTCGCCGCAATGTTGCAACATTGCAACTGCAACATGATGTCAAAGTTCAAATGATGAGTTCATCAAATGTCGTCGCGCGCACAAAGCGACACTAGAAACAAAGCGCAAATACACTCAACGACAGACAACTCAAGTGCATTGTCTGCACCAGTATGCGTGTGAGTGTGTGTGATTGTGTGTGAGTGAGTGTGAGTGAGTGTGTGGCAAACATAAACGCAGCATGGCGCCCCTGTTGCAAAATGTAGTACAACAATTTTGCTTGCAGCTGGCAAATTTAATAAAGTTGCTGAAATAAGAGACACGTGAATTTTCAGTGAATGGTAAGGCGAAAAATCAGTGCCCGCCGAGATAATCGTTCGAATTTTAATTTTAACACTGGAATTAAAGCTCTCCTCTGTTTTCATGTTCTCTCGTCCCACTTGCAAACGTTGTTTATTTCCTTTTTAACTGTGCTCATGTAGTGAAAAAGTAAATGGTTTTTTCACTACCTTTCTTTTTGCAACTGGGCTTTGGCAACATTTTTCGCTGCGCTGCTTTGTGTCGCAGACAAATGCCTCTGGTGTGGCACGTTGCACTTGATGATGTGTCTATGTCAGGGCTGGGGGCACGAGCCTCGCTGTCCGACCGTCAGCTTCACTCATTTGACCATAAACTAGCTTTGTTGCGCCACAATCAGCCAACGGTTGTTGGTGCAACAACTGTTCGAGCTGACTGTAGAATGCCGCCTGCTGACTGCTGCCCGCTTACTGCTGACTGCCGACTGTTGCCTGCTGACTGCTGATTGTTCACTGTTGTTTGTGCCAACTGTCAAATGCTGCCGGGATGCGCTTTAGTTAAAGCGTTGCCCATTGTCATTGCACCTGTGCAGGGCTTAGTCCTTTCCCTCTGTGCAGGTGTGCGTGCGGATGAGTGTGTGTGTGTGTTATAGCGATAGCGGAAGTGCACTTAATTTAATTAATATGCTTCTAATTGCGTAGTGCTGCAAGCTACTACTAAACAGTTTATTTGCCTTAGTTGCATGCAACTGCAGCAATTCATTAACGTAGTTTGCATAAATATCGCTTGTGCTAAGAGCCCCCCATCCTAGGATGAGCCAACACTTCAGGCTGATTGTTGTACCAATAAAAATGTGCATTCAAAAGTATTTATATCTTACCAGCGTGTAACATTTTCACATGAATTAGACTTAGATAACAAATTGAGACCCCAAATCTAGAAGCCAAACTATGAACTAACAGTCAAGCCCCGTGGAAATCGGATGAAATTTGACCGAGTTATAGGGGAGGGATATTTTGACCCAAGTCTATATAGGATATTTGAGGGCACCATTTTCAGAGGGTACCATTGCCAGATTTAGATGCCAAAATGATACATAGGGCAAGCCATGAACAAAGTTGAGTGTTGACCAAGTTATGGGGTTGGGAAATGTTGACCTATGTCTATATAGGAGAGAGAGAGAACGAAAGAGAGATTGATAGAGAGAGAGAGAGAGAGAGAGAGAGAGAGAGATTGAAAAGGAGAAAGAGAAAAACAGAAAGAGAGAGATAGAGCATTTATAATATTGGCTTTATTTCTGGTAGATCAATCGCATGGAATATGTGCCTAATTGGCACTGTTTATATTCCCTAAGGCATTCGAAGTATTTCCAAATTTTGGAATACTTCTCCATGTAACATAGGAACTGGGAATGTTTTGGAACTGTCAAAACAGTTAACATAAAAATCACAATATATATTCAATGAACCAACACAACTATAAAAGCAACTTGTAAGTTATACCAAAGGACAAGCCCCAGTCAAAGGCCCAGCTCCAAAGCTATAACCATATGCCCTCCGCAAGCAGTATTCAAGCACGGCGTTCAACATGTCCTCTGGCTCATCCAATATTGATCCCAGCGAATTCAACGAGCCCAATGTCGAAGTTTTGGAGTCGCCCACTCGTGTATCGCATATAGCACAAGATCCTGAAACTGAATTACAGAGAACATCGGCGCAGTCTTCCCATCGGAGGAGCTCCAATGGGCATGGGCGTAGGTTACGTCAGCGCGTGGTGGCGCCACCTATTGGCAATCAGTGTCGCATCTGGATATACCAGCCCATGTACGAGCCACATCCGAATAGACATGCCCTGAATCGCATTATATTCTCAATAGCACGAGCTCTGCGCACACGACGCTCGGTGCCGGCTCAGCCGGGTCAGCGTCCAGGCGTTATATACAGACGGAATGCGGACTTGATAACAATAGATGTTGAGAGGGAGTAAGTGAATCAGATCCAAATTGAATATAATATAAACTAACTCAGCTAGTTAACTTACCCATGTGCTTGTCTAGCATGGAGAGCGAGTTTTATTCAAGATCCCGGCGCATATATGCTAATAACAGGAACACTTGAATTTAGGCTTGAATAGAAGGCAGTTATGAAAAGAAAATATTAATAATTGGACAGTATATCAAGTAATCAAATTTGAATAAGCAGCGATTTCGGGGGGTTTCATATGTCAAAGTCGATATCATGTAAGTACAGAGGAGCTTCCATATTATCCTCAAGGATAACGCCACAGGTACCCAGATATACCGATTAATTCTCTCTTTTTTTTCGGCGTTGCGTTTCAGTTTGCGTTTGCCCATTGTCTGCAGTATCGCTTTGTTATCGCGTTCGTATCTTCCGTCGAACAGAATATGACTGAAATTTGTGTTAGTTCGGGGAGATTGAAAATGCGCGGCATCTGGGACGTAGGAGCACATATGCCTGGGACATGGAAAGGCCTGTCGAAGATATATATATATATTTTTATAATTAATGCATAAACATTTCTGTGTTTAAAGATTATGTTGTTGAGTGCTTGGCGTGCGCATCGTCAAGGAAGTTAAAAAGGCGACACCAGTATCTTTTCATTTCTGTCTATTGCCAAATAATTGATTAAACACTCTGCAAACACTTGAAAATATTTACCGGAGCTGCTGTCAAATTTAACAAACACACTTTGACAACTAAGAAGCAGAGCTCGGCAATCTTTCTAATTTATGTATAAATTGGTTTTTATTTTCGGAAATTTGTACTAATTGGTATTACAAATTGCTGCGTCTGAGTGCTCCAATCAAATGTTCTTTCAGACATTTGACATATATTTGTCAGATTGGAATACAAGTTGCGCTCATTTCTTGTCGCTCGTCAAATTTCAGCATTGTTTAATCGAGCTAATTAGCTGCCATATGTGGCATCTGTTGGACAAATCAAACGAACAACAGGCGGCACTTGCCTCATGTGGCACACACAATGTCAATTATTCAATTAGAAATTCTAAGCTTGGGTTGCCATGGTAATAAACATAATTCTCTTGCACATTATTTTGTAATTTGAAAAACAGCTTTTTGTAGCATTTCGAGTTACTTAACTAATGTACACACACACACACACACACACACGCACAAATGTGGAAATGGCCTTTGGAGGCGCTGTCGAAGCCATTAAAAGTTATTGCTGTTAATAACCAATTAAAGTGCAAAAATAAACATCAATTATCAGGCATGGTATGCTGTTCAGTGTAAAAGCTGAACTTTCCGCTGCGGCATGCAACTTTTGCTGTAACAGCCACAATGTGTGCAGCGAGAATTTCTATATATACCAGATGTATACACATATATTTCTAGTCGTATTCCATAAGTAATATTGCATGTGGCATGTTTGAAATTTATGCACATTGTTGCATAACATATGGCCGCACTGGCTGTGGTCCTGACTGTGCCGCTGGCTGTGGCATAAGTAATCAAGCTGGCCCCAAAAAAAAAAAAAAAAAAAAAAACCAAAAAGTGGCAACTAAGTACTATTGGCCATTTACTGGGCCAACTTGCAGTGTGCAACTGCCAAGTAAATGCATGCAAAATGTTTTACAACTCCTAACAGTGTGTGAGAGCAATGTGTGTGTGTAGTGTGTGTGCATTGTGTGTGCATTGTGTGTCTTAAGCTGTTCTAAGTAAGATGGCAACATATAGACATTTACCTGGTGTAGTAAGTGTACTTTGTCTGTCCATAGCACTGTGGCGTATATGCAGATTTTCTATGACATAAATTACAGGCTCAAATAGATACTATATTTCAAGCTCTATTTACTTAACTTGTCCTATACTACATTTGAGGCAATCGAACGCAACATATTCTCGCTCCTTCATATTCTATTTATGCAATGCATTTCACCAAAAACGTGAATTATGTTATCTATGTGAGCTCAATTTAACAGCTGTTACCCAAATAGCTCAGATTGGACTCTATTTATTAAATTTAATCAAAGTCAACATATTCTCGCTCCTTTATATAATAATTTCTAGTACAAAGTTAAGGTATTACATATTACACTTGTTCTAAAAGACAATATTTAACACTTAACAATATCTTAACATATAAAGCTAACATTTTTGTTGTACCTAACACTACAGTTACGCTTGTTTGGCTTATGCTAATGCACATTACCATTATCTTAAGTTATATTAAAAGTGTTAATGTTGCCCACAGTGCATATGTATGGCTACTTTTACGTTTGTGCCTAGAATATTTTGCTTAAGTCACACCTTGAGGCGTTCTCTCAAACAACTGCACTTTAAAATTGTACAAGTATCTAAATGATATGCTCGTATCTGCAAGTGTCTCTTGAAGTGCTTAGATTTTGCCCGCTTGTTGCCTTAATTGACATGCAATGAGAATTGGTAGCCTACTGTAACCTGCCCTTACCTTCTCCATCTTGCCCCACCCTTCAGCGCCCTTGAGCAAACTTTGCTTGTGCTTAAACAAGTGCTTTTTGTGTAATTTTTGGACAGTTATTTTATTTCTTCGCCTTTACTTTCCGGGGCCAAACAAACTTTTGCAGCAGCAGCAAGTTAAACACGCTAAGGACACAAATTGTCAAGGTGCCTCCTCAACTTGAACATCACAGGCCAAGCACCAGCAGCAGCGTACACTGCTCGAAAATGCTGTTCGCAATTGAGTGCTTTTGACATTTATTCTAGTGTACTTTATGGCGCATATATACTTACTTTTCCAGTTACGCATACGCCCCGTGTGTGCTTGTGTGTGTGCCGAAATGGCAAAAACTTTGCTAAACGCTGCGTCTCACAGCGGACCACACGAAAAATTATGGTAAAATGATAATATTAATTTTCATAAAAGCCCAAGGTGCTTAAAGGTTCAAGTAAAAATTAGCGTGGCAAATATGGAATTCCAATCATAAGTGCTTGAAATGTGTACTAAATGTAAAAAGAGTCGAAGAGATAACTAATTGGAGAAAATACGTGTTAATTACAATAGATATATTACACTTTTTATCTTATTATGTTCTAGTTAAATCCTTTAGTTTCATAAATCAGTTTTTGTATGGTAAACTTTTCTGTTTTTCAATATAAATTGGCCAAATTCAGCAGTTTCGAAGTTCAGCTCAGAAATGCGTTTCCAAAGGCATTTCTAAGCCAATTGTTTTAAAGTGTATTAGAGCTTCGACTTGATAAAAATTGGCTTCCTTCCTTGTTTATACTTTTGATAAAAGCTTTTGTAAAAGCCTTTTCCAACTCCTAGCATTAAAAGTACGTCAAAGGCTGCTTAAAGATATATAAATATATTTTTTTTTTTTTTTTATTAATTTGGATTTTGAAACGCTTGTACGTTTCTCGGGCGGACATTTTCTATCAAACTATTATGAATCACAGGTTATACACATTGCCCCTCTATTCGGCGAAGACTCCCTTTGGACTCAACGCTGGCTGTCCAACTACAAGAGTTTTCACTGTACATATATATGGGTAATCATAAACCTCTTTGTAATATAATTAATAATTAGTATTGATGACCGAGTCAGTGAATTCGTTGACCTCTTAAAAAGTTGTTCTAATTTTCTTTTTATATTCTATAATTATATTTGTAATACCCCAATTAGTAATAAGAGCATTAATAACATAATAGTTTACGAAATCGTATTGTCCAAATCCTGGTCTGTAATTCGTAATCGATTCCTCATTATTAAGTTGCCTTAAAACTCACTCCAGTTGCCAGCCCGTGTGGGATGGATATTCAATGCATTTGAGTACATTTATGGCTATGAATTTAAGCCCAGCTGCCTTTGCATTTGGCTCATTTCCTGCATTCAAGTAAACATATCAATTTAAGTGCTGAAATTTCCAGCTCAGTTCCCCTTGGCAACTGATCAAAAATAAAAATATGCATACAACTGTGAACCTTTACCTGTTCACATGCCACATTCGTGTCAACATGGAAATGTCTGACTGTGCGTGCGTGTGTGTGTGTGTGTGCATTCCGTTGGAGTATACGGAAATTGCAAGACCAGAAAAGCAGAAAACCCAAAAAACCTGTAAAAATTCTGGCAAATGGAGCGCGTTTGCGTCTGCTTGGACGATTGCTGACAACATCTGCCAGGATATTCTGATGCATCCTGCTGTGTCCTGTGCTGTCCTGGCGATGACAGCTGATGAGTTTCTGGTGTCGGCATAATTGACGACAAACAGTCACAGTTTGCGGTTAATTAGTTGCAGCATTGCTGCCGCAACTTGCCGCACAGATTGCAGGTGCAACATCTGCAGGTGGACACCGCACTGAAATACTCTGCCCTGATTCTTTATGTTGCACGCTGCAACATTTGCTTGCCGCACAATGAAAACCAAAAATGCAATTAATTTGTGAATAAACGCAAATTGAATTGCGTTGCCGTTGACGTTGGCTTTTGTATGCAACACCCTGTCCCATCCCACACGTTCCCCCGCACCCCTTCTGATGCCTCTTGGTGCTGCATAATTGCCAGTGACATGGCCGCACTTGCACTTGGTTTGGCGCTGCGCTGGCGTGGAGCATGTCGACGCCATCTTTGACGGCTTCTTAATTAAAAGACTGTCAATCTGTGTGTGTGTATTGG
Organism: Drosophila littoralis; assembly: GCA_018903485.1. NCBI lineage: Eukaryota > Metazoa > Arthropoda > Insecta > Diptera > Drosophilidae > Drosophila > Drosophila littoralis. The sequence goes on from JAEIGF010000383.1 coordinate 3,952,736, forward strand.
TGTGTGCATGCATTTGCCGGGCAGAACAGGATATAGGCAGCCATACAGTCAGCCATCCAGCTGGCAGGAGGCAACGAGCCTGTCACTGCCTGCCCCGTTGCAGCATCCGGGAGTGCTATTGTTAGCATCAAGTCAAGCGCGTGGCAAGCTGGCAAAAAAAAAAAAGAAGAAGAAGAGGAAAACAAAATCACACAGCATCAGAAGTTGCATGGAGGGGGGCTGTAGAAGGATCAGCGGGAGCTGTGTTGCGATGCAACTGCACTTCACTTATAAACAGGAAAGAAGCCGAGAAAACCCGGGATACAGAGTGTGAAAGTGCTTAAGGCGCAGCAACAATGACTTGGATATACCCTATAATCATTTGGAGGAGTTGTAGGATGTAGTAGTTAGATATGGACTAAAGATAAGGACTTCCTTTAAGGGGCCTCCAGCTAGGCGTAGGTCTTTCTGGACCTCGAAGCTCTTGCGGCTAGACCCTCCTGTTTGACTCTTCTGCTCCCTTGGTACCAGACTCTCCTAGTTGGCACTTTAGGCAGGTCCTCGTGGTCAGCTTCTGGTTGATGCTCCCAATAGCACTTCAGGTAGACCCTCCTGGTAGACCTTCCTAGTAGACTCTACTTCCGATAGGATTCGCATGTAGACCCTCCAAAAATGCCCCACTGTTAGCCCATTCTGTTGGACACTCCCTAATTTAAAGTAAAGGCTTGAGCCATTACCCTTATATTTACTTATATAAAAGGTAAATCTACAAGCCTTGTTTATCAAATCATTTTGCGTGCATTTTGTATATTTGAACTTTCACATTAACTGCAGATCTTAAAGATATTTAGTGTGCTGTTCGGACTGTTTCTGACAGTTGCTGCGATCAATAGGAACATCTTATATATATGTTTATATAGATACTTGCTTGAAACAGTTGCAAGCCCATAAACAAGTCTTAAATGCCCGTTTTCTTTGTTTGTTGTTTTTGGGTTTGCAGGGTATCAAAATGCAGAAAAAATGACTTATAAAACGCATTTGCAGTAAAGGGAGATTCAGCAGGACGACAAACACACACACACACATACACACACACATACACACACTCATGCACACACAATACAAGTGCCGCTCATTGACAGCGCGCTGACGTGATGTATTTATGCCTCTGCATATGTGTGTGTGTGTGTGTGTGAGCGTGCATGAGAATGTTTGATGTTGCATGCTTTTAGGCGCTGATGTTGCTACGATATGGCAGCAGCCAGGCAGTCTGTTAGGTTGCTGGGGCAGCCAGGGAGGCAGAAGGCGTGACTGCAACGACAGCTTCAACGTTCAACTTCAACGTGCCACAAATATCAATATACACGCGGCAGCTCCAAAGTTGCCACAGGAATGACAGGACGCGTCTGCAGCCTGACCGAGCGTCTTGAACACGTTTTGCACGTAACTCAAGTGCTGTAGTTGCCCCTTGCCAGCCCCTGCCCCCTTCCCCTTGCAACCCGCTGCTGCCGTCAGCAGGTTTGTGTGTGTTTTTTTTCTCCTTTTGCCTGATTTACCGCACGGATACTCGTATATTTGTCGTTTTCAACGTAATTTGCATATTATTTACAATCGCAGCGGGCAAAGTTTTAAGGCATCTTTCACACCTGCTGGCCAAACACACTCACTCACTCACACACATACATACACATACACACACACACACACAGACTGGCAAACATTTTAACGCCCTGCTGATGATGACTGCCGCCTGCACTTGCGCTTTCCCCCTCTTCAAGTATCCAGCAGCTGGCAGTCGCGCCGCAAAAATATTTTTAAAGTTTTTGACATAGTTTTCTGTGGCGTTGCTCCAGCTGCGCCACGCCCACTTAGGCACGCCCCAACGCAGACACAGTTCGAAGTGCACGCTGGGCTAATGAGCTGAATTGTAGTCGCAGTTGCAGTTCTTGCACTTGTTGTTGTTGTTCTTGCCGTGCAGCGGAAGTTGCGCGTAATGCACTCGCCCATACATTTTTTATCAACTTGCCGCACTTGCCTCAGTTGCCGCACTTTAAGTGGACACAAAAGGCATTGGCGGTAGGTGTCGCCGAGAGTAGTTCCTAATACACTCGTGAGTGGTTGGGCTAGTGGCTCAGGTGCTTCATGTCCTTACGTACATATCCTGTGCGGCATTGCATAATGAGCTGGAAAATAATTAATTTTAATTAATTGCTCTACAGTTGGAGACCGTTTCTCATTATTAGGAGAATTACCAGCTGCTGGCTGGAAGCACATTCGAATAAATTTAATGTAAGATGCGAAAATTGATCTTATATGTAATCAATTTTGTATAGTATTAATAGCTTATTTGGAATATGGACACAGTGAAAACAGGTCCTTGGCAAGGAGTCTGCATCTTAGACAAGAAAATCTGTGTATAATAAAGATTAAATTGGGAAAGATTATAAATGGAGTAGTACGAGTAAAAATAACGTTGATAGCAAGGACCTCAATTGAGAGCTGAAAGCAGTTGGAAATATATTGAAAATTCGTTTAAATACTATTTTATATGCTCCGCGCCCGAATTCATAGCATACTTTGCAGCGTTTCATTTCGATTTTATTTATTTTTTTGGTTCAACTGTGGCATAAATTAGTTGACTTAACGCTAAATTTAAGTTTTATGTGCTATTTGTGTGGTGCCTTTTATTGTTTTTCTTTCGTTTTGCGTATTTGCAATTCAGTCATTTCCATATCAATAACAGCGGGTGGTCAAAGGCCAGCGGGGAGGTCAGCGCCAAAGCGTTAACATCGGCAGCAGCGGCAGTGGCAGCGGCAGCCTCACTAAAATCGCATTTGGCTCCGGGATTATTTGCTATAATTCATGCTGTCAATGCAAATTGAAATTGTGTCACGCAGTCAAGTCAGCCGAGGCAGCCACCCATCGACCCCTCGACCCCTGGACCCGACGAGCCCTCGACCCGAGTTGGCGTTCCAGTTCCAGTTGCCCCGCCTCGCCGCAGCAAATTTCCATTTCTCGTTAGTTTTTTTTTTTTGCTTTTCTTCTTTTATTATTCGTATATTCCCTATTTTTATGTCCTTTTGGTGTCACCGCAATTGTTGCCCAGCGCCCAGTTGTGGGACACAAGAAGAAAAAAAAACGTAGCGTTCGCTGGCAAAATCTCAAAACACAAATGGATTTTTAAATTACCCTCGTGACAGTCGAAAAAAAAACGAGTCTAAAATAATTTCGTTTGTATCTTTTTTACTTGTACGGTGCTTTGAATTATCTGCGACTGCATTCAGCTGCAGTTGGTGGAATTGAACTGAATAGTCGTGAATATCTTTGTGTATTCGTATTTATGTGCTGAATAAATGCGTGTCCTTTGGCATCAGCTATGCATGGGGCCACGTACTCTCAAGCGTGGAGGACGTTTAACAATTTTCCTTTTATTTTCTTTCTTCTTAACCATAGAAAGCTGAAGTGAATGCTGGTCCTTTGCCTGCGCTTTTTGCTGCCAGTGTTGAGTTATGTTTCTTGTGCCCGGCCCGGCTATTCAGATGCAGTCAAGCGGCTGGCAAGTTTAGCCAAAACCTCCCCTCGGTCACTCGTCCCTTTGCCCACTCTTCCCCCCCTTGATTTTAGTTTTAAAGCTCTGACTGGGCCACCCTTAGAATTCATTTCGCTTGCGGGCGCCACTTGCATAAACCAAATGCAATGTCAACCAATTTCAATTGCTCTCTCCCCTGGCAGTATTGATATTTAAGCAGCAACGTCATAGGCTTCAGCAAAGGCATATAACAATTGGCTTGGACCGGCAGAGTGCAGTGTTGAAACAGATTAAATTGAAGCTTGCAGCTTGAAGAGAGCTAGGTTGCATGAAATTAATACAATAAGGTGCTTAGAATTTTATCATTGAAGCTTTCATTTTTAGAGATACATTCTCATCAGCTTTAAGCGTTTTAATCGAAGCTTTTAACTTAAAAGCTTGGTTGAGTTATCTTAAATTAGCCTGACTTTTGCCGCTAGAGCTTTCAGCTTAAAGTCAGCTGAAGCTTTAAGTTATTTAAGTTGCATTATCTCAATCCAATTAGAAGCTAAAACCTCTTAAAATGGTTAGAGACAAATGCTTGTTGCCAGTTCGAAGAGCTTTCAGTTTATATTAAAGCTACTTCGTAGTGCTTTAAGTTTAAAACGAACTCAATAATTGCCAGAAGAGCTTTTAGCTTTTAGTCAACTTAATCGCATTTTAAAACTTTAACGTGTTCGAGCTTTACGTCAACATTTTAAAAGTGCAGAGGATAATTGAGAAATTGAATTTCAAGGAATTAAACGCGAACTAATATTTTTTTCTCTTACTTTTTTGTTTGCTAAAATTCTAAAAGCATTCTTTACAAAAGTGTGTTAATTAAGTGCCTCATTAGACTTAAGCATTGCAAACGCTGCAATGTGTGGCACACACGCCCGATAGCGAAAGGGGGAGAGGGGAGTGCGTGGCAGGATGGGCGAGGGGTTCGCTGTTTGCTTAACGCCCGAGCTAAGTAATTGGAAAGCTGATAAACAGGCAACTTGACAGCGGGCAGAACTTAAATTTATTACCACAAAAATAGAGTGCAAAAGAAAGTGGGCTAACTAGGGGGAGGTGGGGGTGGTTGGGTGATGAAAAGACACAACACACAAACAGCTGTTAAATTATTCCAATTCAATGAATTGAAAGCCAAACTGAATGCAATTAATCAAACGTGAGGGGCCAATGTCAATTGCATGCAGCAAACACACACACACACACACACACAAACACACAGGCACACTCGCACACTCACAAGCCGCAAAGACAACAGCAGCAGGCGGCCAGGCACCTACCGACATGTCCTGCCCCTTGTTGACCTCCTGCCCCTGAGTCAACACTTTCTTGACCTGCACAATGGAAACAACAATGCTACAGCTTGGCTAATCTATAAATTTTACACACGTGAGAGAACAGCTTGTGTGTGCGTGTGTGCGTGTGTGCTCGTGTGTGTGATCCTTTAGGCCATGGCTACGTGTTTACTGTAACACATGCAATTTGTTGGCCCTGCTTGCTGCCAAAATGTTGTAGTTCTGGTTAACAGATGTCTGTGTGCGTGTGTGTGTGTGTGTGTGTGTGTTTGTATCTGTGTGTGCCTGCGGTGTGTGCCACGTGCAGCAGAGCCGTTCAGGCAACTAGATGGCTAAAATAGCATTAGTTAGTTTAAATAATTTAAGAAATTGTAATTGAAATCGAACACCAAAATACGTGCGTCCCTGATTAATGACCTGAAATGTGGTTCCTAAGGGAACCACATGCACACACAAAGTGTGTATTCTGATTGAATATTTAATAATCGCACGAGTAATTAGCTGTCATAACTATCTATTTAATAATTAAATTTAACTGAAGGCAGGGAACGTTTCGAAATTCGGTTGAGTAGCATCTAAATACAGGAGTATGTTCATTGCGTTCCCTTAAGAACTACTTTTCAGTGCATTTTTCAGCAGTTATTCAATTTAATTTTTGGTCTTTTCAAAATAAACACAATAATTTTGTTAATATTTATGTTTTCAAGCATTTTACTACTTGAATATATTATTTGCATACATTGCTAAATTCCAATTCAAATATTAACGGCTAACAAAGTTTTGCAACACTTTTGCGCTTGTAAACATTTGAGCTGCCAGCAAGAATGTTGTGCAACATATGCATGTAATGCAAACAATCTGCCCACTCTGTAATCTACCACACTCTACTCTAACAATGTAAAATAGTTTTTACTATACATATGTAGGATACGGGCTTACCACACATCTTCCATTAAAAAGTTCTCAATTCATAAGTCTTCACGAAGTGCATGTTAATAAAAGTTGTTGTTGCCGGCAACAATGTTGCGCAGCATATTGTTAACTTCGGATAAGCTGTACACTAAAGTTTTGTGTACAAAAACTTTGTTAAGCCGCTTATATTTTGCACTTACACAAAAGATTTTGCTTTTTTGTTTTTAATTAATAAGTTTTTCTTATGGTTTTTAAAACAGCTTAAGCACTTCGACACTTTTAATGCATTTATTTTATAAAAGAAATATTTGAAATAATGCGTTCGCGCTTGTATACATTTGCTTGTGGCTGACCGAAACAATGTTGCGCAACATTTGCGATTTTAGTCAGCTTAATTTTGTTTCTCTTATTCTGCACAGCTCAAAAAAAAAACTTAGCAAATTAGTTTTTAATCTATAAAATAGCATATGTTTTCATGTTACAATTGTTTTATTACATTTTTTCTTTAATATCTATAGATCTGAAACAAATGTCACAAAAATGCACTCAAGAGCAATTATGCTGTGGTACACCAATGATTTGTTGCTCACAGTTTCACCAACAGCCAAACTCACCACTCGCCTGTAGTGGTGGTGGTGGTGGTGGTTATGTTGCCAGACGTCTGCTGCTGTTTGCCAGCTACTGCACGTTACGTTACGTTAGTTTACGTTGTGACTTCGAGCCGTTTGGACGTGTGAGCGCTTTGCCTGAGCGCCTTACCAACTAGCTGCGCTACGCGTGCGCGCGCCCTTACTAAAACCAAAAGCAAAAGCAAATACAACAATAATAACAGCAGCAGTCACAACAACAATAACAACAACAACACAAGCACAGCACTTCTTGTACAGTGGCCATAAAACATAAGAAGGCAGCGACGCCGTCAAATTACCGGTTTTGTTGTCTGCGCTGTGAATTTTAGCGCGGCGGCTGCGTCGCGTCGCAGTCGCGGTCGCAGTTTGCAAATAATTGCACGTTTTTGTCGACTTTTGTTGTTGCTGTTGAGCGTTCAAAATCAAGTTGGAAAAGTGCGTTGGCTTTACGGCTTTTCACAGCGCCGCGAAAAGTCGCTAAAAAGAAAAAAAGAAGGCTTACAAAAAATATTGTAAAAATAAATATGCAGACAGCGCGCTGCGCATAAGTATGCCAGAAAAATCAAGTGCAAAGTGAATGCAAATATTAAAATGAATATTTTGCAATTAAAAAAAATATATTAAAGCCATACTATACGTGTTTGTTTGTGTGCGTGCCATAAATATCGCAAATATAAATATATAAAAATTGATGTATATGCATAAATATTAATATTAATAATAATGCCTGCAATCTGCATTGTTTTAAGGGCATTTATTATTGTTGTTGTTGGCGTCTAAAGCGGATTATTTGCAGCAGCGCGTTAAAACACAAACAAAAGCAAACAAAAGCCCGTAAGTTTTACCATTAACCTGTCTGCCTCTGTGTGCGTGTGCGCGCGTGTGTGTGTGTGTGTGTGTGTGTGTGTGTGGTCGCCATGTTGTTGCATCCAATTGGAATTTTGGCCTGAACCCGGCTCTCGTGCTGCGCGTATTCACAACAAACTAATTGAAATCCGAAAAACACAAAACATAAATTTGAAATTTGAAATTATCCTTTTATTCATTTTGTGCTGCATGTTGGATATATTTTTATTTATTTTTAGCTGAGCAGCAAATGTGCATTTCGCAGCTTTGAAATGCAACATTTCAGATTTGTTTTCAATTTGGCCGAGTGTCAAAAGCTAAGCACCTTAATTATACACTAGATTGTGTTTCTATAATCTAGCATATTAACTTATTTAGCAATTAAGGTATTAAAACACATTACTTTTTCAATAGTTTGTAAGCCCAAATATCAGCTAAAGCCGCAATACACTTTTCTTTCCTAAGCAGCTGGTAAGATAAAATATTAGTTGAATAATTTAAGTTTAAATTTAAGTTAATTAAATATCTGTTAAGTGGCAGCCCGGCATAATTCTCGATGTGCAAATGTATGTAACAGGCAGAAGGCAGCATCTCCGACCCCATAAAGTATATACATATATTCTTGGTCAGCAGCGACAGACGACTCGATCTAGTCATGTTCGTCTATCTGTCCGTCCGTCCGTCCGTACATTCGTCCTTCATTGCGTATGTATGATCGCGTCAATCTCCAAACATATAGGAGCTAGAGACTTTAAACGTAGGTCCTACTAGTTTCGATAATCGATAGCTTGCACCGTTTACAATTAATCGATAAAAATCGTTATCGAAACCCTGTTCATTGAGCAAATCTCTTACAATCACCAAATTTGACATCTAGCCTCCAGAATGGTATAAACAGATTAAATATGTTTCATTTCATAGCTTTATACTTGTTTAGTATCTTATTAGAAGGAGTATTAGCTTAAAGCAAGCCCAAATAACAAGAATAAATATAAGTTAAAAGCCTAGTTCAATCCCGTTTTAGTATTTTGAAATGTAGTTTAAAACTCACTTTACGAAACATAACACTTCCAGCAGCCTGTAAGGCAATATGTCAGCTATTTCCGAGAAGCTCGCTTCTCTCTGCGCTTAACTCTTGCCCTGGCTCTTACGTCTATTTTTGGTTAATTTAGCTAACTGTTGCTTTTGTGGCTTCGAAAAGCTCTAATTGAATTTGGACAAACAGTTCTAAGCACATAAAAGACAAAGCCACAAGACTTGGCGACCAATTAGCACTGGCTTAAACCAAGAAACATACCTGAGAAAAAAAAAACTAAACCAGAATAAGTGTAGCTCTTCTTCTGCCTCGTCAATTCACACTTTTGGCCTAGCTGAAAAGTTCAAAGCGAAGGCGAACTGAAAACTTGAATACCAAATGAGACAACAAAGAAGGCAGCACAATAAAAGTCACATCAAAACGTGTAGAGAACAACAACAACAACAACAACAACAACAATAATAACGAAGCACGTGAGAGTACGAACAACGAGTAACCGCAAGAAACCAAAATAAAATAGAAAAAAATAAAATGCCCGCTTGAATCAAATGCTTGAGATGCAAGATACAAATGTATCTGCATTTCGGCAAGCGCTGAGAGCGCATTTACACGCTGTCTGCATAAATATTTCAGCGCGACAAACTAACAGCTAACAGCTACGTATCCGTCAGATACGTATGCATTCATTATTCACACAGAACGCTTTTGGCCAGACAACGGGCGATTCATTTGCTCGCTGAGAGAATGCGCTTATTGTATCTGCATCTCAGTGTATCTTTTTTTGGGGGGCCAAATTGCAATCATAAAACTTAATTGCTTGATGCTGCGCGATGCATTATCCACTGCTGCTGCTGCTGCTGCTGCTGCTTCTTCTTGCCACTCGTTTCTAGTTGGAATGTCGCGCCAATCAGAAGGCAAGTCCAGTTTAGCCGCTGCTGCCTCTCCCTCTGCCGCTGCCTTCTGACGATTTTGTGGCAAGTTGCGGCGGCAACTGCAAGTAGCAGCAAATTGTTGTAAAACGGGTTTTTTTCTTTCCTTATTTTTGTATCTTTTGTTGCTTCCCTAATACTGTTTGCTACCAGTTGCCCCTCTCTCTCTCTCGCTCTCGCTCCCCCTCTCTCGCTCTCTATCTGTGTGTCTCTCCTTTGTTCTCTTTTGACCACAACAAGTTGGCCGGGAGCAACCTTTCAATTGCCGCTGTGCGTGGCTCTAGCTACCAAAATGAGTTTCTTGCAGCTGTCGCTTGGCCATCCTGGCCAGAACCCGTGCCCCTGCCCCAGTCGCCGCCTCGACTCCCGCTCAGTGTGATGTGGCAAATATTTATTGTGAATTGCAGCGGCAACCTGTCGCCGTAGCCGGTTTTCACCGGGATCCGCACTTTGGGGGCAGACGAACTTGAAGATGTTTTGTTGTTATTTGCCCGACATTGGCCTGTAACCAAAAATAACAGAATAGAAGCTTTTAAGTGCGTACCTCAGTGTTAGAGTCCTCCAGAGTGGAGTCATGTGCGCTCAGCTGCCCCATTTCATAATGCACAAGGGTTGTAATAAGCAAAATTTGGTTTGTAGTTTCGGCTAAGCTCTAAAACCCAAGTGTTTCTCCTTGTTGCAGTTGCGACTTTTGCGAACAAGCTTTAAACATAATTAATTGCGTTCACATGCAATACTTAAGAAACTTCCTGTAGGTAAGCTTCAGTTTAGATAAGCTTCTACTGTCTTCTCATACTTTTACCCACAATTTTTATACCCCGCATCAATAGCCGAGTCGATCTAGCCATGTCCGTCTGTCCGTCCGCCAGTCCGTCCGTCCGTCCGTCCGTCTGTCCGTATGTATGAACGCAAGGATCTCAGAATCTTTAAGAGCTAGAGACTTGAAATTTAAGCTGTAGGTCCTCCTAGTGCCTGCGCAGATCGAGTTTGTTTCCGATAGTCGATAACTTACTCCGTTTCCAAGCAATCGATAAAAATCGATAACGACATCCTGTTTTTTGAGCAATTTTGGCAAATAATAAGAGCTAGAGTCCCCAAGCTTGACATGTAGCTTCTAGAATAGTATATATATTTGCATTTGGTGTTGGAAGAGGAGGGTTCGGGTATCCCCTAGTCGGGAGCTCCCGACTAGAACCTCTTACTTGTTAATCTTCTCGTAGATAAACTTCAAATTGGTTAAGCATCTGGCTTTGTTTTGGCTACTCAAAAAGTTGTTTATTGTTAATTTGTTTTAAAATCAGTTCGAATCAACAATTTCCCATTCGTTTTCCACTGCTCTTCCACTTGTGGAAATGAAGCTATAATTATTGAAAGAAAACTACTTTAGCTTTGGCTTTGCAGCTGCAACGATTTGTACGCTGAATTGATCTTCAATCAGTCAATCATTAAGAATTGATTGATGGAAGCAAAAGCAAAATTAAATCAACAGCAGCCGACCTCGATTAGTTTCTTTTTCATTCCGTATGCATTTTTCCGGTTGCTGTCAGAATGCTGCTTGAACTGCATTGTAAATTGTACAGCCTGCTTTTAATTTTTGACTGGCAGCTGGCGGCTTTGGCACATCACGAGGCCAGGAAAATGGCAACTCATTTCGCCCAGCTCGAAATTGCCTGCTAACTAACCTCAGTCAAGAAAACGCAAGCCGGCCGGTTTTTAGTTTATAACTTGTCTAGTTTTTTTTTTTTTCTATATTAATAACTTGTTTTATGCGCAACACACACACACACATACACTCGCTCACGCAGAGCTCTCGACTGCTCATTAATTAATATTAAAATGCGACAACATTTTTTTCTCCTTTTTTTTTTTGCCTTGTCTCTGATTAGTTTCGTTGCGTGCCAAACACGCGCTGATTTATGCACAGGAACGAATCCATAATATCTGCCGAGGTCTTTGTTAAGCAGAATTCATTCAAAGTTATAGATACATACTTAAAGATACATTTGTTCAAGCCTATCCCATTGTTCTCTATTATTTATACAGCTGCGCAAATTTGGCAATTTACATGACAAACGCCCCCTACTCCACCCTCACGGCCTTGTGTAAATGGTAAGTAAATGCTTGATATTTGTATTTGGTCCAGGTCCATTTACGATTACATTGATGACGTTTACAAAACCTGAACTGACCCAAGCAAAACACTTGAAACAAGGTCCACACTTGGTTCGCCATGCAAGTATCTGTGAGATACACGTAACTTGTGTAGGCCGAAAAGCATTTGAGAACCGGTTTTTATTTGGGGCCACACTCGAAAATTGTTATGTTATGTTATGTTATGCTAGAATGAAAGCTTAATTGATGCATATCCATTGGATGTATTTATTTATCTGTTTCCCTCTCTCTCTCTCTCTCTCTCTCTCTCTCTCTCTCATCTTTTTCATTTCATATCGTTTTTGTCCGTCTTGAGCAACAACTTAAGATACATGTGGTCAGAGGAGCCGCCACAGCAGCTCGATTCACAGCTGGATCGGTTATGTCATGCGGCGACTAGTCTGTGATTGATGAATCGTTTTCAATTCCCAATTTGAATAAGGAAATTTGAGATGCGGTTTGTTGCTTGTAAAAGCAACAAATTCTGATTTGTACTCGTGTGGCCCCTTGCTGCTGCTGCTGGCGAGCAACAGGTGTAGGGAGTTCATGAACCGAAAGAAATTCTAGTGGCAAGGGTTTTGTGGGGAAAATGCTTGCCTTTTGCTGATTTGAATGTGTATTTAAAATACATTTGTTGTTTATCTTTTGGGATATGAGAAGGACTTTGATGAATCTGTGCTCTTTTAAACATTCGTTTCCAATCACAAAATCTATATCCCCAGCAGTTATTCATTTATCGTTCAAATCAGAGCTTTCATTATTTATTTGTTTTAAATCATTTTTTTTTTATTTTTTCACTGACATCCGTCCCACTGGGTCGATTATTTATTTTGAATTGCAGTTCAACTGGGCCTTGACAGCGGCTGTCAATCAAACAAATATTTAACAGAAAGTTCGTCGATTCAAATTTTTGTTTTTTTCTCTCAATTTTTGCGTCCGTTTTTTCTGGCTTTGATTATATTGCATTGATAAGAAATGTGTTGAAGCAGTTTCCTGTTAAATATTGTCCGAATTATCTGCATGTTCATATAAATACTTAAAAAAAATGTGAACAAGTGACAAATGAACTGAATTATTACAGGGTTAAGTGGAGTTTTTTTTAAAATTTAATTAAATTGACATGCATTTTAATAGGATTTACAACAAATGTGTAACATATAAAACTCACTTAGCTACTAAATGGTTTATTCTAGCAAATTTTTTTGATTTGAGAGACAGATTTTGTCAGGTTCCGTTTTAAGTATAGCTTCTGCTATTTGATTTGGCAATTCTTAGCATTTCCTAAAAATCCATTTACTTAAAGCACAACTAATACTACTATTTATAGTGAGTCAATGAATTGGGTTTAATCTCACAGCACGTTTATTTTTATGTAAATATTAAACATTGAAATTTATTTGGATTAGTGCAAAGGCAATTGTGAACAATGTGTAAATAAATTCTAAAGCAAGCTCCGAAATGTACTCTACTCTTCGCTGGTGCACTTGAGACGCAGCTCTTGTTTTGCAGCTCACGTTTGGCCATCGAATCGATTGTTATAATTGCGCCAATTGGCCATAAAAATTGTACGGCTCCAAAGTGGCTCACAAATTGATAAATTCAGCGCAATCAATTGCAGAGATATAAACAATTTTTGGCAACACACACACACAAACATGCGAGTGGCTTATTAGTATGCGTTGCCCACGGAGAATGCGCCATTAAATGTAGCTGTAGCTGTATCTATAAGCATGTATCTGTATCTATATCTGTGTACATGTATCTGTATCTGATGGACACGTGCCACACACTGGCAAAGTTTTTCGATATTCCGCAAATGCAACGAACCAATACGACGATTGCTAGGCGTAATAGCCAATGGTTGGCTGCACAAATTGGTTAATTGGCGAGCACTTTGGCAAATAAATTCTGCAAAGCTTTTTGCTAATTTAACACCTGTATCTCAATCTCTGTATCTATCTCTAGCTGACTCTAGCTGTCCCTAACTAGGTCAGCATTCGCCTTTTTTAGCTTTAGCTTTTTCTAAACTTGATTGAGCTGTCAGCGCTGTGCAGGATATGCATGTGTGGCCGGAAGTGCCTTGGCCATGTCCAGAACTGTGTCAGCAGTCGCAGAGTTCACATTTGTTTTAACCGACGATTGACTTTAGATACAGATACATGCAGATAGGTTCAGCTACCGCCACTGCACGCTCATTAGTGTTAATTCAATTAAGCCCGACAGCTTGTGGCACTTTGGCTAATGAGCCAGACGCTGGCTCGATGCCTCGATAGCTGCTATTCAACTCGTTTCAATACAATTTGTTACAATTGCATTAATTAGGCGCAACAAATGTGCCACACACAAAACACACACACACACACACACACACAACCCAGTGTGGAGGGGTAAATGCAATTTGCATTTATAGCAATTCCAATATCATTTCTTTTTCAATCTATAAAAAGGCTTTGGTATACAGCTTTGTGGGGTCAAGTGTTTAATGGGCTTATTAAAATTTAATAACAAAAAATATTATGCTACATTTGACACTCTGTAGAGGCAGATGGGGCCTATAGGGCTTGAAAGTAAAAGGAACTAGAACTATCGCATTTTTAACTGCCAGCTGATAATTTGGCGATAGCGCAGCAATCAGTACGGCAACAGTAGGCTAAGTAATACACGTATGTTTACAAGGAAAGTATAAGAGCACAAATCGCAGCGAATCTGAATCGCAGAGGTCTGTATCGCAAATATATCGCAAATTTATCTCCCATGGCAACTTTGTTCGTAACTCTTATGCATCTTGTATGCAAGCGACAAATCGCATTACCTAATAGGAGAATCATATGTAATTTTCTCGAATGCTGGGTATTTGCTATTCGAGCATATTTAGTTAGACAATGCCACTTGTTTTATTTGCAGCATCGGGCAACACTCGCAACTGATTGCATAATTAAACGCACAACACACGCTCTCGCTCATTCATTTGATTAAAGCTAGAGTTCGATGTGCAGATAGTGTGTGGGAGAGAGATAGGCAGATCGTGGGGGAGCAAGATAGTTATAGAGAGAGTAAGAGGAAGAGAGAGAGAGAGCGCAGCAATTACACTTAATTAGAGTTTAAATTTAATAATCAAAGTGCACAGCTTGCTGTCATTTATTGGCTTAATGAAGTTGACCGATGCAAATGCGATTGCCAGGCAGCTGCTGCTGCTGCAGCTTCTCCTGCAACTGCCAGAACTTCTTAATGTCTCAATTGCTGGTTGAAGGCGCTGCGCCACGCCCACTGCGAGTCAATCAAATCTGTTTAGAAGTTGCTCGCTGCTGGCTGCATCGCCTGTTACACTATCAACTATGACACACGTCAGGCCCGATGCTCGGCTGCTTATCAAAACGTCAAAGTCAACGTCAGTTATCAACCCTTCAATGTTGGTTTGCCAACTCCAACCCCCAACCCCCAAATCCCAATCACAATCCCTGGTGCGAGTTCTGCCTAAAAACCCCTCCGCCCGCACGCCTTTTGCTCATCCCATTTATCACAATTTGCATGTCAGTCACGCTCGCGCTTTGCTACTTATATGAATTGCATGCAATTTATCAGCATTTGCATTAACTATTCGTATCGTCTGACCCAATTTTTTCCCATGCCCTCAACAACAAAAAAAACAACCAAAATACAACAATTAAACAAAAGCGCACAGTAGATAAAATGCTTAGTTGATATTTCGAAATATACAAAACTCTATATTATCGTTTGTTGTTATCGTAATATTCCGGTTAGTGTTAAGCTCGAATATATAGTAGGATAGTACTTAGTACATACCATATGATATAGTACTTCGATTTTGATACTGATTTGCTCAGTATTCGATTGGTCAGTTCCAAGGAAAGTATGTGTTACAGTGGTTCTTTCCGAACAATACCCATTTAATTTCGAATTCAAAGTTTGGTTTTAGTTCATTTTAGGAGCATTAAAAACGTCTTAAGTTCTTCTTTGGTTTTCCACACACTTGCCCCACTGTGCGTCTGCCGTTGCGCTCAAATGTGTGCTACGATTTTTGGCCAAAGTTGTCCAGCATTTGTGCTGTGCCGCGCGTGCTCATATGCCCTTGTCACTATCTCTAGGCCTGACTTATACACCTTTACTCACACGAGCACACACATTTAGACGCACACGCGCCATTATCATAATGATTCGCGCTGCCAAATTTTCGTCTGTCACTCGCAAAGCTATCAAATGAAATGCACATCAAAGTGCGTCAGGTGTGACTCACACACACACACGCACACACACTCATACACCGACACCTGCCGTTTACATAGATTTGCCATTAAAACGGAGGAAAGCCAACGCAAGGGTTTCAGTTGCCATCAACATGAATATCTCAGCCATAAAAGTCTCGTTTTCGTTTTCGTTTTCCTTTTCGCTTTTTTTCCCCCCTGCTTATTGCCAAACTATTTGTATGCTGCAGATAACGTGTTAAAGAGGGGTTGAGAGGGGGTGTACTAGGTAGGGGTTGTAACTTGGCTGCTCACATTGCTTGGCCATTTATTGTGTGTGTGTGTGTGTGTATGTGTGTCTATGTGTGTGCGTGCGGGTCCTTTCTTTTGCTCCCTTGCATTGTTTTGTAGAGCGCGCTTTTTGGTTGCCCCGCAGCTTCTGCTGCCTCTTGCAGCTTGTTTTGTGCTTGTGTGTGTGTGTGTGTGTGCCTTTTTTTGTTGTTCAAAATAGTTTCATATTGCAATTTATTTTTATTAGATGGCAACGCGCTTCGCTCTTTTTTTATGTGCATTCCACGTCCTTGTGCTCAGCTTAACTTTTGCTGCCTTGCTTCTTCTATATATATATACATATATATATATATATGTATATACGTTTTATCTAGAATTTCCATCTAGAATTTCGCAAAAGCAATTCAATATCCGCTGTTATTCATTGGAGTTATGCATAAATACGCTACAGCGATAGATCCAAAATTTGAATAAACTCAACTGAACTTTTGCATTAAATTTAAATGATATTCGCCAAGGCGAACAATGTGGCCAGGAAAAATCAACAGAAAAAATATAAAAGAAATGTACAAACGAGGGAATCAACACTCTCTGCCCCCAAACGGTGGGCCACCAGAGCAACACGCCCTATTCAATGGCAAACCCGTGCTGAATCCACTTGCAGGCGCTGCCGTTTCACAGGCAAATGGAAGGACCTGGCGTGCAAATAAGTTGGCCTCAATTGCCTGGGGCTGCGTTGCGACTGGCGGATACCCTGCAGGGCGAAAGAGCGAAAGAGCTTAACTTAGGTTAATTTGTTAGTGTAAAGCTTTCTACTGTCTAAGCCGCCTCCAATTAGGGCCTAGAGGCCCTAGAGACCTTTTATTATTGCTCATATTGTGAATTGAATTATTTAGTAATTAAATTTTGCCAGCTGCAAAAGAATATTTAAATGGAAAAAACATAAAGTCTTCGAAAACTGAAAAGCTAGCTGCCTGCCAATACCCTTGCATATTTTCATTGAGCATAATATCAACAGAGTGAATATGCCCCTGTTTTACTTTTTATAGGGTATTAGCAGCGACGGCGACATCGGCAATTGCGTTGGTAGAGCATAGCTAAGCATAAATAAGTTGTTAAGCCGTCAGTGTACGTGCTTTTCACGCAGTTGGCAACACTGGCACGAAGCGCGAGTCAGTGTGTATGTGTGTGTGTGCATGCTTGTTGTGTGTGTGTGTGCGTGTGCGTGTGCGTGTGTATTGTTCTGCTGCTATCAATCCGGAAGTGCGGCCACTGGCGCTGCCACCGCATTTTCAATTTCAGTAAATTGAATTTTCGCTGCCGCAACAACAATGCGCTGTAAAACGCCTAACAGCCAGATAGTGTTGCCAACCACGCAAACTCTCTCACACACACACACGAACACATGCACACACACACACAAACAGGCACGCGCTGTTTATAGCCTCGATCCGATTAGCTAAAGTTTAACTCATTGAAAACCAGTTTAGTGTAGTTCGCCTCGCAATTTTATTGTCTGCTCCATTTCTGATAAGCATAAACAGGATCAAAGCGGGGCACGCGTCCTTGTGCCTTGTCAATTATTTATTGCCATTAACAATTATGAGCGATTCGGTGCGCCATTTTGTGGCCGGCCAACGAAATGGATGCGATTTGTCAGGCTTAAACGTGATGATGCTCTCTGATGGCCAGATTATAAAAAGGTTAGGTACGAGGTTTATTTTTGACTAAATCCTTACGCTACATTTCATCAGCCGCCCCCCCCCGCCACGCTCAACAAAAGTTTTGATGAGATTTGTGGGACAGTTAAAAACTAGGGAAAATATGTAAGAGAACGTTTCGTTTTTGATATGACATCATTGCGTAAGTAAAGTTCACATCGGTCTGATGCTGGAAACTTGTAATTTAACAGATTACTTGCAAATTGTAGTATCACGTATTTTGCCCTTTCATTTATTTCCGATACCCTGTGCTTGGCAACGGGTTGAATGGGGGCTTAATCGCTTGTTGCAAATGCACACAAACTTTACAGTACGTGCTGGGAAACTATTAAATAAGTCCAGACCTCTCCAATTCTGGCTGTGTATATTGGGTTTCAATTGCAGAACGCACGCCTGAAGCTTTCTCTACATCTAATTTTGCATGTCATTTCCGGCAATTGGCTTAAACCATTCTAAAGGGCATCTATTCGTTGGGCATTGCGACAAAAGCATTTTTATATTCTTCTCATTTCCATTTGTTTTTTATCTTTGCTGAGTTGGCAGCATTTTAATGACAATCTCCTGGCAATTGTCAGCTGCTTTTTGCTATGGATTTTTTTTTTTAAATTTTTCTCTTCTGCTGTATTTTTTTTTTGTCGCATATCTTGTGTCAATTGTATTTCCTTTTTAAATGTCCTCTCTGGCAATTATGCTTTCCTTTTTAGCAAACAATTTCCTGTGCCGCCAGCCCATGCAAAACTCTGAATAGCTGAAAGTTCATTGCAGTCAAATGCATGCGATAGCTGACCAAAGGAACTGCACAAAAAGCAGCGCCAGTTGGGACCCAGACCAGGCCAGGCCAAGCCAGGCCAGGACATGCACAGAAAGAAGCCTTCGAATAGACGGCGCCACATGGGCGAGACATAAGCAGGCGACGTTGACGGCATAATCATAGCCCAGTTGCACTTAAATGCTTTAGGGTTGTCATGGTTTCCTTTCAAAGGACTTTTTCTCTTGTCCCAAATATAAAACCCATCTTTAGCCAGCTGCTTATAATGAGTGAATGCTCATCTTGCTAGCACACGATGTTGATTTCTTTAAGTTGTTCGTATCCAAGCAGCACTTAGCATGTGTTTTTATAATGAATGAATGCACAAGATTTTCCTTTTTAGTTTTCTCAGTTGTGGTTTTCTCACAATGTGTCCTTATTAGCCTGTTCTGCATGCATTAATTTGCAAGCATGTTTGTCAGCCAAGATGCGTTATTAAGATGCAATATAAGTTTCTTATAATTTACTACAAAGCATTATTAAATTTTTAATTGGCTTGTGCCTTTTCCATGTGTTGATTATTGAAAGGATATTTTTCCACTTGACTCATTAGATCTTCTTTAAGAAAAGACATATGATAACCTGTGCCGAATGTATTCTTTTGTAAGCATGCTTTTCAGCTTGACGACAAAAGGCATGAAAGATAGAAATATGCAAACATAACTCATTCTTTAACACAGCTGTCTTCTTCTAGAAACATTTTCGTCATTAAAGTGCCATATCACATCTGGCCACAATATATAATTCCATAAGCAGTGCATTTCTCATGTACTTGTTTCCCACTGGGTGGGCGCACTTCTGATTGTCAGACACGCACTCACACACAGGCACATGCACACGAATTAACATGACCAACTGTATGTTCTGGTCAAGTTTTAATCAATGCGATTTGCAATTGGTCGGGCGGCTAATGAGTTGAAGCACTGCTTAATGGATATATATTGAGATATTGATTAAATGTCTGGCAAATCAAGAGTTTTGCTGCATTTTCTTTTTCGGCTCCGGCCAGACAAAGCGGGCGGCTTGTTCTAGCTAGCTTGCTGGCTTGTTGGTGGTTGTTTTTCCAGTGCAGTCGCTGGCCCACAAAGGGGTGGTTTTTCATCTCCGTTAGGCTGACTCACGTGCTGCCTGCCACAGCCTGGCTGCAAGGCTCTGCCGCACTGTTCATTATATTAAACAAGTTTGCGCCATAAACGACGCTGCCAGAGGCGCATAGACAGACGCTGGCGACAGAAGCCGGTTTTGCGTGCAGCACACACACACACACACACACACACACACACACACACACACACACACACACACACACACACACACACACACACACACACACACGCGCACACTCATACACTCATACACACCAATACACATGCTAACAGGGTTGGTTGCCTGCTATCCTGACTGTGTTTTGGCCATAATAAAGTCGAGCGCATGAGGCAGCAATGCGACGGGCACGACAGCCGCATGACTCATGCAAGGTGTGTTTAATGTGCATTTTAAGGGGGCGTGGCTGGCGGCTTTGACTTGTACCTGAACGGGCAGTGGAATTGGAAGTTGAGACTGGGCCTGCCCGCCACAGGCAGCGTCACATTAAGCAGCTCGACTGCAGCTTTTTAGAGGCTTTTCGCAGGCACTTGTGCAACGCTCTCAGATACCCTGCAATGGCAAGTGCACTGATTGGCTGTGATTAACTTTCGAGTCATGCTTTAGGCGGTCCGACTTCATTTCACTTTGTTTTCACTCATATTTCGACTGTGTGGGTGGATTTGAACAATCAGCGAAGAGGAAGGAGGAAGCTGAGCTATGTTTTGAAATAAGTGAAAAGTCTCAAATATATTCATGCAACAATTTGGGAACATATTGTGTAGCAAATAAAATGCATAGCCAAAAAAGTATGCTTCCACCCATTTTCCGTCTTTCCATTCCCACTTACTAAGTGAATAAGCACTCTCTTATTTACGCTTTGAGCTGTCTGTAAAAGCTCAAAAAGTCTAACTTATGCCTTCGAGGTTACTAAATCTTTTTACAGGGCATCTGCTGGTCATGCGGGCTGACAATTTTGGTTATTTTTTTGCCTGGCTTGCTTGTTCATTCATGTGTTTGTAATGCAGTCAGCCTGCTTGGCTTTTTATTCGTTCCCGTGTTGTTTGTAGTAATTTGCGAAGTTTCCTTTTTGAAACACACACACACACGCACAGCACAATACACACATACACACGCACACACTTTCAGAGAGAGAGAGAGAGAGAGAGAGAGCGCCACATACAATCGGTCGCCTGTCTGCTCCGAAACACTTGTAGCCCCATTTGCCGGCCGCTGTTGTTGTTCTTTCATTTTCCATTTGGCATGCATTCACTGAGCGAAATGAGTGTGTGTTTGGTTGTGTGTGCGTGTGCGTAATTTGACTGTCCAAATATTTGCATCTCATAAGCTACACAGATATGTGCTGTGGCCTTTGGCTCCAATATCTCGCAATTCCTGACGATGGGCGCCCGCTTCGAAGTCCGAAACAGCTGGCGGCATTGTCCTTGTGCCACACGCTGATTGCATTTGCTTTGTTGTTGTCTGTGCTTGTGTGTGTGTGTGTCGGGGGAAAAACTAACGAAAAACAACCCCCACGCGGAAGGCGACGCGCGGCGACGGTGGTGGATGCGACCGTGACAAAAATCAATATGCGGCCGTGTTAGTCCTTCTTCCTGCTTATTTTATTTCGGCAAATGCCGGCAAATACTTGTTGTTGTTGTTGTTGTTGCTGTTTTTGGTCTTCTGCTGCGCTGAATAAACACACAACTCACACACACACACGCACAGGGGTAGGCTTAGCTTGCCGCAAGAGTTGCATTTAAATTTTATTAGAAAATAGCAAAGGGTGCCAGCTCTCTGTGAGCGCTTTGTGAGGGTGTGTATTTCGGGTGTGTTGGCGTGTGTGCACATACACAAATTTATGTGTGCTTGTGTGTCTTTTGAATATCCCAACGAACTGCATCAAAGGGCGGGCGGGCGGTCCACAAACAAATGTTGAACATTTTGTGCATTGCATTTGAAATTTATTTATGTTTATGCTTCTGATGCCCTTTGCGGGAGGGTATTCTCAATTTGTCTTGAAATGTGTAACGCATGAAAGGAGACCAACCCGTCCTTATTAAGTGCATATATTTGATATGCAGTAATAGCCTTTACGGAGAAAACTCCCTTAAGCGAACAGGGACCGTCGCGTTATGTTTGTCCGCTCAAGAGGAGGAATTGCCAAGAAGAGATCTAGATTCATGATGGGCTGTGCAACCAAACGAGTGTCCGTTCGCAGAGTTTTTGTTGTATGTATATAAAAAAATGTCTCATTTGAAAATTTAAACTTAAAGCCTTTTCGAGAAAACTAGGCAAAGATTCTTCTCTTTGCTGTAGGCAGGATAAATATCGACGTCAGTCGGATCTATATATTTTATTACATGGTTGACATAGAAACGATTGATAAGAAATAAAGTTCTTAAGACGAACTTGAATATGTTTAGACATAATTCCCCAATTACAAGTTTTGTCATACTTTAATGGGAAAAATAAAGTTTTGGTCTAAACAACTTTTGTGTTCTTAAAATATATTTAAAGTTTACTCAAGAACTTTATTAGCTGCTAAAGTTTTGATGAGATTTTAATAAAAACGAATCAATAAACTGTACAAAACTGAGCTCCATGAAAAACGTTTTTCTTCTTGTATTTCTGCCAAGCTCAGAATATTATGTTAAATATTTGCAAGGGTATTTTATATGCGGCAAGCCGAAAGATCAATGTTAATTCTTTTTGGATTTTCTACTCAGACTGCGCCCACATCGCGTGCTTTTGTGCACTTATTTTGTGCTTTTCTTCATTTAACTAAAGTCCCCCACGAAAAGCAAATTAAATGATTCATGCGGCAGCAGCAAAAGACAGCCAAACAGGATATTGTGCCAATAAATAAAAATGAACTGTGACATTTCTTTTATGCACAGAGCAACCCCCAACTGGCTCCAACTCCAACCCGAATCCCAACCCCAACCCTTATTTTAATAAGAAATTCTTTGCGTGCTAATGAAAAAATAATCAGCAGCTCATTTCTTATGTATTTTGATTGTGTGCTAAAATGCGCTTAGTAGTAGACTACAGGGCACGGGACACGGGACAGGGGGCAGGGGGCAGGTGTTGGCGGGGGTGTGGGTTGTATGTGCCTTAATGATTCCATCAGGGATGATTCATTGCCAGGCGAACGTGGCCCGTCTGTCATTTGTCAATGTGCTGCCGTTGTCTTTCCCTTTTAAGAGTTGGCAGCACTTTCAATGATTGGTTCCTCGGATAACTTTGAATCGCTTAACAAAGTTTAAAGTTATCAGTTACACACTCGCCCCGTCTCACTCGCACACACTCTCTCTCTCTCTCTCTCTCTTTCTCTTTTCTAAAAAACAAACACTAAAAATTAAATATAGCTTAGCTAGCTAAAAGTTTAACAATAATGCATTTCGAAATGTTTTATGCTTTGCTTAGCCGCAAAGTTTAACTGAAACAAAAACAAAACACACGCACACACACACGCACACTCACATTCACACACTCATGCATGACTACTTTTGCTAGCTACCCCGCTGGCTGTGCACCCCCCTCTTGGCCGTGCTGCTCTTGCTTTAGCTTAGACAGGCATGCAGAATTTATGGTATTGAAACACGCAAAAGTTCAGTTGGAGTCAAATCGAGAACTTGGGCGCATTGAAAGTGCTAAAGCACAACACACACACGCACTTATGCACACACATACACACACACACACCTACATGTGTGTTTTGCGCCATTTTGCAAAAAGCTTCGAGGCCCAAACCCTCTAGAGGCTTAACCCTACATGCGACTTACTCTCAGGCCGTCAGCTTCACTTCAAGCTGCTGTCTGATGTTCCCCACACACACGCACACACACATGCAAAGCACACAAGTGTGCGTGTGTGTGTGTGTGTGTGTGTGTGTGTGTACGCGTGTGTGCTTGTGCCTTAAGGGGTGATTAACCTTTGGTTTTGCAACCACTTGCTGCCAGTCGATTGCCATATCGCTAACTGATTCCAACATATGGCCAACAGCTCGCACTTGAGGCCTTCGACGCTTCTCGCTTCAACCTTTCGTGCACTTTGCCCACATTTCCCTATAAATTTCCACTGATTGGCCATTTTCCAAGTAGTTGTTATTGTTGTTGTTGTTTTTGTTGTTATTACCAGCCAGATAATGGGCCTGATTGATTTCCATTTAAGTGGATTTGACTAACGGTAATGCGATTATTGCTATTTTGTTTGATTGCATACATTTTCCCATACATTCCCTGGCCACCCACCCCCGCCATTTCCATATTTCCCTTGCCATTATTTATCTCGCAATCTGACAAATACTTTTATCTCCGTGCCAGCGCCTAGCACGTACTCTTGCGGTCACAGATACGAGATATCTGGATATGCGTATATATGCGTATTTAGCTGTGAATTGCGGGAAGCCAAATTTAGCCACCCTTCGCCCCCTTAAAGTAACCTTAAGGAAAAAGATAAGCAGCAGGGGTGGAATAAGCAGAAGCGGCAGCCATGGAGACAATAAGGCAGTTAGCACAGTCGGAATAATGTAACTGAGCAGGACAAATGAGATAAATCAGAGCAGATAAGACAAACAACAACATGAACATGTGAGCGGGAATAAAACAAAGGGTTAATAAATGTGGCAGATAGAGATAACTTGTTCACAAAAGAAGCCCCAGAGACTGTAAGTTTAATAAGTTGCGTCAGAAAATGTGAACTTGGAGGATAAAAATTGCAAAAAAATAAAGAAAAAATAAAACATAATGATAAATAGAATAAATAGATAGATCGTAAAGAGCAAAAGTGAGCATGAAGGACAGGATTGACAGTTGGAAATATTAATGATAAACAGAGCTTTCAACAGATAACTGAGAGCAGAGGTGGCCAAAAAAGTGACCATGGTGGATTAGAGTATTGCAAGAGAATTGAGAAAGACTTTCAAATCCAGACATAAATTTCTAAGGGGCGTCATCTTCCACATATATTTCGTTCGTGAAGGACATTTAATACTCTGAAGGTTGTCGACTGATTTATCAACGTATTAAAAGAAAATAAAAAGCGCAATTGATATGAGAGAATTAAAGTGAGCGTCGATATTTGTTTGAATTTCCAGCAATTATGCACAATATTTTGTGACCTGAGTTCATTAGCATATTGATGCGGCGGCATTTAATGCAAATTGCGAACTTGCTGAAATCTGACTAAGGAAAAAATTGTTCGGCTTGCTTTTTAATTGCACATCAATTTGCATTTTAATTAATTTCTGCTCCAAATTGCAAATTGATGCTTCTTTTATTTTTTTTTTTTCTCCTCTTATTATTATATTTTGAATAGACTGAACGCAATTATCAAACAATGAGCACAAGCGTGAGGCAGCTGTTGCAAAAATAAACAATAAACACGGCAGAGTCTTCAAAGAAAAGAAATTTACAATCGAATTGAGTCCAAGTGCCCCGAGGGTAAAAGAACTGTCCAGCAAGTAAATAGGTTGTGGGCAGGGGCGGCTGCTGGGGTTGCTTTTCGAGTTTCTAAGCAATTAATGTAATTTGTCTCTCCTCCCACCTAACCCCTCACTTCTCTCCCACTTCCCTCCCGCTTCCCTGGTGCTGCGTCTTGGGCCAATGCGTCGCAATAATGGCATACAAATTGCGTATACGCCGCGTGTGCACATCAGTGGACACCCCTACAGATTTATAGGGGTGTTTAGTTGGTTGGTGCTAGGGGGAAGGGGGGGTTTTTTTAGGTGCTTCACGCACCATTTAATTTACGGTAAATATGCCAATAAAATTTGAAACATAATGCTGCCCTAAACAAATTCCAAATGCATATTTGCTTTTAGGCGCACACCAAAAAAATAAATAAAAAAGAAAGCATTAAGCATGCCAAAGTTCACAACGCTCGACTAGAAGATACCCAGCAGCAGCTGGCCTTCAAAGAGAACCAATATTTAAGCTTAATACGGATTTTCTGGCTCACATGTTTTATAGTTCTGGGAAATGGAAAAGCCTTTTGCCTGCAGGTTAGGCCAAAGTGTGTGTGTGTTTTGCTTGAGGGATTAGCATAAGTGTTGCCTGGCAAATACATTTACTATTTTAAGTAATCTTTTTTTGCGCTCATAAGAACAACTCGAACAAATAGTTTCTGTTTATTTCCTAACCTTGTATATCGTCTTTTTTTTGACTTTCAACAAAGTTCTCCCAATTATCTTCTGATAAATCAAGCTGCCCTTTTTTTTTTTTTGCCCATTTGACTGAGTATACACAAAAAAATAGATGACCAAAAAAGGTCCTTTGGCATTTGCAAATTGGCTGTGCCCAGGCCTGATAACTGTCCGGGCCCTTAATGGCCGGACTGCACATTACGTTTAATTAAACCAACTTGAGGCCGGCCCCATCAGGTGTTTATATATATTCGACCCCCTCCCGCTGCCGCTGTGTGTCTTCTTCGTATTAACTGTGCAGAGCGCACGCCACATAAATGTCATTTTAATGCGAATTTCATGTAAACGCCGAAAACAAAAAAACAAATCAAATTCCAGCATTTGGGCACATTTTTAAAAATACTTGAAATATTTGTTCGATATGTAATGTGAATGCCGAAAGAGTAAAGCCCAGCACTAAATATCTGTAATTAGTTGGTAGCTAGTTTGAGGCTTCACTGTATTTACATATAAGCACATGTAACCTAAATGCTTTTCATTAAAATTTCCAGAGCTTTGCAATTTTTGTTTGCTGCGTAGCTTTGAGGTTTTTGCCGGGTAAAGGAGGGTTTAGTTGCCTGCGGTTGCACTAAATTATTAATACCTGGCAGGTGGGCTACCTTACCTCACACACACACGCTCCCACGCACTCTCCCACACACACACACGCACACACAGACACAGCTTTGGCGTCATAATTAACTGCGACATTTTTGCTGCTGCTTTTGCAGCAGTTTTTCAGACATTTGGCTAAACCAATTTGCCAGGTCTTAGATTTTAAGCATTATTAATGGCCTTGTTGTTGTTGTTGTTGTTGTTGTTCTGGCCGCGTTGCCAGTTAGCCAGCTTTTCGGGCTTTTTCTTTTTATTACATTTCATTACGTTGCATATTTAAATTTCATCATTCTGGTTGCACAGCTGCGAAGCAGCCAAACACAAAATAAAAGAAGCTAAAGCCCAGCTGGCAGCTGTCACAACATAAATGTCTGCCAGGACTTCACCGGGCCGTGCAAAGCCAATGAGCTAAACATGCATACATTACATGTCCGCCAGGACGAGGGTCGTCAGGTTTATTGTGTGCCGCTGTTAGCCCAATTAGGACTAATTGTTTGTATTTGCTAACAAATATGTCTGCTGCAAACATTTTTTGTATTATTTATTTTAGCTAAACTTGTATTTCTTGTATAGATATGGATATATACTTATCGAACTATAATTAAAAACAAATTTAAGTAACTAAATTTCAATATTGCCCGAATGAATTCAAGACTCCAAATTGCCTTGGAGCTCATTTTAAACCATTTAGACCAAAAACTCTAAAACTTGCTTCTAAGGATTTACTTATTTTTCTTTTCTGTCAAATAAGTCCTAAGCTTATATTTAAAAGTTTCCTGTTTTTATAACCTGAGAGAAGGGATTATATTTGTTATCTAACGAGGGAAAATTCTATCCGTTTTCCTGCTAATCAAAACGAATCGAATAGCAACAAGTATTATTTCAATTATATCTTTTTGATTTGGTTTCGCCAATTTAAACATAATATTTGAGTAGTAAATTCCATGAAACAATCATAGATCGAGTTATGTTTGTTTCATGGACTTCTCTGCACAAATATCATGCATAAAAACTTTATGTTTTACTAAACATAAAAATAACGCCCCAGCCTGTTAAACCAAATTCATGTTTGTTTGTTTTCTCTTTTTTATTTGAGTTCTCTTCTTTATGAACCACCCTCTTGATTGACCTATGACTTCGTGCAGATTTGTCAATCAAAGGGGCGCAAGTGTGTATATAAATTTGTGACATAGCACTAAGCGCTTGAACTTTGACTCAAGCATTTCAATTTGTATGCTGGCTATTTGCTTTATAGACTTTATATAGTAAATAGAAGTAATTGCCCTCGTAGCCCACTCCGGGTTTTGTAATGAATGCAACCCTAACTAAAGGCGCCTACAAACTTTGTTATTACATTTTTTTTTGTGCTTGGTTTTTGCCAGGCTACGCTTTTACGAGTCCTGCTCGCAGCAGCTGCCTTTGCAGTTGCCATTATCCTTTCTTTTTTCTCCCGCTTCTCCCTTTTGCGGCGCAACATTTTATGAACGCCGTCACGTTTATAAATGCAAACATTTAACTGATGGGGTGGAGCAGGGGCTTTTGGTCTGAGCTCAGCTTGGCTTGGCTTGGGAGTTGCGGCTGAATTTTTGGGAACTGGCGCTCTTAACTATTTAATAGTCGTGGAGCGTTTTTAGTTTCATTTTCATTTTGCGAATGCAGCAAGTGAAAGCAATTTACACGCATTTGGGCGAGTGCGAAACGTGTCTTGGCCCTTAAATCTTTATGAGCGCGAATTGGGTCCGGCCAAGGCTATAAACAGGCATCCCCAAAACACATACACACACACACACACACACACACACAAAGATACTTAGTGAAGCCCGCATTGAAACGAATTCGTTTTGCTTTTGGTCACTGCAAGTCGGTCAAGTGCGAATGCCACAGCCACTTGCCCGACCAGCTCTAAAGTTGTATCGTTTTAGCTGCCACATTCTGAAGCACTTTCACGCCTTTCCACACACAGCCCCAGGTCAGCAGCAGGCGCAGCAGCAGCAGCAGCAGCAGCAGCCGCAACTCTTCAGCTTAGTTTGTAGTCTGTTTAGATAATTTCAGTAGCTGCATTTGTTGCAACACTGCTCGTGCCTTTTTTGTTGTTATTTGTGGCAGGGCACTTAGCAGTAATGTTCATTGGGCTTTGCACTTAAATTGTTGCCTACTTATGGGGGCCACGAGCGTGGACAGCGTTGCCTGCACTTGCTTGGGCCTTGGATTAATGTGGAATGTAAAAAACGAAGAGAAATCTGCCATTGCAAGTGCAAAAAGATTAAAGCACAATTTGCAACATTTAGGCAAGCCGAGCGCAGAGCTTTGTAAGCACAACTTTCGTGTGCTCTTTTAGCAAATTTAAATGTTGACTACTATAACGCTTCCATAAATTGTTCTTAAAGCTTTTAGCTTTTATAAGCTCTATGCCAGACTTGCGAACCGATTAATGTGCAAATTTCAACAGTTAGGCAAGTCGAGCAGAGAGCATTGAAAGCAGACGAAAATGCATTATTAATTTAACTACTTTATAGCTACCATAAAACGCTCTTAAAGCTTCAAGCTTTTACTTTTCCTTTTAAGACTGATATACTCAATGTGGCAAAAAGCTTTCAAAGCACATGTAAGCTTTGAGCCAACATTATTTGGATGTCTTAGGGAACTCAATTAATTCCTTTCCAGACCATTATATTTGTTAAAATACTTTAAGACTACGCTTCGCCTATAAATCACTAATGTTACAGCTTTACAAGCACATTAAAGCTTTAAGTGAGCTTCAGAGTGTTAACTAACTGAAGTTAAATACAATAAGTCGCTGCGAAAGCACGATTATAATTGACAATTAAAGTAAAGAGCTTTTACTATTTTGAATAATATGAACAACTATTCAAGTGCCAAGTTTATCCAGTCTCATTGAAGCTCTAAAGCTTTTTGCACTGGCTGTCAATCGAAAGTCAATGGCTTTAGCCCTGGTCAATTGTTGCACAGAAATCGCTCATGCGGCAGTTGTAAATACACATGTGCGAAAAATACACATGTGCCAGCTTTTGTCATTGTTCATGTGTCCAAACAACGCAACACATGAATGCACACAGCGCGCGATTTGAATATAACAATAATAAGACAGAGAAAATCACTCGAATATTGCAATGTTCATTTGTGAAGCTACGCAAATAATGTATTTAAATTGATTGAGAATTTAAAGACTTGTGAAGTCTTATCTCTGAACGAGTTGTAGATTGCATTTCGCTACTCCAGTTGATGCCCCAAATTGAATTACTTTTGAGAGGGGCTCTCGGTTCAGCTTGAGAGAAACTTGAGCCGAATGAAACTTTAACTTTAGCATCGAGTCTCGCATAGATTGAAGTTTGCCAGCAAATCTTATTTACAATGTTTTTCATCTTGGCTTACAAATTGAAATACTTTTTCAATTGTTAGCGTGAGTTCAGTTGCAGCTTTCACAGATATTGCAACTTTTTTCTTACCATCCACCCAACACCCTCAACTGATGTCATTCGATGGATAAAGTTTTAGTTATACTTAATACGCGCTGAGTGACGTCATAAGTTTCACATACATAGAGAGGAAGAGAGAGAGAGAGAGAGAGAGAAATGCAATTCTATGTTTCAGTCTCAGTTGCAATTAATGGCGAAAATGAAATTTATGTCACGTCTCAGACATGGAAAAGCGGACATTTTCCAGGCGCCTCACATACATAACTCGCAGGCTGGCTGCCCAGCCGTTAAAATGTTTGTCATTCCCATTTCGGACCCTGCGAACAGTTTTCGCAAGTGTTTGATGTGCCGAACGTGATGTTCTACTTAAACTGCCGGATCTGACGGCGGTCACGTGGAGCTCAGAGCCAAAAATAGAACTCGCCACCAAGGCTTGCCACTTACCAAGTGGCGGCAGTTAATCAAAGTTCATTTTAATGCCCTAAAATGGGCTTTTTTTAAATTAAAAAAAAAAAGTGCGGGGAGTGTTGAAAGGAGCCTATTTAACAGCCCATAGTATCTAGATCTAGATCTAGCGATAAGCTCAACTGTTTAAAATTAACACATAAGGAATTGATATACTCTATACTCTATTTATATTTAATTAATATTGATATGGAATGTCTTGAAGTAAATCTAGAATATCTAGTTTAAACGATTAATTAATATAAGTCCTCTAAGTAAAGATTTACAAAATGGAAAGGTCGCCAAAACCAGCATTAAAAGTAATATATGTATATATAATTATATGCCACATACATATTAAAAGTTTTCTCCCAAATAAAACTTTCTTTTATTGCAAAATATTTACTTTATTTAAAACTTAAGCAATGAGAGTAAACTTTTATTAAGTCAAGCTTAAATTTACTCTGTATTGAATAAATTCTGGCCAAGCCACAAGACTTCATTCACATAACTTATATGTTTTTTTTTGTCTGGTGCACCACAAAATATTTGTTTATATTAATTAAAATAATGAAACATATTTTTACATTTACTCTCATGAATTTCTGCTATGAATTTCTCAAAAGTTGATTTTTGCTCTACGTTAATTATAACAAAATGCGAGTCGACAGTCTTTTTGAGAATTCTAGAGAACGCTGCATAACTAAAAAGCCACCTTTTTGTAAATTATTAAGAACAAATTAAGCTTAATTTATTCAGAATTAAATTATTTTTTATGTTTTTTATAAAATTTGACTTTATTTGAACCGAGTCGAAAAACATTTCGAATTTTGTTTTTAGGAAGAGTTTTTCTTTAGGATAAAATTAGTATCTGGTACTGACTTGTTTTTAATCATATAGTTATTTATGTCAGAAAAAAGCTGAAATTTACAAATTTAAGGCAAATAATATTTAATTATTAATATTATTTATTTTTGTGTAAATTTGGATTCAGTCAGAAAAGATTTTCAATCATGTTTATAGGAAGAGGTAAAAGGTATATCTGATACAGAAAAACAAATTTGTATTTAATGTTCAGCAGATTGTTATTAATCGTAGAAAAAAACTGAAATTTGCACATTCAAGCAAAATATGATTTTTTTCTGTACAATTGAACTCAATTCGAACAGATTCGGAGCACATTTTCAGTCATGTTTTTTAAGAAGAATATTTCTTTAAGCTAAAATTAATAACCGATGCAGAAAAACAAATTTGTATTTACTGTTAAGCAGATTGTTACTAATATCAGATTATATTCCGAGAGAGTATTTTGTTTTTCATCATGTAAGAGTTGTGTAATTGTAATTCTGTTCCGTTTTATGGTCGAAGCTGCCAACTCAACATAAATTTGCTGGCTATCTGCGCCCTGTGGCTGTGGCACGCAACGGCGCCTTTGTGGCAATTAAATTTAATTAAATTTATTTTGCGAATGTAAAATAAAATATAAATATTTAAAGATTAAAATGATGTGCAACCGAGGCGACCATCGAAGCAGGCGGCCAATGCAAACAAACATAAATAACTGGCTCAACATTGTGTGTAAATAAAATACGTTAAATCGGAATTGTAAATTGTGAATTTCCATTTATGGACAGACTTAACTCTGGTCAAGTTTTGGGGCATGCAATCTATTAAGACAAATACACGCACACACACACACAACCTGCCCCTAGAGCAAAAAGGATTGCTGCCAAAATAGAGATGAAGATGGAAGAAAAAAGGAAAATTGTATTTCATGGAAAATTAAATTTTCGGTACACAAATTCAATGGTCAAGGCATAAACATTTCGGATGCCTCGCAACCGCTCGCACTCGCTAATTCTGTCTCGCTCTGTCATTGTGCATGTGTAATAAATGCCCCATAGAGTTTTTCCTGGCTTTTCTCTGTTCGTTTTGATGGCTTCTGCCAGCGCCTGAGCGTGTGTGTGTGTGCGTGAGTGTGTGTGTGGGTGTGCGTGTAGAAACTGACAGCCTGGCGAAATGCTGAGACCAGACATGTCCATAGGTGCATGTGTAGTTTTTATTGTTGTTGTTGCTGTTGTTGTTCTTATATTTGTTGTAGTTGTAGTTACATGTCCATTGATGGAAAATCAATTCAATTTTGTACTTGGTTCGGTTTTTCGGGCGCCTCTGTCCAATCAATTCATGCTGCAGCAGGTTCATTTCAATCTTGCTGCAGTTATAACTTTTTCCAACAATTACTTTACTACACTTACAATTTCGCCCAACACACAGACTTGAGGAGAGATAACGAGAGGGAGAGAGAGAGGCTGCTCAACACTCTACATGAATTTCATTTTGCCCAAAATTTCCCATTGTTATTGTTGCTGGTAATTGAAGCACCAAAAATTGCCAAAATTGTTGAAAGAAAAGCTCGGTTTTAATATGATTTACTCCGGCACTTGTGCGGCTGCAGGGACAAAGCAGGACATGCGCCTGTGCGAATTAAGGCAATAAAAATTCCAATATGCCAGGCCGGCAGCAGAGACCCATCAAAATACCCAGTCCCCAGCTTTTCGCCAGCTGTCATCAGCTTTTCAGCCACGTTGCATCATTTCTGCAGCAAATTGTGCAACACTTTCTTACTTTCCTTTTTTGTTTTTTGGCTCCGTTTCAATCACTTTCTCATAGTATTTGCTGTGCACAACCTTGACATATGCCACGCCTACAGCTGACTGCCTACTGCGGCCTGAAAAATGTGTCTTTAAAGTTGAACGCTTCGTTGGTTCTACGTAGAACTCTGCCCCAAGCCGACACAATCTGATGTCTATGTGTGCTCGTGGGAGAGGGGAGGGAGGCTTTTCTTTCGTGTGCAACCCACAAAATTTTCTTATTACTTTACGCTTCAAGTAATTTTCCCACACTTGCGCTTAATTTAATTTTGCTACCCACTTTTCGTTCTTGGTTCTTCTTTTCCCTTTTTAGTTGCAAGTAGCAAGTGGCAAGACGCAAGTTTCCGTTGCACATACCTTGAGATGTGGCGGCATCGGTGCCTCCGTCTACTCGAGTAAAAGTTTAACCAATTCCGCCAAGTTTTGCCCTCGCCTCCATGCCCGCTCCCCGCCCACTCACCGCCCCCTCCCTTCGGTCTAACTTAAAGTCTTAGCGTACTTAACTCTTCCCATGTTTCTAGTTTGTCAGTCGGCGGCCGCTTAATTAGAGCTTGATATATGAAGGTGTAGCAGCAAATTGCAGGCTTGATCGGAATGTAAAATCGGCACAAACTTTGAATTAGCATTTGGCGGAAAAACTTTCCTATGCATATACACTTAAGATATGCTGGCTCTCAAAATAAACGTACTCGAATACTTTTGTAAAGTTCTGCGTTAATAAAATAGGTATAAGTAAAAGAAATTCAATAGGTATATTATAAAGGTTGGTTGGCTGAGCAAAATAAACTTCGTGATTCCGAGTGTGCAAAATGTGGTTTGATTTGTATATGCAGATAGTTTATACATATATATAATAATATAATATCATACATATATTTATTATACATAGAAACATGACAAAGCTACTAATTAAAAATGATTTATTAAATCAAGATTAATCGTTAATTAGCAGCTAGTATCAGATGATTCATAAGCCTTTTACTTAGAGGTTCAGAGAGATTTTCTTAGCGGTCAGCTAAACCTACTTGCCAGTTAGCTTTAACTTTGAAAGTCGTTTAAAGAAAACAAGTATCTAGGCGTAGATTAATTCGTCTAATAACACGAATTAGAAACGGAATATGTCTTATTTTTCTCAGATGATTAAAACGTATTGTGTGGATAAATGATCTCTGTGGCCCTTCTTGCCAGCAGGTGGGCTAAATTGTGCTGGCTCTATTTCTATTACCACAGGTGGTAAGATGTCTTCATCTATGGCTAGACTATGTGCAGAGGATGTGCACGGCATCAAGGGGGGGCGCCTGCTGGAAAACCACTCTTGTTATTTCCAAATAAAGTGCATAGTTTATAAGGTCAAAAAGGCCTTCTGCCTACTAAAAAATGCAGTTGCACAGCTTCATTCAAATCTCTTTATTACTTATTATTTAATCACATACCCTGTAAATTATACTTTTCTACTATAAACATATACCGTGTGCCAGTTTGTAGTATAAT
The DNA here is from genome assembly GCA_018903485.1 of Drosophila littoralis. Classification (NCBI taxonomy): domain Eukaryota; kingdom Metazoa; phylum Arthropoda; class Insecta; order Diptera; family Drosophilidae; genus Drosophila; species Drosophila littoralis. The sequence continues at coordinate 3,987,005 of JAEIGF010000383.1, forward strand.
TAGATTAACAGCAATAAGCAGCTTCTTACAGGGTATCTTTACTTGTTATTTAACTGCCTGCGACAACTGCGAATTGAATAAGTTTTTTTTATGCTTATAAAAGTTATATTTCTTGTCACTTTGCTTTTAATAGCAGTTAGTTAGGTAAACAGAAAAGCAAACATATGCACACACTCACAAATACACACACACACACAGATACACACTGCACTTGCTGCTGCAAAAGTTTTGCTCAGAAAAGTGCCTTTGACTGATTGAGTTGAGCGCATTTCATATACGAGCTTTATACAAAATTGTTTTTATGAATTTTCGTATGCAGTTGAGTTTTGTGAGATTTCATGACCCGCCGGGAGCATCTTTTACGCAACAAGCCAGCTACACAGCCAGCTGCTATAAAGTGTATTTTCGAAGACTTTGGGTAGCTTTATGAGCTCTATTAAAATGTGCTTTAATGGATTTTCACCCTGTGTTAATTTCTTTATTCGTTTTGCTTCTCTTTGCAGGCTGGGCAGCATTAAGATAAATATCAACTGGCGGAAATGTGAGTATATAATTGAATAATTTACCCAAATGTGAGCCATTGTTTCACACGCATGCAAATCTATGACAACAGAGACGACCACGACCCACAACAATTCCCAGATTGTCTTCTATAAATCAAGTGTAGGCCTGTAGCTTGGCCAAAGTACATTTGAATTAATTTCGATGTGAACGCACCTTCATTAGAATCCATTTAGTTTGTATATTGAGCGAGAAAGATTTTCCAAAACGAAAGACTCAAACAACGAACCTGTCGATCTCTCGGGAACTTAATTACGCCCAATAATGAAAATTATATGTATGTGCTTATGTAGTACACACACGAGTTGTTTAGTTACATGTGCGTTCTATGGTTCTTCTTCTTGTTATTGTTTCTTGTTCTTCTTGTTTCTTGTTCTTCTTGTTCTTGTTCTGGTTATTCATCTTTCTTATGGCATTTAACACGCAAACCTGCCCCTCTCCCCCCGGCTAGTCAGTTCGTCCCGCAGCTGCTGCTATTAACGAGCATTCATATTCATATACGGTTAATGTCTTTTTGTGTTTGCCCTCCCCTCCCCCCCGCTTCTTCACCTTTCGCCTTGACCTGAGGGGTGGGGAGCATTAAATTGTAGCCGGCCGCGTTCTTTAATGCTTCTTTTTTTTCTCTCCAAACGGCGGCGCCTTAAAACATGTTTGTTTTTTATAATTTCTTTTTCCTATGCTCGTTTGTGCTCTAGCCATTTGCCTGGGTCACTGACCACAGACAAATTCACAACAGTTAAAACGGCTGCCAACTGACCAGAAGTAGCTGTGGTAGCCAGAATCTCATCATGGCCAGGTTACTTGTTTGTGCCCAATGTTCAAATGTCTACCATTGGCATTGACTTGTTGCGTGGCTGATCATTAAGCTGGGGCTTCAATTGCAATGCAACAAGTGTCACAAGCGAAAAATGTGCTTAAACTAGCTGAAAGCATGTAATCATTTAGTTTGTTGAAAGGGAAGAGGGGAAGGTAGTCCTTAATAATCGTATAATCATAGAACTTTAAGTGAGCTTTAAGTTTTTAGTGAGCTTTCAATTTAATAGAACAATGAGCATCATTTAGAAAGCACAACTGAATAAAGAATGATAGCATGAGTTTAATTTCTTCAAAAAATACACACCTACATTACCAAGATATTTTTGGCTATAAAAATGATATGCATTGAGGCCAAATAAGTGACTGTTGGTCGAAATCTAAACTTAAAGTGTGGTTAATTGCAATCAGTGCATACGTAAAAGCTTACAATATAAATCCTCTCATTTAAAATAATTTAAATTGCATTGAATAAATATATTAAGAGCTTATTCTAAGCTGCTTCAACAGCTGTTGCTGTAAATGAATTCAATTTGTACAAATTATTTAATCACTTCCAATTACTGTTGCAGCAATTGAATTTGGTTTTTACTCCTTCAGTTTTGTTAATTAGCACATCAAACTTTTGTTTTTAATCAGCTCTAATGTTGCGTAAGCTCTTTTTAATAATTTTCGCATTTTTTGTTGATTGTTTTGCTAAGCTCGGCGCATTTGGAGGAGCGTCAATTGATAAATTAAATGTGATTAATTACAGCTGCCAGTTGACAACGACAACAAATATGCAAGAATAACTTTCTAATTGAAATGGGTCGCTTGTGAGAGTGTGCGCGTGTGCGGGGGGTACAGAGGGGGGCTTCTAATGGTGGGGCTGCTTTTCTGTGGCTGCCAGTTTAATTGTTGTTGTTGCAACTGGCATTAACTGCATTTGGATAGCCGCAACAATAACGACAACAACAACAACAACAACAACAACATTTTGTGAGTAAATGTTTTAATTTGTTTTGCGGCCGCATAAAACGTCCCTCACTCTGAACGCCTGCGTTTGGTTTTTGTGGTCGGCGAAATTGCAAAGCATTTGCAATACAATTTGCAAAAAGTGAAAATTTAGCTCAGTTGGTATTTTCACATTTTATATCAAATTTACTGCGGCGACTCGAGTACAGTTTGAAGACTTATTAGCACATGCAAAAACCACGTGCAAGAGATACCCTGTAAAGGGTGGCAAGGAATTTGTGCTGCAATTTCTTCTAAGGCATTAATTTTGGGATATATCTTGGGATATATAAACATATGCATTAAACCTTTGTTTTCATCTTTAATATTTAAAATGGTTTTTCACACATATGTGTAAAGTATGTAATGGTCTCTTTGGCAGCCAACTATTATAGGGTATAGGACTTGTTTGTGAATTCCAGTTACTCGGTAGAATGGTATTTGCTCGGCTGGTGCATTGCCTATCTTTAAGGGCCATCTCGAGAGCTCTTGCAATTTTCCTAGCATTTGCCAGTCATAACTGCGCAGAGTTCTGTGTGGTATGTTGAAACATTTAAATAAAGTTTACATGCTTCACTTGCTGTGGTTGCTTTTTATTTTTTTGTGCCCTGTTTGTTTGTGCCACACTGTTTGCCACTCAATTTGCGCCCATGTTGAGCCACGTTGATGATGCAGCTGTGTACGTGCAACTGGGCATGATTGAGGCTCACAGTTGCACAGCACTTTGTGGAATATGCCCGTTTACTATATAGTATACTATATGTGCACACTATTTGCACAGTTTGCAGTAAAAGTTTTTGCATTAAAAATGTTTGACAACAACATTTTTGGGCGGCATCATTTGTCCAACTGCCAGGCCAACTGAAAATTGCAATGAATACATAAAATCAAAGCAACAATTTGGTTTTGTTTGCTGCTTCGACTGCCAACTTTTGGCTTTGACTTAAATAAACTGCAAAAAAAAAAGTTTGACAAAATTTACAACAAATTAATTACCAACTGCCAAACACTTCTCTTGAGTTGCGCTTGATTTATTTCAGTTGCGTCTAAAAGTGATTGTTGTTGTTTTTTATTTTTTATTAGAGTTGTTTTGGGCAACAATTTTGTTGGTCAGCTGCTCGAGTTAATAGCGCCTGTTATTATATAAGCCAACTGTTCCATGCAATTACTTAAAAGCTGCTTTCTGGGTGTGAGCGTCACGAGCGTATTGCATTTAGATTGCATTTGCTAGCCAAAACTCGTATCTCGTATCCAATCATGCAACATTCACGCCATGCAAAACACACACAAAACAGCAACAACAACAACAACAACAACAACAGTTGCACATAACGCATAAAAGTCGCCGTGGCAGGCAGCAGCAACTGGACACAAAACATTTTTGGTGTTGGCTTTCAGCTGGTTTTGTTTGTGTCCAGTAAACATTGGTCGATAAAACAAACACAAAACTAAGGTTCGACTGTGAAATATCTGCACCGAAGTGCGGCCAGGTAATAAAAGAAAGCCGCTTTAAAGTAAAATCTATTATTATTGTTATTATGATAAATCTATCTAATCTTGCGGAAATTCCTGATATCTATTTTTTAACACCTTATACCCTATAGAGGTTGGTTCGTAATATCGTATGTCATTTTATCGTATCTAAAAACAAACCTTTTGTGCCCCAGAACTAAGTGCAGCAGAATTTGGAAATACCTTTCACTACATTCCCCTTTGAGTGCCTAAAGTAAATAGTCAACTTTTTGCATATTTATAAACAGACTTAATTTAATTTATTCTTTAAACAAATCTTTGGCATCAGGTGCATAGTTTTAAGATTAATGTAAATACGAGCTGAGAGTTGCATCTGCACCATGTAATATACCCTATGTAGCACTTACCTTTTTCCGGGTATGAATGGTAAACGAGTGTGTGCAATTGCTTTGGCGATTCCACGTTCACATTCACCGGTCTCCAGTTCCCTGGGCGCCGTCTGTTGTGGCTCTCGGTCCAATCGGCAAAGGCCTTCAAAGCGCACATTATAAATTGGGCGCAGTTCACAAGGGGCGCATTCTTCTTGCTGCCTCTGTTGCAGTTGCAGCAGCAGCAACCGCAGCTATACAAATCGAAAACCAAAAGTCGAGAAAATGTTATAAATAGCATCGAGAACTGAGGCTGCAGTTGGCCAGAAAAACGGAAAACGCTGGACAGGGCTGGGCTGGGTTCGTGGCATGATTTGCAAAATTTGTAACTGAAACGCGAAACGGTAAAGTCCAAATAAAAGCTGACTATCAAAGTGAGAGAGCGAGAGATAGACAGAGAGAGAGAGGCAGAGAGAAGCGAACAACTATTCCAATCAATTGACGTTCAAGTCGAACCGAAGTCGAGGAGCAATCAACGTTTGCCACAAAGGAGCGCGCAGAGTTAACCAAGCCAACTGGTCAAACTGGTTGACACAGTTGGCCAATGGCAAAAGTGGGTGTGCGGAGAGGGAGTGGAGGAGGGAACCGGGTTGCGGGTAGCGGGTAGCAGTTAACTGCAAAGCTTTAGATAGCCAGGCAAAAAGTAGTCTATAAAGCGATAAAAAAAAGCAAGAATGTCTCTTTGGCACGCCGAAAATTTAATACCCTTAAAGGAAAGTGCCTTAAACTATAGCAGATGTGCGAGGAGATCAATAAAGATCGTAATTGCTGAATTAAGTTAAGATATCCTAAAAAAATAGTAGAGTTTTTTATAGAAAAACTCGTTGTTCGATCGATCATTTCTATGGCAGCTATATGACATAGTCGTCCGTTGTCATTAAGGTCTAGTTTAAGCTCTGAACTGCCAAGTTTGGTTGTGGTATTTTAGAAAACCAAGGGCTCCTTCTTACGAATACTTAATTACAAGCGATAGCTTTCTATGATTTCCCTTTTCAACCTGCATATGTAACTTCCCAGACACACCTATCAAAAGTCTAATAAGGCTAGTTTTAAAGTTGAGGAAAAGTACCCCTAGAAAGAGAGGGAATCGCTCAACCTGGCAAGGCTTTCTCTACTTGGCTTTGGTGTTGATCCAAATAATATATATACTATAAAGACATCAGCGATTCGTGACAAAATTATAATACCCTCTTAGGGTATATTATACATTCTCTCTCTTGGTCTCTCTCTCTCTGTTTTTTGCAGCTCATAATGCAAAACTGATGAGGGGGCAGTGGATGAACGCCGCGGGTGGCAGGGGCCGAGGGCGTTTAACGTGATGAAAAGCAGCTAAAATAAAACAAAAGTCACTGCCACGGCATGCAAATTGTATTTTAAAAGACGCTCTGGTAACTGGGAAACTGAGAAAATAAGAAAACTGTGCAAGCCAAGAAACTGCGAATGCTGTTGTGTAGAAAGAGCTTGTGGACAGGAAAGGAGGGTAGGGGAATGACCTGTGACATTTGAAATGGACATTTTCGCTGTATTGGCTTGTTTTTGTTGTAGTCAAAAGTAGTTTTTGTTGTTGTTGTATCTGTTCTCCATTCATTTGAAACGGCATCAAAGCGAATCTGTTGCCAAAGTTGGCAGCAGCCAACTTCTTGCTGGTAAAAGTTTTGTGCACTTTCTGCACACCTTTGCATCATTTGTGTGTCATGCATTTTAAGTGCCCGGTCATGGACACGCTCTTAAGACCGCCCCCCTCCGATGCCCCTCTCTGCTGCCTGCTCCCCTCTTAATTATATTCATTTGCTGCTGTGCTGCTAATTGACAACTTGCCAATGCCACAAAGCACAAATCTATGGCTGGACGACCTTTGAATACCCTATATTTTGTGTTGCTATAAGTTATTGCTATCTGATCTTGAGCGAGATCTATTGAAAGATAAAGCTATCTATTAAAGATAACTTTTCTTTAAGATATTCGAGGAAACAATACGATTTATTTATATAAATATACGAACATGTTTTGATAAACTGATTTTGGTGGGGAAATATTTACGAAAAATTACAATTTATATGTAAAAACTGCTTTTATACATACTAAGGGACATACATACAAATTGTATATGATCGAATGTTATTCGAATAATAATAATTTTTAAGGAAGTTTTCCTTTATCTCAAGCTTATTTATTTATTCTACGAACAAACGACTTTTATTTATTTATATGTATTTTAACTAAAGTAAGAGATCTTAAGCGCGCTTTTTATGCGATCTTTATTATAGACGAACTGTTTATGGATAAAAAATCATCCTTGTCGTCCTTTTAGCAAGAAGTTAGATACATAAAATAGAGCGCGAATTAATTCATAGCCCTCTGCAGGTACATCTAATGTGTGCAATAATTTGGCTTCCAAAATACGAGTATCAAGAACTCTTTAAATTCAAAATCAGTTAGATTTTTGCGCCAGCTTGACATAATTTAACAGTTTTTTCTTTTTTTGGTATTTTTGTGTCCCACTTTTGCATGGTCTGCTGCATTTTTAGTTTCCAGTTTTTTTCCGTCTTTCGGTTTTACAGTTTTTCAGCTTTGCTTTGCTGTTTGCCCAAAAATTGTCCAGCTGTGACGCGTCTAATTGGCCAAAAAAGTGCTGGCCACTAATAAATATCATCATAAATTTGGCTCACTTTAAGTAGATTATATTAGGTATAATAATATTATTATTAAAATTATTATTATAGCTCGAATTGTGCTGCAATTTGGCTCTCAAGTTGGTTCAAACCGCTTGAAAAGCAGCTCCTGAGGCCATAAATTGGCTGGTATCCAACTTTTAACTGCTTTAACCTCTACAAAGGACTTTTAGAATGTTGCAGTTGCATTGAAGCTAGCGAGGGCAGATTGTTAAGTGCGCAGCTAAGCCGAGACTGAGCTTTAAAATAATGCAAAATAGTTATAAAAGAAGGATAAGCGATATTTAATTTGTAAAGTAATTAACCCAGGTCTTTATACTAAACCGAGCATAAGTAATATGTTGATGCCCAATAAGGTTTATATCATAATTTAACACGACTAACCGAATGACTCAGGGACGTAATCTCACTTAGCTTTTTCAATTCCTCTTTGAGTCGCTTTCGTAAACGTTTCCAAAATAAACCTTTCCCGGTATTCGGTTTATTTATTATTACCTAGTCTTATCAAATCCTTTTTTGTGTCTTATTCGTAAAAGTTTATTTGGTTGATTTACTATTATATTCTCTACATTAGTCTTTTTAATTCCTTTTTGTGTAGCATTCGTTAACGTTTGCAACCAGGACCTTTCCCAATATTCGGTTTACAACATTACCTTCTTCAACACCTATGTGTTATATGATCAACCCACGTGCTACGTATAACTGCAGTTCATACACGAGTTGTGTAATTGCTAAATAAATGCAAAAGCCCGATGCACTCAATGAACAGATTCAGTTATTCAGTTGCTGCTGTTGCACATATGAGAGTTATACGAAGAGGGGAAGGCGGAATGGTGGATGGACGAGAGTTGAGCTCGGCGACTCTTGTCGGCTCTCTGAATGAGTTGATTCAAAAGCATTCGCTTGCACATTGCCATGCACTTCAAATGCCAAAAGGCAGCCAAATACCTGAGTTGTAGCTGCAGTCGAAGCTGGCGCTGGTGCTGGAGCTGCTACCTGTGCCTCTTTGCGCTTGGGTCTGGGAGTTGGCTGCTCCTGCTCAATGGCTCTGCCATTAATACAAATGCGCCACATTTGCTCAGAGCGCTTTGACAGCCATGCGTCGGGCTGGAACAGCTCGTCTCCTGTTGTATATATATCCACCTTCTCCCAGGCTCTTCGGTGATTATGTCTGAAGTGGATTGTGCTCTGCGTGGCATGTGGAAAAGCGCACAAAGAGTTCAACTTGAACATGCAGAGGACAAATGCTCAGTGCATTAATTAAATGCAAAATTGCGCCCTCTTATGCTTACTTAAATATATTGTGGGTAATGTATTTGGCATTAATAACATGCTTGTGGCTACCCCTAACGAAGTCCGGATATGCTGAAGCTCATTTCTAAAGAACTTGTGCATAATATTTTTATGCCTCTACCCATTAAAATTTGGCTGAAAAGGTAGCATACCAAGGTTGGGCGTGTTGAATGTAGCTGACGGAAAAAATGATGAGAGCCCTCTAATAAATATATAAATACTTCCAAGACAGTTAAATCATGGTAGGAAGCAGAGAAGTAAAAACAGCGCAAATCCCCAGTGTATCTTCCAGGCGACACTGACTCTTATTCTGCGGAGTATTATGGAAGATAGGAATTCGATAGAAAGCGATATTAGCATTTTCGCTTAGCCTTAGGTACATTGATGATTCAAAAGTGAGCGCCAGCAGACCTTCTACCTACTAGCTAAAGGGTATCTCGGCGAGTAGCATTCTCGCCTTTATAGTTTTTTCCATAATTCCAACCTATACAAAGGCAACAATTTCAGCTTTAGCTTAGCAATTGTCTCGAATGTTATTTTATGGAATGCATTATTCCGCTTTGTTGTTATTGTCTCAATGGAAAATGAATTTTCCACTTGCCGAGGCAGCTGCGTTAAATATGCTTTTAGCTTTTCATTTACAAGCACAAAATTTCAAATGCAATGCATGTTATTATTCTTGTGAAAATATCTACATGAATGTCCTGCTCCTTTTATGTTGTTGCTGATGTTGTTGTTTTTGGGGAAAAGCAGCTTATTGCAGATTTACAGTTTTCGTTTATATTCAGTTAGTTATGGTTATGATAAGGAGCGCAATGGCAACGGGAACGGAAACGGAGTTCCAGAGCCAGAAAGCGTCTACGCAATTTGCATGAGCGTTTAATTTCTGCTTGATGTGCTGCTCCGACATATTTCGGTTAGCCAAATATTTATATTTGCTCCAAAACTGCAATAGCTTTAGCGCGTGGCAGGGTGTTAACCGGCTGAGGGGGAAGGAAGGATTATGTGTGCAGCTGCTTTATAGAAAATCTCTAAATCGAACATCGTCATATTTTGCATTCAATTTTCTAGCAGTTTGTTGAGTCTAAACAGAAACAAAGACTTTGTCGGGTAGGAGAGCGGGGAGGGAGGGACGAAGAAGGGTGACAGTGGGTGGGTGTGCTGTGGGGATTGCTGTGTCTATCGACAACTGGCTGACAACTCTGGCGAGTTCAAGCTGAAATTGCAGAAACTGGAAAATTTTCATATTCATGGGCTGCTGTTGCATGGCAAAGGCGAAATTCGCATACAAATTGTTTATTTTCACATTGAAGCTCAAGGAATGTAAGCGAGAGGCGGGCGAGAGATGGAGGGATGAAGGGGTTGGTGGGGTGTGGTGGGGTGTGGTGAAGTGAGCGGTTGGTTGCAGCATCTGCATAAGCTGCGACGACTCAATTTGGCCAAAACCAACCAGCCAAGTGTGGAGCCAGCGCCAAATTGAGACAATATTTGCACACACGTTACACATACGCCACGTTGCACGGTGCAAGCGCGTTCTTGTATATATGTATATGTGTGTGTGTGTGTGTGCGTGTGTGTGGCATCTATAAACGAACTTTTTGCATGTTATTGGCTTAGGGCTGATGTGCATGTGTGGGTGTGAGGGGGCTTGTGTGGGGGTGCGGAGCATAAAATGAAACCACGTAACAAAATGATTGCATTTGCCAAAAACACAAAACGCGAATAAATTTGGCACACACACACACACCCATGCACAAATTGTTGGGCGTTGACATTGCTTTGACAGCCAGTGTGTGTGTATGTGTGTGTGTGGGTGTGTGTGTGTGTTTGCATTGTGTGTGATTGGTTGCTGTGCGTATTTGCCCAATGATGACTCATTTGCTGGGACAGCGCGTAACCCTTAAATGAGTTTTTGGACACAAGCATTCCTGGCCAGCGCACCCTTTGCTGTCGCCCCTTGACCACGAACACTTTAACCAGGTCATTTTTAATGCCCTCTCCTAAGGTATTTAAATTGTGCCACAAAATAAGAAAAAGGATACGAATATTTCTGATCAGCTTGACAAATTTATTTAATTTATTTTATATTTATTTCTTCAGAGCAACTGAAGCCATTTGCTTTCGCAGGTCTCTCGATTTGTAAGCTTTATTAATGAAACTTGACACTCGAAATATTTTAATACCAAAGGCAATTATTAGATATGTAATATGTAAAATATCATAAACAAACCCACCCAGACACATAGTCAAAACATTCTATTAGGATCTTCATTTTGGCGATGACTGTATATGCAGCTAATATTTTCTGAAACTGTTTGAGTAACATTTCGATTTCTGTAATCTTTATAGGAATGAGCTATTATGAATTTCAAACATCGGACTATGTTAAATGATATAGATACTATAGGATTGCTTGCTCAACGGTTGAGTTCTTCTGGATAACAATAATTCACTGCCATATGCCTGCAGGCGCATTTAATATCCCGCAGCCCGAGTGTAAAGTTTTCCCATTTTTATTTTTTTTCATATTGATTGAAGTTGCGCTGGCTGCTTTTTGTGTGTGAGCAACTCACAACATGCCACATTGCGTCGCATCGAAAGTCATATTGACACTTTAATGAGTCACATTTACATTAATGGCAACACCCACTCACACACGCACGCACACACCCACACACAGAGGCTGCTTTATATTCAGCATTCGCGTATCTATGGCACTGTGTGGCCTGCCTTTTGTCTTGAATCCTTGTGTTGTCCTTGTTGTTGCTGCTGTTGCTGCTGCTGCTGTTTGTCAGCATCATTATTCTCGCCATTATTCCTGGGAAAGTTATCTCGCAGCGTGACTTAAAAGTTAAGCGTATTCATTATGTCCTTTGTGGACGCTTTGCCACGTACCAGCAGAGACACCTTGCCCCACCCCGCCCCGCCCCGCGCATCCTGCCGACTTTTGTGTCCTGTCGTTGGCAGCCTGTTGCCGCGCCTTTTTGTTTTATTTACTTTTGCAATTTGTTTCGACTCAAGAGTTGCGGCGAACAATAAAAATCCATTCGGCTGCCTACGGGTTTCGTTATTGCATACATCCCCTACAGCTAGTCTACTTGTGTATATCCTTTATCCTTTTTGAACGTCCCTCTCTCTCTCCCTCTCTCTCTCCGTCTCTCCTCTCTTTCCCTGCACTTAATGCTGATTAAGCTGCTGTCAGCGCCCTGCTTAATGCTGATTGCTTGCGCGCTGCGTTGAGCCGCATAAAACAAATTTAAGCTGCTCTTGCCACACCTTAATTCTGACTCTGTAGCTTCAACTAGTCGCAAGTGTAACTCGAAATCGTAAACAGGGGGGGGAGGAAGGGGGGGCGGCAGCTGGGGAGCAGCTGAGTAGCTATCATAAACAGCTCGCCATTAGCTTGACGAAGTTTCAACAACTGTCAATGCTGATTACCAGCAGCAGCAGTTGCACTTCCAGCTGCCAACTGGTCTACACTTTACACTCAACAGACAGACACACACACACACACACCCACCCACAAACACACACATGCACTTAGATATTACACACACATCACACACACACTTAAGTAGCAGCCACTCACATTAATAACGACTGAAAGAGTTTGTGTTGCCTTGGCTCTGCTCACAAAAGTATGCAAGATGTAACTTATGACTGTCGCACACCCACACACACCCACACACGCATACACACATAAAGTTGCCCAATGTGGTTGCTATCTTTACTGTTTTAGCAATTCATATGCCAGCTGTGCGCTTATTTATGCTAGCAAGTTTTGTGTAATCAAGTCCTACCCCTTACCCAATTACAACTAAGGGGTATATTACATTTCTTGGAATTTAAAGTGGCATAAATATATGCTAGGCCATCAATTTCAGCCCAACTTTCTCCAAAGTAAATCCGTATTTTTATGCGAAATAACCTTTTGATCTTGCCTGCGCCTCTCGTATCTTAGTAAAATTTAAAACAATTTTAAATGCAACCTTTATAAATTTTATACATTAAGCACAGGGCATTTCTTAGTCACGCATTTGTGTTGGCTGAATATTCATATGTATTTGGCTGTAGTTGATCTGCCAAAAGTTAATTTTTCAGCTAAGCCTTTGACACACGACATAAAAGTTAAAATTTTGCAGGTTTTGTGGCTTGTATTTAGTATTTTTTTTGTTTATTTTTTGTAGCTTATGGCGAAAATTGTATAATTTGTTCCGAAGTATTTGTTTATCTTGACTTTAATCGCCGTCTGCATATCTCATAAGAAACTGCTGCCACTAATTGGTGGTCAGTCGCCTGTGAAAGCAATTTGAGCTTGTGACTGTTGTCAGTCATTTCTACTGCTAATTAGATGTTGCTTGCTTTCGCTTGCTCTTGCACGCCTATCAATGTCAGATAATAGAACATTTTCCAACTGATTTTCTGGTTTTTTCTTTTGTTGTACTTGCAGCTTCAATATGTGCACTTTGAGGAATGAATGTGAGCCCGATAATTGCTGTAATTCCGCTAAAAGGTAAGTGAAACTTGTAATTCGTCAACTTGGGCTGCCAACTGCCACTTTCAGCATTAACTAAGTGGATTACGTTGCGCATACGCCCCTTCTTCTTCTTATTGTCCATGCCTGCTGGCAGAGGCTCCAATACCCATTACCATTCCCTTTCCATTATTGATAATGGCTGCCATTGTTTCTGCTGCCATTGGAGTTGCTGTTGTTCCACTTTTACTTGACAGACACTCGTATATCTCCTCGCTGCAGCAGCTTAAATCGCATTTGTCGCTGTTTCTTCTTTTTATGTGCACTGTTTGTTGTGTTCTGTTACCCTCCAGAAAGGAAATTATCAATAAGGGTATCATCAGGATGTGCAAATGAAGGAGGTGACACACATGTCGCTAAACATTTTATATATAGCGAGTACAATGTTTAGCTAGACTTATTCTATATATTTGCTAGACCAATTCAGAATCTTCTGGAGCTAGCATGCCAGCATCTAGTATACATCTGCTTTACATCTTATCTAGATCTTTATCTCAGGAACTTCAAGAACTTACTTGTGAAAATTGAGTATACTGCAGGATCTTTAAAAGCTAACCCGTCTTTTCTAGACCTTGCGAATGGAGCAGAGGAAATCAGTGTCATTTGAATGTAAAATTTAGACAGAACAGTAGGTAGCCAGACATATTCTATATGTCTTGTAGACTAAAGGTGATTCAGGATAGCAGGACAGCTGTTGACCTTATCTAAACTTTCTATATCCCAGGAACTTCAAGAACTTGGTGTACAGCTTCAACAGATCTTTTATTTACAAGCTTATGGGGTATCTTTTAGTTGAGCATTGAATTCGAATTTGTATATTGCCTTGTTTTGAATCATTAGCAAAGCTGATGGCACTTATTGTCAGCATTGGTGTTGTATGTGCATTGAAATGCTTTCAATTAATTGATGACTACAGTGAACTCTGCCACACTCTCACACACACATACATATAACATTCATTACATACAGCATATAGATATATGGTAAAGTCTGGTTATATTTCTGCTTTTAACTTGGCAATTTAGTAAGACGTGTCTTGAGTGACATTTGGACGCCTCACAGTCAATTTATTTAAATCGCTTTCGAGTTTATAGAGATTAATGTGGGTACTTTTAAAGTGCCTCAATCTTCTCGCCCTCCCTCTGGCTTTTGCAATATTTCATAGGGCTGCTGCATAAATTTGCCATAAAACTGTTGAATGACATTAAGCCGGAATTAACATAAGCAGGAGGAACTATAAATTAAATAAATTCAATGGGATTTGCGCTTGAGTGCGCCACGACCCATATATACCACATACGAGTAAAAGTATCTTGTATCTGAGAAGCGCAGAGATATGCTGCACGCAGCTTTGTGGCACAAGTGGCGTCTTGTCAGCGACACAGACATAGGCGACACAGCCAGTGGCAGCATATTTCCGGCAGCCATTGTGCTGTTGATTAAGCGTTGCCATATGTTGCGAGTGCCTTTGCTGTCAGAAAACTTAATTGCAAACAATGCAACGCTGCGTGGCAGCCCACAAAGCGAGTGCTGAGCAAAAGCCGCATGTCAGCCCCATGCCTCCCCCCGCCGCTTTGTACTTTGATCTATGGCCGCTGGCAGTGTTTATCATTTGAGATTTAACAAAGCGCACGGCTGCATTTCAATTAACTTGAGGGCTTAGCACAAGTTAAACAGATACAGATACAGATACATATACAGATACAGATACGCACAGATACAGATACGCATGGCTGACGAGCTGCTGTGCTGCAGTTTGGCCCAGTTATGCACGCATTTTGCTGGTCATTCTGCCAGCTTAGTGCCCTTTATTGCCAGTGGCTTGGCTTCTTTTTTTTCGTAGCATACATTTCAGCGCTGGCAACTGATGCAACTATTGCCAGGACATTTAACAGGCTGGCGGGCTTAACTGCAAATGTAGTTTCATTTTAGAACTCAATCCTTGCAAATTTATCGCATTGTTGGCAACTGCAAAACTTCCCGAGCTCTGCAATTCAAGAGCTTATTTCTTTTTTTCCAACATGTCTCTCGATTTGTGGCACATTAATTGCGAGCGCGGCATCGCTTATTGATTTTTGTGTCACGGCAGAGCCGGAAAACTTTCGGCTTCGGGTTTTCCTTGGCTTTGCACACGTAACAGCGCACAATTAAATGGAAAATGTCAGGCAGCTGACAGTGGCAAATAAATTCCACGATACGCGCCAATTGCCACAAGCCACTAATGAAGTGTTCAACTGGCAATTTCTTGAAGCTTTAATTTTTATTTTTTATTTTGTCGTTTGCCTGGTTGAGACGTGGCAAGTGGAGATTTGCCGCCTGTGGCTGTTGCATGACTCTGACTTGATTTGCATTTAAATTTAAATATACTTATATACTAAATATACTATGTGTACAGTTATAATATATGGCTGCTTGGGGCCAGCAACTGGCTGTTGCCTCGCCTGCTGAGTCCTGTCTATTGCTTGCCACTCGAAACTCTAAGCAGGGCTATAAATTTTGCATTGCGTATAAGTAGCCTGTGCGTTGTAGCTTGAAAGTACTTATGTAGTACATATACTAAATATATGGTACATATACATAGAGCAAATGTGCATGGGAAACATTAAATATATTATACGGCAGAATATTTTTATTTAACTTTCTTTTATTTTTGGGAGTCTGTATTTAAGCTTGCAGCGCTCTTAGCAGCTATTAAATATACATGACAAGCTTTTAATCTTTTTATGTGTTTTTTCGGAAAGTTTAAGAAAATTTAAATTCCAAGAAAAGAAAGCGTTATAAATGTCTAATTTTGTTAAAACAAACGCAAAAGGTAAACGCAAGGTAAAAATTAGATTTTATGGTATCGAGTTATTGCCATTATGTTCGCATTGCTTTGTTATTGAACGTGTTCAGACTGAATATAATTAAGATATACTTTAACTTTACTTTCTAAAGTGGGCTTAAGGGAAACTCAAAGTGCGAAATAGAATAATTAAACTGAGTCGAAACTAAAGGGCAGTCGCAATTAACGAAAAATGCTTTAAGTAAAGTGAAATGGGTTTGGCTAAGGGCTTAAAGCTCTGCGATTTAAGGGAGCTCTACTGTAGCGAGCTATTACAATAAAGCTCGCAGTTTATGCAAATGTACTGAAAAAACATAACAACCAATATTTAAGCATTACTTTTTAGAGAAAGGAAGCTTTGAGCGAAAATATATGGCGATTGTGCAGAATGAAAAGAGCTTTAATTGAGCTTTATTGTTTTCGCTATTACATTAAAGCTCCCATTGGTCGAATTAGAGGTTGAAGGGGTTTTTAGGAAGTTAAAAGCGAGAAATATAAAAACAGGAATTAGCTCTAAGTGATCATAATCGGGTTATTCTAAAGCTTTAAGCTTTAGTTTTCTTTGATTAGCTTGTAAAGCTTTCTTGTTGCATATATGTATTAAATCAAGACAATAAAGCTCCTTCTCTCTCTAGATTGCCAAGCTTTCTTAAAGCTTAATTCTATTTAAATACTACAGTAAAGCCTTCTCTCAGTTTTAGTTAGATCGAAATAAATGAAATGTAAAATATGCATCAGTAAGTAAAAACTTAAATTAAATTGAATAAAACTGACTACAAATAAAGCAGCTTACGGCATGCTTAAGCTAGTCAAAGTGTTTTATAGAAAGCTTTCACTCGGTCTTGAAACTAGCTTCAACCATTCACAGGTTATAAATACTTGCAATATTTGAAAACAAATTAAAAGCGTAGAGGAACTTGTGAATATGACAGTCGTTCTGTCAGATTGCTCAGGTTTAATTTTACAAACTCTCAGTTCTTAGTTCTGCTCTGCTCGTTTGCAGTTCCTGTTGTATTTAGAGCTTTGTCACGCCGCTGGCACATTTTTAATTTGTACACCATGTTGCACGTTAACTGGGGCGGGGGCAGAGGGGCGATATAACCCATTACATATATGGGATGCAAGTGTTTTCGACTGGTTTCTATGCACAATTCTATGCAAACTTGCAGCCAGGAGAGAACAGGATTGTTGCCGTTTAAACTCAATTGCATTTCTGTGTCTGACGGCGGTGTAGGGCGTGGAATGGCAGGGGCGGGGGTGGGGGCGGGGCCACAAACAGCTCGAGACTCCTCTGGTCTCGTTCTTGTTGATATTGTTGGCTGCTTGTTGGCATTTCTTTTGTTGCCGCTCGCAGCGTTTTTCCTTGTTGCATGTCCAACAAAAGTAAAATAAAGTTTCGTTGTTTTTGTTGTTCTTGTTGTTCTTGTTGTTGTTGTTGTAGTTGTTGTTGTTGTTGAATCATGTAGTTCTGCTTGTTCTGGTTCTGCATCTTGTGCTGCTGTGGCTGCTGTTTCCGCTGCCTTGGCCCCGTTTCCTGTTGCTTAAATCAATAAATTGCATATATTTATTTGCAGGCGTTGCGTATACGTAATATTTCAGCTTTAATGCTATATTAATTGTTTTTGCGCGTAGCTGAGCTGCAAGTCTTAAATGGAAGCTTAAATTCATTTGCTGCACAGTGTTTGGCATGTCCCAAAACACACATCGGCACACACATTCGCACACACATACCTTTGGCGTTTAATAGACTGTGGCAGTGAGCACTCAAGTTACCGCAACTAAATAAAATGTGCATGTGTGTGTGTGCACACACTTATGTGAGCAGTCGGCTGCACATGCCCCTTAGGGGCCACTCGCAGAGACAGCGGCAGGCCACGTTACGTATACGCAATGTCATCCCCCACTCTACGTGAATTTCTCATCCTTAGCTAATGCGCTTTTAATGCAGTAAAAATGCTGTCTGCAGGTGTTATTATAATACTTATTGTTGTTGTTCTTGCTGTGGCTCTAATATCATTTGGTATTTTCCCTTATTGTGTCTAGACCGGAATCGCATTTCCGGCACGCAAACCTGCCAGACGAATTTTATTGCATTTCATGCTTGTTCGTTTGTTCGTTTGTTTGTTTGAGACACGCCAATCGCCCACCCAACACACATTTATGAGCCAGCCAAATTAGCCAAAATTTATGGAAATTAAGTTTTACATGTGTCACGCCCCAGAAAAGTATGCTACAAATTAATTGTCTGTTGACAGAGTGAGTTACGCCCCGAGTTGTTTATGGCTATAATAAAAGGGAATTATATTTTGATTAAGAAATGACAAATGTTGAAAAGGAAGCTTCATGCAATGAGTAATGTGGAGGAGCAGGCATTTTCGATGTAGAAACAAATATTCCCGATCCCTTATATCACTTAATGAAGCATGATACAAATCTAACTCCTAGCTATAGGGTATCAATATTAGATCGAATTACCGTATAATACAGTTCTTGAATGCAATAAACCTTTGAAGTATTGAGCCAAGGTTTTACTGACAATCTATTGAGACTTAAGGTGTAGTTTATATCAGACATTCGTCCAATTCCAATGCTCGACAAGCCGTGCCTAATGCGGCTCTCTTGTTTATTATTATTATCATAAATTGTGTTCATTGTATGTGGCTTTTGTTGTTGTTTTAGCAAGCCACGCCCCTTTGCCGAGAGCTATTTAGGCACACACCTAATTGATTTGCTTGTGTGCGTATTTGCATTGGCTGCAATAGCCAATTATATTTAAGCACTGCCAATTTTGGTCGCTTCAAGCTAATTAAAGCAACAACAACACGACAAAGGCAACAACAAAGTCATCAAAGCAAATTGCCCAAGTGACAATAATGAGACGCCTAATGTTGATCAATTTTCATTAGTTGAGCAAGCAACCTCCCTCCCCTCACGCTCTTGTCACTTTTTGCTGCTGAAAGCAAATTTCAAAAATCCTGAATCCTGCTGCTCTGCGCCCAAGCCACACCCTCGACTGCCTCAAATTACATGCAAAAAAAAGAGATGAAATTTCCAAAAAAAAAAAGAGAAAAACAAAATTATATAGCAAAAGTTGGGCGCTCATTAGCTGCGCTCGGAGTCAAAGCAAGCTGACAGCGCCACGCCCCGTATCGCGCCCACTTAGCCAGCTATTATATATTAAATTTGTATCAAGCTTAACGTAGACTTTGCTTTGTTTTATTTTTGGTTTCTTTTACTTTTATTCCCGCGCTGTTTGCTTTGCATTTTTGCTTGAAGTGCGCTGAAATTTTATCAGTTGCTCGGCGAAAAGTTACAAGACGACAAGGCTGAGGGCACTTGGGGCTGGTTTCTCAACTGGGCCGGCTTGGGGGCGTGGTGTACAGGTAAGATTTCAGGTAGCGCTAAGATGTCGCTACTTAAAAAAGTTTCCCGCTGTCTCGTAAATTTCGCATGTTTATGGCGGCGGCACTTGCAACCCCTTTGAATGCGACAAGCAAACACCTAACTATAAATACACCCAGCCACTCACCCGCACACACACACACACACCCGTATAGCTGGTGTGTGTTACATGTGGCAAATTTGGCTGGCTTCCTGAATTGGGGGGGTATGTGATGATAGGCTTTTGCATGCCGCCCAAATGACGCCATTTTGGGCCAAATTCGAAGCCATATATCATCTGTGCCACATTACCTCGAATTACAAGTGCCTGCACGGAGAATTTTGGGTAACTTGCAAGTGCTGAGCCTGAGCATTCGCATTCGCCTTCGCCTTCGCCTTGGCGCATTGTTAATTAGCGCTGCGTCAGTTGTGCTCATTAATTATGCATCCGAAGTGCTAAAACGGAAGCCACGCTTCAAATTGTAATTCATGTCGAAAACTAAGAGAGCCCGACCTACAACACTGGCGCACATGCCTCAAATCGTAAACTAAAGAACCCGCTTTACAACACTGGCCCACACTACACTTCCTCTTCCATACTCTCTTGTATAAAATATTAATTAGTTCCGCAAACAGGCGTCTTAAATTTGTTCTCTCTCGCAAATACTGAAAATAGTTTGTGCCAAGCTGCGTATAAAACATGAAGAACAACAGCCGCAAAAACAACAAAAAGAACAAGTAAATGCTGTGCACTCGGAATTTCCAAGCGGCGCCTTAACATTTTCACACCTGGCCGCATCTGACACATGTCGGTGATTTCTTTATGAAGCAGGGTATTTATTCGCTGGGGTATAAGTGCAAGTGCCTAAGGCATGTCTGCCCTGTCTTATATTATGTGCAAAAAATCTTTTATAATACGTAGATCAGGACATCTTGAGATTTCTCCTACTTCATATATATGTTAATTATACATTCATGCCTGTAGTTTAGTTTATGCCTAGCTATTCTTCAAAAATGCAGACACTTTGACATTTGCTTATTAAGTTAAGAGTACATACTATTCGGCTTGTTAGAGTCAGTTAATAAATTTGCTTGCCTTTTATTGTTTTTGCCGTCAGCGTGTGAAAATTTAATAATTTCATGTTGTTGACTTTTGGCGTCGCGTTGCAGTTTTCATATATATATACTTTTTTTTTCAAGCTTGACGTAGCATGAAAAGAGCTCGCATTTAGTTGGGCGCACGCTTGTTGACTTCCAATCGCAGCTGGCTGTTGGCTGCAGCTGCTGCACAGCGCACACCCCACACCCAACACACACACACACCAGCCACAACAATAACAACAAAGCGCCTCATGTCTGGCTGGCGTCTCGACTTTTGCATTTTTCATAGAGCGCGCGCACGCTGCGCGTTCAAGCTGAAATTTTAATTAAACATGTTAACACTGCAATTAAAAGAGAGCTTAACGAAGGCCCAACAAGGGGCAGGGGAGGGGTAGGCAGACAATCCGCCGTTAGGGGCAGACATTAATATTCGCCAAGTTTTTGTAGCCCAATTGCAATATTTTTGCATTCAGCCAGGCGCAACGGGGGGCGTATGCGCAACGTGGGAAAATTTGTGTGTGGTCCGGCATCGGCGGCTGGGGCTGGGCCTGGGCCTCGTTAAGGGCATAAAATTGAAATTGAATACCCGCAATGGCATATGGCATAACCCGTTAACCCTGCCCACCCCTAGCCATGTTATGTCAGCCCCTTAGGGCAGCACTTTCAGCATATGGCCAGTGTTGGTAACTGTGTCAATGTTGCCTTTGTGCACTGTTAATTAGCTGCTAAATGCGCTCGGCCATATGGCATTAGCGAGCCGCACCGACCAAATCGAATTTCATTAAATTTGCAAAAGTTTGTCCATAATGAACGTCTGTGTGACATTCGGTCATTCGAGCTGCCGCTGGTGGAATGCACGGGTCATTCATTCCCATACACATTCCCGCACTCACCAACTCGCCCATACTGTGGCATTTTGTTGGCTGCTTTGTGCTGGCTTGTTATCTGATTAAGCTGTATTTCAGCTTTGAACAACGGGATAAAGGAGTTCCGAGAATCCGACGGCAAAATAGCAGAGAGTGAGAGGGAGTTTAAAAAAAATTGGTAAAATATAATTTCTATGCTTCATTTTAGCACAAAATGAAAAGTTTTGTGTTTCAACTTGCTCGCTTTCACATGCCCAACAGAATGAAATTAAAAACTGTCTGTCTCTTGTACCCATGTCCTCTGCAGCGCTGTCGACATGAATTTGTGCTAGCAAACAGCAAACACGAGATTTTAATACTCTATACTCTACAAGAATGAAAAGTGCACGAAAAAAGAAACACGCCAAAGGTTGAACAGGCTACCAAAACACGTTTGGCATGAAATATTCGCTTATAATGCCCATTGACAACGGTTAATATGACCAGTGTTGACTAGGGGTTTTCTAGTTGCAGGTAGTGTTGGAAAACTTTGCAAGTGGATACTCAGATATTTTAAAGTTTTTTCATATTTTTTGTATGTATAAGAAAGTCAAAGATGGGCTGAAAGATAGGAAGTTACTTGGGTATTTTTATTTATAAAAGAAGCTTAATTGTTAGCCATTTTTTGAGCAGTGTTGTAAAGCTTTGCACTGTGATAACTGCTAGTTTTGTCAAGCAAGAAAGACTGAAACAGTTGCATGTCGATTTTCTCTTTTAGGAGCTGCACGCAGTTGTATATGAATGTAAACCCTTCTTTAAAATTCAAAACGCGTTCACTCATCTATTTAATTTATTTCAGTAAGGCATTTTCCAGCTGCCTGTCAGCACTCAAATGTCAACTGACAAATATTTTACATACTAGATAAAATGAAAATATGTTTCAACAGCTGCCATTGAAAGGTTTTGCAGAACAGTTCTCAAATTATGCAAAAGAACAGGAAGTTGCCGAAGGAACTTGATGCATATGCTAATACATTTTTCTTTAGAAGTGTATCTGGCAGTCGCAAACACATAACTTGTGCTCGCGCCCTCGTGTTTAATTAAGCCAAAAGGCAGCATTGAAGCTGTCAGCAGCTGTGACAGATTCAGTTTGTTTCCCCCTGTTTGACAGCGGGGCGTATGCGTCATATTTTCCTGGTGTATGTTGAAAATTGTTGCCTATTTTCGAGCGCTGATTTAATTTATGGCTTACATGAGCGCATGTCTTCATCCATATATGTGTGTGTGTGTATGTATGTATATAATCAATTGCTTACTCGCTTTCACTTTACTCTACTCCGCACAGGCAATGCAGCGCACCAATGGTAATTGAATAGAGGCATTAATTGCGCTGTGGTTTGTTTGCCATTCAAGCCGCACACACACCAAGCACACCCACATAACCA
The DNA here is from genome assembly GCA_018903485.1 of Drosophila littoralis. Classification (NCBI taxonomy): domain Eukaryota; kingdom Metazoa; phylum Arthropoda; class Insecta; order Diptera; family Drosophilidae; genus Drosophila; species Drosophila littoralis. The sequence continues at coordinate 4,009,368 of JAEIGF010000383.1, forward strand.
CACACACATCTAGAGGCAGAGACCTCTATAGATATCAACAAGAAGGATAACCAAGTGCAGTTGCCATGCAAACACAGTCGAGTCCTTTGCGATGGTGGTCGTGGCTACTGATGCTGCTGCTGCAGCTGTCTGCCCACATAGTCCACATATCGGGGTATCTAATCATTGTGCATGAGCAAACACCGCCGGGCGCAGTCATATTTAATGCGTCCGTCTACAAGCTCGGCTCGGAGCGTCATTATAAAATCAATGCGCACAAGTCGGCGAACTTTGTGCATCATCTAGTCGCGGTCAGCCACAAGGATGGCCAGATCCAGCTGAAGAAATCGCTCAAATGCGATGGCATCTACTATCCCAATCTGTTTACGTTCTATGTGGACTCGACATCGAATCGTTTGAGATCCATCGACTACTACAGCCTGCCGGTGCGCATCTTCATCTCGGGCCACAGCTGCAATGAGGATCGACGAATTGAGCAGGAGCTGCATCACTTGCATCATTTCGAGGAGGAGGACAACACGGGCTACTCCAAGCGGCGCCGGCGTCGCAGCACGCAGCAGCAGCTGCCCCTGCTCGATGGCAATCAGCTGGAGCTGGCCTACAGCCAGAACAGCACAGACTTTCGCGCCGGCGATCTGATCTTTGGCAATAGCTTTGACAACGAGATGCGCCATCGCATACTGAGCAGAAAGCGTCGTGCCATTGTCACAGATCCGCTGCAGCTGCAGCCCGCGCTGCACAGACGCATCTCCGATGCCAAGCAGTGGATATCGGAGACATATGCCTCGTATGCCATACACACAACGGACAAGTGGAACCAGATCTGTTTGCGCAAGTCGCAGTTTATCAACAATCTGAACGCCTTTCTGCCCAAGTCCGTGTGCCAGCACTGCAAGGTGAACTTCCTGGATGTGAACGACGAGCGCTTCGCCATTGAGCACCAGAATCGGGATCTGGTGGCCAGCCGGGATGTCTGCATACATGAGTCCATGTGGAAGGTCAGCATCACATTCAACATACGCTGCAACCGCAACGACATTGTCGACTCCGACCATCGCCTGAAGATCGTCTATCATCATCAGGAGTTTAACGATACGGACATTGCGAAACGGGTGCGTCGCGAGCTCCGGAATCAGTCGCCCTACTTCGAGCAGGCGCTCTATGTGGCCTCAGTGCTGGAGGAGCAGCCATCGGGCGCTGCCGTCACCACGGTGCGTGCACGCGATCCGGAGGATTCGCCCGTGGTCTATTCCATGGTCTCACTGCTCGACTCGCGCTCACAGTCACTCTTCAAGGTGGACTCACGCACGGGTGTGGTTACGACCTCGGCCAGCCTCGATCGGGAGCTCATGGATGTGCATTACTTTCGGGTGGTTGCCACCGATGATAGCTTTCCCCCGCGCAGTGGCACCACCACCTTGCAGGTGAACGTCCTGGACTGCAACGATCACAGTCCGACCTTCGAGGCGGAGCAATTCGAGGCGAGCATACGCGAAGGCGCCACAGTTGGTTCCACGGTAATAACGCTGCGCGCAACGGATCAGGACATAGGCAAGAATGCGGAGATTGAATACGGCATTGAAACGGTCACAGGTAAGTTCGTAGTCCCGAATAGACGTAGAGACCCCCTCCCTTATTTTCTACCATCCTCTCTTTTGTATAGATGGCTCAGGTGTGGCCCAGGATCAGGAGCTGCCCATCTTTCGCATTGATTCACGCTCTGGCGTCATCTCCACGCGGAGCAGCCTGGATCGCGAGACCTCCGACAGCTACCATTTGCTCGTGACCGCCTCGGACATGGCCGCGGCGCAGAGCGAGCGCAAAACCGCCACGGCCAGTGTGCTGGTAAAAATCCTAGATGACAATGACAACTATCCGCAGTTCAGCGAACGCACCTACACCGTTCAGGTGCCAGAGGATCAGTGGGGCGATGACAACAATGTGGCACACATACGCGCCACGGATGCGGATCAGGGCAACAATGCGGCCATACGCTATGCGATTATTGGTGGCAACACCCAGTCTCAGTTCTCCATTGATTCGATGAGCGGCGACGTGAGTCTGGTCAAGCCCCTGGACTATGAGAGCGTGAGAAGCTATCGCTTGGTTATACGTGCCCAGGATGGAGGCAGTCCCTCGCGTAGCAACACCACCCAGCTGCTGGTCAATGTGATCGATGCCAATGACAATGCGCCGCGTTTCTATACCTCGCAGTTCCAGGAGAGCGTGCTGGAGAATGTGCCCGTGGGCTATAACATTATCCGGGTACAGGCTTACGATTCGGATGAGGGCGCTAATGCAGAGATCAGCTACAGCATTTCGGAGCGGGACGATAATTTCCCACTGGCCGTTGATTCACGTACCGGCTGGGTGCAGACCATCAAGCCGCTGGATAGGGAGGAGCAGAGTAGATTTGCCTTTCAGGTGGTGGCCAAGGATGGCGGGGTGCCGCCCAAGTCTGCCAGCTCCTCGGTGGTCATCACAGTGCAGGATGTGAACGACAACGATCCCAGCTTTAATCCCAAATATTATGAGGCTAATGTGGGCGAAGATCAGCCGCCAGGCACGCCTGTAACCACCGTAACAGCCACAGATCCGGATGAAGATTCGCGCTTACACTACGAGATCAGCACGGGAAATACGCGTGGACGCTTTGCCATCACCTCGCAAAATGGACGCGGCCTGATAACCATAGCCCAGCCACTGGACTACAAACAGGAGAAGCGTTTCCTGCTTACGGTGACCGCCACGGACTCGGGCGGACGCTCCGACACGGCCACAGTCCACATAAACATTACGGATGCGAACAATTTTGCGCCTATCTTTGAGAATGCTCCGTATAGTGCTTCGGTTTTCGAGGATGCGCCAGTGGGCACCACTGTGCTGGTGGTTTCGGCCACCGACAGTGATGTCGGTATAAATGCACAGATCACCTATTCCCTGAACGAGGAGAGCATCAATGGACTGAGCAGCCCGGATCCGTTTACCATCAACCCACAAACGGGCGCCATTATAACCAGTGCTCCGCTGGACAGGGAGACCACCAGTGGCTACCTGCTCACAGTCACGGCCAAGGATGGGGGCAATCCCTCGCTCAGTGACACCACTGATGTGGAGATCAGCGTCACGGATGTAAACGACAATGCGCCAGCTTTCAAGAATCCGCTTTACCAATCCTCCATACTGGAGGATGCGCTGGTGGGCACCTCAGTCATACAGGTGTCGGCCAGTGATCCGGATATAGGTTTGAATGGACGCATTAAGTACCTGCTCAGCGATCGTGATGTGGAGGATGGCTCTTTTGTCATCGATCCTACGTCGGGCACCGTTCGAACAAACAAGGGCTTGGATAGGGAAAGCGTGGCCATCTACCATCTGACCGCCATAGCCGTGGACAAAGGCTCACCACCGCTGTCCAGCACTGTAGAGGTGCAAATCCGTCTGGAGGATGTCAACGATTCGCCGCCTACCTTTGCGTCCGATAAGATTACGCTCTATGTGCCCGAGAATTCGCCAGTGGGTTCGGTGGTCGGCGAGATACACGCACACGATCCTGACGAGGGCGTCAATGCGGTGGTGCATTATTCCATTATTGGGGGCGACGATTCAAACGCTTTTTCGCTCGTTACACGGCCCGGTTCGGAGCGCGCTCAGCTGCTGACTATGACGGAACTAGACTATGAATCCTCACGCAAGCGTTTCGAGCTGGTGGTGCGAGCAGCGAGTCCACCCCTACGAAATGATGCACACATTGAGATCCTGGTTACGGATGTGAATGATAATGCACCGGAACTACGCGACTTCCAGGTGATCTTCAATAATTTCAGGGATCATTTTCCCAGTGGGGAGATCGGCCGCATTCCCGCCTTCGATGCGGATGTCAGCGACAAACTTAACTATCGCATACTGTCCGGCAACAATGCAAACCTCCTACGCCTAAATAGCAGTTCCGGCGGACTGATACTGAGTCCTCAGCTGAACACGAATGTGCCCAAGTTTGCCACAATGGAGGTTTCCGTTTCGGATGGCATCAACGAGGCCAAGGCTATCATGCAGCTTTCCGTGCGCCTGATCACGGAGGATATGTTGTTTAACTCGGTGACTGTTAGACTGAACGAGATGACCGAGGAGGCGTTTCTTTCGCCGCTGCTGAACTTTTTCCTGGACGGCCTGGCTGCTATTATTCCCTGTCCCAAGGAGAGCATCTTCATCTTTAGCATACAGGATGATACAGATGTCACCTCACGCATACTCAACGTTAGCTTCTCCGCCAAGCGACCGGATGTCTCCCACGAGGAGTACTACACGCCACAGTATCTGCAGGAGCGGGTGTATCTCAATCGTGCAATTCTTGCCCGCCTGGCCACCGTGGAGGTGTTGCCCTTTGATGATAACCTCTGTGTGCGTGAGCCTTGTTTGAACTTTGAGGAGTGCCTCACGGTGCTGAAGTTCGGCAATGCCTCGGAGTTTATACACAGCGATACGGTGCTCTTCAGACCCATTTATCCAGTCAACACCTTTGCCTGCTCCTGCCCAGAGGGCTTTACGGGCAGCAAGGAGCATTATCTGTGCGACACGGAGGTGGATCTCTGCTACTCGAATCCATGTGAGAATGGCGGCAGCTGCGTGCGTCGCGAAGGCGGCTACACCTGTGTCTGTCCCGACTCGCACACAGGTCCCAATTGCGAGACGAGTATCAACAAGTTGCGTGCCTGCAACTCGGATGCCTGTGAGGGAGGCTTGTCCTGCATGAACAACTACCTCAGCTCACAGCCGCCGCCCTACACTGCCACTTGTGAGCTGCGTGCTCGTTCCTTCTCCCGCAACTCCTTCCTGACCTTCGAGAGCCTCAAGCAGCGGCATCGCTTTAATCTCAAGCTGCGCTTTGCCACGGTCCAGGACAACGGGCTGTTGCTCTATAACGGACGCTACAATGAACTACACGACTTTATTGCCCTGGAACTGTTAGATGGACACATTGGCTTCTCCTTCTCCCTGGGCGATCGCAGCGAACGCGTTGCCCTCGTTCAACCCTCGAAGGTATCTGATGGCAAGTGGCACGAGGTGGAGATCATCTACTTCAATCGCACTGTGACCCTCGTGCTGGACAAATGCGACACGGCCATTGCCTTGTCCGGGCAGCTGGGCGCTCCTTGGAACTGTGCCAATCAGACCACACTTCGGCTGGATAAGCGCTGTGCCCTGCTCACCGAGACCTGTCATCGTTTTCTGGACCTCACAGGTCCGCTGCAGGTGGGCGGTTTGCCCCGCATACCCGCCCACTTTCCGGTGGCTAATCGTGACTTTGTGGGCTGTATTTCGGATCTGCGCATCGATGAACGCTACGTGGACCTTAACTCGTATGTGGCGGACAATGGCACCATTTCCGGCTGTCCACAGAAGTCGCCGCTGTGCGCCTCGGTGCCGTGCTTCAATGGCGGCACCTGTCGCGAGGGCTGGAGCACCTACACCTGCGACTGCCCCGAGGGCTATGCAGGCAACAATTGCCAGGATAACATACCTGCACCCTGGCGTTTCTCCGGCGATGGCAGCCTCAGCTTCAATCCGCTGCTGCGTCCCATACAGCTACCCTGGCTGACATCCTTCTCGCTGCGCACGCGCCAGGAGGACGCGTTCCTCATGCAGATACAGATTGGCCAGAACAGCTCGGCGGTGATTAGCCTGAAGCATGGCGTGCTCTACTACATCTACGACAACGAGCCCATGTATCTGGCGGGCGCCTATCTCTCGGATGGGGAGTGGCATCGCGTGGAGATCAAGTGGCAGCAGGGTTCCGAAATACAGTTCTCCGTGGACTATGGCCAGCGCACGGGCTCCGTGCCCATGTCGCAGAAGGTTCAGGGTCTCTATGTGGGCAAAATAGTAATGGGCAGCGTCGATGGCACCATTGGCACCGTCCAGGATGCGGTGCCCTTCGAGGGCTGCCTCCAGGATGTGCGCATCGGCGCGAGCCAGTCGGTGCTCTCGCGACCCACCATACGTGAGAATGTCGAGGATGGCTGCGAGTCGCGTGCCCAGTGCCCCAGCATCTGTCCCGCCCACTCGAGCTGCTTTAACAGCTGGGATCGTGCCACCTGTGAGTGCAGCGCCGGCTACGTGGGCACCGACTGTACACCCATCTGCACGGTTCAGCCGTGCGCCGCGGGCATCTGCCGCGCCAATGTAAGCCTCTCGCGCGGCTACAGCTGCGAGTGCAACAGCAGCTACCAACACGGCGACTACTGCGAGCGCACCCTGCAGCAGCCCTGCCCTGGCGGCTGGTGGGGCGACCGCGTTTGCGGGCCCTGCAAGTGCAACATCAAGCAGGGCTATCATCCCGATTGCAACAAGACGACGGGCCAGTGTTACTGCAAGACCAACCACTACCAGCCGCCCAATGAGACCGCCTGCCTGGCCTGCGATTGCTACTCCATAGGCAGCTTCAACAGCGCCTGCAACCGGCTGACGGGCCAGTGCGAGTGCCGCGAGGGCGTCATCGGGCGACGCTGTGACTCCTGCTCGAATCCCTATGCGGAGGTTACGCTCAATGGCTGCGAGGTTGTCTACGATGCCTGTCCTCGCTCATTTGCGGCCGGGATTTGGTGGCCACGCACACCGTTGGGCAGTGTTACCGTCGAGAACTGTCCGTTGCCGGCTCGCGGCAAGGGTCAGCGCAGCTGCGACAGCCAAACGGGGAGCTGGAGCACACCGGATATGTACAACTGCAGCTCGGAGCCGTTTGTGGAGCTGCGCCGGCAGCTGTCACAGCTCGAGAAACTCGAGCTGGAGCTCAACTCGTTTGTGGCCATCAAAATGGCCGAGCAGCTGCAGCACGCCTGCGAGACTGTGGACCGCAGCGCAGTGACTAAGCCGCCAGCGCCGAAGCACAACAGAAGATACAAAATGGAATCCTCGTTCCTGTTGAATGCCGGCGGCGCCGTCTGGTCGCACGAGCTGGACATGGACTATCTCTCCGACGAGCTCAAATTCTCGCATGATCGTCTCTATGGCGCCGATCTCTTGGTCACGGAGGGCATACTTCAGGAGTTGATTAACTATGAACTTATGCAAAGCGGCCTCAATTTGACGCACAGCCAGGACAAATACTTCATCAAGAACTTAGTGGATGCTGCGAGTGTAATTCTAGATCGTAAATACGATGCCGAATGGAAGCGCGCCACGGAGCTGATCCAACGCGGACCCGACGATCTTGTAGATGCATTTAACAAGTACATGGTCGTCCTGGCACGATCCCAGCACGACACATACACGAACCCCTTTGAGATTGTGCAGCGCAATATGGTGCTGGGCCTGGACATAGTCACCACCGAGTCGCTGTTCGGCTACGAGCCGGAACAGCTCAGCGAGTACCACAAGACCAAGTATCTGAAGCCCAATGCCTTCACCACGGAGAGCGTGGTGCTGCCGGACACAAGTGGCTTCCTGCAGCACTCGGCCAAACAGAAGCCGGTCATCAGTTTTCCCAAGTACAACAATTACATTCTCGACAAGCACAAGTTCGATAAACACTCCAAGGTGCTGGTGCCGCTCGAGATGCTGGGCATAACGCCGCCGGAGAGCGATGAGGTAACCCAGGGCAGTCGCGGCAACGACTATCGCGCCATTGTGGCCTATGCCCAGTACAAGGATGTGGGCCAGCTGCTGCCGGATCTGTATGATGAGACCATCACACGTCGCTGGGGCGTTGATGTTGAACTGGCCACGCCCATTCTATCGCTACAGATCCTAGTGCCATCAGCGGAGCGGGAACAGCAGCGCCTGGAGATTCCCTCGCGTAAAATATCCTCAGCAGCCGCCTCATCTGGTTCCTCTGGCTCTTCTTCCTCTTCCGTGCCCTCATCATCTGGAGTTTCCTCCATTAGCTCCAGCAGCATTCGCTCTGGCGCTGGCAGCACGGAGCAGCAGTTTGTCGAGGTCTTTGACGTGCCGAAGGCTCCGACCAGCAGCAGCGAGCAGCAAATCGAGGACATACGCATCACAGCACACGAGATTCCACCGCCAGCATCTGTGGAGCAACAGGAGGCGAATAGCAATGAGGGTATGGAAATAGAGGATCCGCACATAAGGCTTAATCTCGATGACATTGAGTTCCATGGCAACTCTGGTGAGGAGCTAAGCGTTGACTCACCCGAGCAGTTGAATCCCAACTATGAGGGAAATCCCGACAGCAGTGAGCAGTCGAAGGGCGAGAATGAGGCCATCTATCGGGATCGCCGCCTGGTCAAGCGTCAGGTGGAAGTCATCTATCCCTCCGAGCAGCTGCAGAAGCCACAGCACATGGTCTATCGATCACTCGGCTCGCCGCATCTCTCGCAGCCCATCAAGTTGCAGATGTGGCTGGACATGGACGCAGCTCGCTTCGGGCCACGCTCCAATCCTCAGTGCGTGCGCTGGAACTCCTTCACCAATCAGTGGACCCGACTGGGCTGTCAAACCGAAATACCCGACTTCGATGGTGACTTTGCTCAGGTCTCGCATCTGCCCATTCTGATCAATTGCAGCTGCACGCACATCTCTAACTACGCGGTCATAGTGGATATTATTGATCCGGAGGACATACCCGAACCCTCGCTCCTCGTACAGATCACCTCTTACTCGGCTTTCATGGTATCCCTACCCCTGTTGCTGGGCGTGCTGCTTGCATTGGCCCTGCTGCGCGGCCAACAGACCAACTCGAATACAATTCACCAGAACATTGTGCTCTGCGTCTTCTGCGCCGAGCTGCTCTTCTTTGTGGGCATGCAGTCGAGGCGTAGTCTCCTTGAGAACGAGTTCCCCTGCAAACTGATTGCCATCTGCCTGCACTACTTCTGGCTGGCTGCGTTCGCGTGGACGACGGTCGACTGCGTGCATCTCTATCGCATGCTCACCGAAATGCGCGATATTAATCATGGTCCAATGGGCTTCTACTTCGCCATGGGCTACGGTGCGCCTGCCGTTGTTGTCGGTCTCTCCGTGGGCGTCCGAGCACATGAGTATGGAAATAGTTTATTGTAAGTAATGATATAACTAATCTATTTTTTGAGCTTAAATACCTTTCGCTACCAACTTAGTAGAACCCCATTAGTCCCATCTTTCCTCTTCCTTTTAGTAGATCTATTTTAACTCTCTCTTCCTTTTATCTTTCTCACCGCCTTTCTCTATTTGTCGCCTTTCTTTGCGATTCTTAAAAAGTTAATTTAATTGAACATATCACCTTTCTTTACCATTCTCAACAAGTCAATTCAATTGAACATTAAGCTAATCCCATGTCAACTTTACTTTTGCAGCTGCTGGTTATCCGTTTATGAGCCCGTCGTCTGGTGGCTAGTGGGTCCCATTGCGGGCATGTCGGTGGTGAATCTATTGATACTCTTCGTTTCGGTGAAGGCGGCCTTCACGCTGAAGGATCATGTCCTGGGCTTTGGCAATTTGCGCACGCTGCTCTGGCTTTCGGTCGTTTCGCTGCCCCTCATGGGCGTCATGTGGGTGCTGGCTGTACTCGCCGCCTCGGAGCACTCGCAGCTGCTGAGCTTGCTGCTCTCCGGGGTGGTGTTGTTGCACGCGCTCTTCTGCCTCATTGGCTACTGCATCATCAACAAGCGAGTGCGAGAGAATCTGCAACGCACCTGCTTGCGTTGCATGGGCCGCAAGGTGCCCCTGCTAGACTCTTCCATGGTAGTTAGCAATAGTTCCCACAACGTCAACGGCGCGGCCAGACCCAACAATTTCCTGGCAAGCAACTACGATACGGCTCGGCGTAATATAGGCATCAGCGCCTCCAGCACCACATCGCGCAGCACCGCCAAGACCAGCTCCAGTCCGTACAGCGACGGGCAGCTGCGTCAGACTTCCACATCGACCTCCAACTATAACTCGGCCAGCGATGCGCCCAGTTTTCTGCGTGGCTTTGAGTCCTCCACAACGGGACGCAGTCGCGGCGAGGAGAAGTCGCGTCGACAGCGCAAGGACTCCGATTCCGGCTCCGAAACAGACGGACGCTCACTGGAGCTGGCCTCGAGTCACTCTAGCGACGACGATGAGTCCCGCACGGCGCGCTCCTCCGGCACACACCGCAGCACGGCTGTAAGTGCCACGCCCGCTTATCTGCCCAACATCACGGAGCATGTGCAGGCGACAACGCCGCCAGAGCTGAATGTGGTGCAGAGCCCACAGCTCTTCCCCAGCGTTAACAAGCCCGTGTACGCGCCACGCTGGTCCAGCCAGCTGCCGGACGCGTATCTGCAGTCGCCACCAAACATTGGACGCTGGTCGCAGGACACGGGCTCCGACAATGAGCACGTGCATGGCCAGAAGATGACCATATCACCGAACCCGCTGCCCAATCCCGATCTCACCGACACCAGCTACATGCAGCAGCACCACAACAAGATCAATATGACGCCCTCCATTCTAGAGAACATTCGCGATGCACGCGATGGCTACGAGGACAGTCTGTACGGCCGCCGCACCGATTATCCCGATAAGTATGGCTCCTACAAGCCGCCCAGCCACTATGGCAGCGAGAAAGACTATCCGGGCGGCGGTGGCGGCGCTGCTGGCGCCAGTGGCTCACAGACCATCGGCCATCTGCGCAGCTTCCATCCGGATGCGGCCTACCTGAGCGACAACATCTACGACAAGCAGCGCACGCTGGGCAGTGGCTACTTGGGCGCCAAATCCGAATCGCCGTACCTGTCCAAGGACCGCATCACGCCCGACATCTATGGCTCACGCGATGGCCACTACAGTCTGAAGCGTCAGCCCGCCTTTGCCACGGACTCGTTGCACTCGGTACACTCGCTGCTGAAGAGCGACTACCAGCAGCAGCAGCTGGCACAGCAGCAGCAGCTGGCGCAGCAGACGCACTCGGATCGCCTGTCGGAGGGCTCGGACAAGAATGGCTATCATTTTCCCTACACCGCCGAAGAGGATCATCTGCAGCAGCAGGCGCGCAAGCTGAGCGCTGGCCATGCGCAGCCTCCGTCGCTGCACGGCTCCCAGCAGCTGCATCTGATGCATCCGCATGCGGCGCTGGTCAACGACATGAACAATCCGGGCCTCCTCGCGCGACACACGCTTGCCGGCGGCGGCGTCGTGGGCGTCGGTGGCAGCTCCAGGCACAGCTCGCGCGCCTCCTCCCCGCCCTCGAACATGGTGGCACCGATGCAGCCGCTCGGCCCGCTGGCCAGCATTACGGACACTGAGTGAGTAATCCTTGGCCTTACACAGCTTTTCTCTTTGTTTTTATTTCGGTTCTATTTTACTTTTCGCTTATGGTTTTGGTTACCGTTAACGTTGCCGTTTCCGTTTCCGTTTCGATGTGTCCTTTATAACGAGAGTTGCTCTTTGTTGCGGGTTTTGGTAGTCCACACTCGTAATTAGCCCACAAATACGCTTTGTACTCGTTGTACAATCCAATTTCAGTTACATTACCCATTTCTATACAATTTCATTTGGTCCAAGTACTCATACTCAAACTTGTACTCATACTTATACTCATACGGATACCCATACTCAAACTGATACCCGTATTCATATTCGCATTCGCATTTGTCTAGCAATTTGTGCGATTCGTTTTTTCATTTCGTTTAGTTTCCAGTTGAGCTTTCTTTGGGTTTTGTTTCTTCTTTTATTCCAGTTTTAATCTGTGCTCTTTTGTTTCTAATTCTCTTTGCTTTATGGCATACAAACCACACACACACACACACACTTACAAACAACAACAAAATCTACAAAACAAAAAAGAAACATATCTCTAAAAAACTATTCCTTGTTTTTTTTTCCTCCCCCCTGCTCCCATGCGTTTATCAAAACAACAATGAACACTACAAACAATGCAAATGAATATGATCCCAAAACTCAACAATTTTGATGCGCACACACACACACGCATACACACACACACACACACATACGCACACACGTATATTTGAAACTTTCAGCTGGTCCTGGGAACGTTTGAAGCAAATCTAATTTGACTATCTTTCACTTCTATTCTCTTCAACTTGCTCTCTCCCGCTTTGCGCTTTGTTAACAAACAACAACTACTGATACACAACACACACACACACACACACACACACACATGTACTCTCTCACACGCATTGCACAACAATGGCGGCCAATTGGGTCTTACTTAAACAAAAACCAATTCGAAACAATGAACAAAAACAAAACAACAACGAAACACACTGACAAATCGCAACAACTACAACAACAACAACAACAACTCTACAGCTCTGAGGTAAACCACAACGAAATGCATTTTCCATATTTTCAACTATCATTCGTATCACAATGTCTCACATTCTCATTTTCTTTCCGTTTTCTGTTTTTTTTTTCCTTTCTGTGGTTGTAAATAAAATTGAATTTCCGTTGTGTTATTTTTTTTTTGTCGTCTATTCAATTCTAATTTAATTGCACATTACACACAACTAATCAATTTTTTTCTTTTATTTATCGCGTGTAAATAAATATAAATTAAATACAAAAATTTGGCTGCGCTCAATTAAATTTGAAAACAAATGTAAATACATTTGCTTTGAGTACAAAAATCAACATTTTTATTATTATTGCAGTGTAAATAGAATTAAATTGTTTGTTTGCTTTTGCATTCGATTTGTTGGTATTTTTTTTTATTATTATTATTTGATTTGGATTTTGTAATTTGAATGCATTTAATTTTCCACAACAATCAAAAAACCAAAAACCCGTTTTGTAATATTTGTTTAACATAAGTATTTGGCATCAATCATTGAAATTCATTTACTTGCAACAATAACAATCAACACAAAGAAAAACACAACAGCAACAACAACAACAACAACAAATACTATGTAAACATTTTCACAGTTCGACATTATTTGGCTGCATCGCAGGCAACAGAGGCAACATTATCCTTGGTCGCTAACAATATGGTATCAGGATATGTACATAATAAATTCAATTAATAATTAAACCCAAAAAAAAACTAGAGCTTGCACCAGCTAAAACAGTCAATTACAGCTGTCAAATATATACGAATAACGAATATAACCAAACTCCAAATTATGGCTAGAATTACGTATTAACTAGGCGTATACGTAATATGAGTCTTAAATACAAATTTTGATTAAAATCCATGAAAATAAACTTTGCACTGTCGAAGTTTTAATATTCTTGCAGATGGTATTTAGGTATTTTATTGTGAGATAATGTGGAAAAAAATTAACTGAACTTTAAGCAAAACTTTCTTTTGCTGCTATGAATTAAATTAAATTAAATTAGGTTTTTGTCCGTTCCAACTATTTCCGACATATATTTCCTATATTCTCGACTAACTTCTTTAAAATATCTTGTTTAATTTATAATAACTTGTTTAATAAAAACTCTCTTCTTAATACACTCTGCAAGAATATGACACTAATTAAAGTACATATTAAAAATATCAGAATAGTTTATCTCTTAATTTCAACCCATTTTTATTGGATTTATATTAAAAATGTAGCTGGCAAAATTCAGTTTAGCATATAACTAGCTTATTATAATTTATGAAATTAGCCAGCAGCTGTCGGCAATGAATTAAACATGAATTCAGTTAAATAGATGAGACACACACACCCAAACACACACCCATACACACACACACACACACACTCACCATGACACAATCATGCTATATATAAATGACATTTAATACATAAGCGCACACATCACGTACTTTTGCATATTTTTCAATTTAGTTTCAATTTATTTTTTCTGCGCATAAAAACAAATTTATGGTATTATTTTGGCCAAAAAAAAAAACATGAAATGAAATGTAATTAAATTGATTGAGGCTTTTCGCATGCTATTAGTTAATGTGTTAACACATCTATATATCTATATATATTTATATGTATATATATATTTAAGCCTATTTGAAGTTTCAATCGCATGTTTATATAGCGTAGTTTAGCTGTTGTTCATTCAATTAAACCTATTAATATAATGCAATTGACTATTTTATTAAATGACAAAAATGTGCAAATTCTTTTCGACTGAACAGGCGGAATATTGATGATGATGAGACCACAGTGTGACGACTGACGACTGCAAAGAGGCAACTGCAACAGAAGCAGCAGCAGCAGCAGCAGAAACTGCAACTGCAACTGCAACAGAGGCAACAAGCAGCAAATCAGTTTGCAACCATTCGACGAAAGCCGCAATTCAAAAGGCAAACAAATATTTAAATGTATAATTTTAAGGAGTTTGTGCTTTAAATTTAAATTGGAAATTTAAATAATATATTGCTGGCCACACACAGAAATACACAAACACACAGACACACCACTCACACACACACACACCCTTGCACAGGTTGTGTGCTGCATTTATAAATCCTGTACATACCATAAGACAAACTTTGGCCGCAATAAGCAGCTATCTACACGCATACATAGGTATTAACATTTACATGCATATACATACATACACATATTTTTTAGCATTTAATTAATCGATGCAAGCAACAACAAATGGCGAAACTTGCAGAGTTGTAATTTAATTTATACATTATACATATATATTTATGAAAATTATCAACAAAAAGTAAGCTAATAATTTGTGCATTTACTTAGCTCTATGTGTATAAAACATACATTAACTTACGTATACTTAACGTATTTAATAAAACTCAGACTGATTTTATGCATTATTTTTGGTATGTCTTACAGTTAGGAATTGCGTAAACATGCTCAAGAATCACACACACACACACACACTCACACACACACACTCGAACACCCACAAATGTTAGGCAATTAAGTCAAATTTGTCTACCCTGCAGCTATAGAAATGTTTAAGCAAGGGTATTCAAGAGTTCTGCTATAGATAATAACTCTCTTGATGTAAAATATTTATGTACATTCAGCGGACGTATCGCAAGTTCGTCTGCATGAACTAATCAAATGCATTTAAGGCTAGTTTTGTGTACCCTGTACCCATCAGTTATCAATTAACAGTAAGGGTATCTGCAAGTTGTGCAAGACAACATATAATAAATATACATGTATTAGTTAAGCATAAACATATGTATATTTCTTCTAGATAAGCCACAATAGTATAATATAATTATTTTTTATGCATACCTGTCCATTTTGTCTGCTTGAGCCCATGGATCTCAGAGGATATAGGAGCTATGAACATCAAAATCTTTTGATAACCTGCTTATCTTATGCAAACCCAACAAACTACAAATCAAATACTCGATGATTTTATGCTCACACATGATAAGAAAGAATGAAATACTTTGCAATTGTCCGCGGTACAGGGTATCAGCTAGTCGAACACTTGCGACTAGAAGTGATATTTGCTCTTACATGAAATATATTCACATTTTTGCATCCCTTTTTTCGACATTCTGATTTCGCACAGTTAGAAAATACAAATGAAAAAGTCGTGTGCCTCATAATTAACTATAGAGCTTATTTTGCCAAATTAGTTGAAATTCAGCGCATCGCAATGCGAAAATATGCCACATGGAATTATAAATAATTTGCACACGTTGCCATTTAGTTGAAAATTGAAAGTTTTTGCCACATTTCAGACAAGAATTTTAATTAAATGCATTTATTGGATAAACGCCAACCTCCCGCTTTCCAAAATCAAGCACGCCTGTCTAAACAAATGAGAAATTGTACAATAAAAATTTGTACAAAAAAAAAAAAAACGAGTGTAAAGCGCATAAATACTACGCACTACGAACAAGAAATATATTTAAAAAATATTAAATAAATATACACACATATGAAATTATAGAGCTACACACACAGATACACACACACAGCTAAACATATCCAGCAGTAAATGTCTATATATATATGTACGAATACTCGACACATATTTATTAAATGTAGTTAGAACAGTTTTGTGTCTGTTGCAATTTGCAAACTGTGCAAGAATTACAAATAATTTATTAGCTGCTGTGTATGGAATTTAAATATGAAATGGCGTACGAAATTGCAAAATGTGTGGCTAAAATACCAAAATAAATCAATTTAAGCTGCATACATCAAATTCTTAACTATCATTTTCCAATTAAATGCACACAGGGCCAAGAGAAGGGAAGTGCAGCGAGAAGTGATTGGATTTATTAAGAGAAAACGAGAGGAGTAAAGAGAGAGAAGCGAACATTATAATGTGAAGTGGATGCACAGCAAGAAGCGCTTATTTGTGGCATGAATAAGTTCTAGAGCTATGATTATGGGAATGCAAATGAAACTAAAAAGAAAATTCCAACAACTATCTTTTCCTTAAACTTATAAGCTTCGCTCTTTTCTGATAGTCTCTCCTTATCTCACATCAAATGCACACAAGGCCAAGAAATGGGAAGTGCAGTGAGAAGTGATTAGATTTATTCAAATATTTGCAAAGAGAGAGAAGCGAACTACATATTTTAAAGTAAGCGCTTGTTTGTGGCATGGATAAGTTCTAGAGCTATGATTATGGAAGTGCAAATGAAACTCAAGAGAAAATTCAAGCAACTAGCTTTCTTTTAAACTTGAATATTATAGCTTATCTCTCTTGCCTTTGGCTTTTCCTTTCTCTTCTCCCTGCTCATAAACTCCAACAACAAGCTATTTAAACCGAATTCATAGGCAATTGTCTTGCTGTTGCTTCTCTATTCGCTTCTCGCGGCTGCTTTGATATTTGGCCTGACGAAAGTTATGCCATTGTTTGAGATTGCAAATTAAATAATAATATATATGTGAATTGATATATTTAAATGTACATTAATATGCAAGTATCTCGAAATACGAACGCGTAAGAGTATTTAAATAAAATGTGTAAATTATATTTGAAAAATGCAAATGCAAAAATGTGTTTTTTCTATGATAAATGCTCTTCCCAAATTCCAGATAATAACCAAGTTAATATGGAAAAAGTAAGCCTTGCTCTTAAGAATAAATTTTAACAGAAATAATACAAAGTGTGTTTGGTTTGTTTTTTTCATCATATTTTGAATTTTTACGTTTATTCATGTTAATAATTTCAATATTATTCATTATTGTTATTTGTTATCATTTATGTACCAAGGTACAAGAATAAATAGTTCATTACATTTTCTCAGTTGGAAATATATGTATTTGTTGTCTGTCAGTTGAATAGATCCAATACACAAGCACATAAGTGCATGTATGTATGTGTGTCTGCATACATACATATATATGTATTTATGTGTATTTATTTGTTGTATATATTGTGTGTATGCGCTTTGCATATTGAAATATGGAAATACAATAATTCAAATATGGGTATGTCGCATTTGCATATGTGTATGAGTGTAAGTATGTGTGTGTATGAGTGTGTGTGTGGGTGTGTGTATGCACTAAGTATTCCCATAAGTATGCAGCTGCAATTAACATACATACATATATATATTTTTAAAAACCATCATTGGATTAATTTATTTGTTGTATACATTTTCTAATAGGTCATTATATTGTTTATACCGTTTCATTACTTTTTTTTTAAATACTATTATTTCTGGTAGTTGCCAAATAATGTTGAATATGACGAAATAATTTTTGTATTATTGATATTTTGTTTTTGAGTACACTCGGCTATAGTTGATTTTCTTCTATAATTCATAATAAATGACAACAATGTAGCGCAAGTTTCTGCTTTAGTTATGTATTTTAACAATGTTGTTTTTTTTTTTTTTCTGTTTTGTTTTTGTTTGGGTTATAAGCACATACAATACAATACAATAATCGTATAGGGTATAAATATAATGCCATTGTTATGATTATATTACAAACAGTTGAAAATGCCAAATCTCAAACGAACAAAACGTTCTCCAAAAGGCAAACACAATATACTGTATCTAACAGATGTATCTGGCTATGCGTCTCGTTGTGCATCTTTTGGGGGCTTGTTTTTTTTGGGGGGGGGTATTTATAATACAGCGATATGCCTTTAATTAATTTGAAGTGAAACTCTGCAATTACGAGCAATTTCTTCACATCGATTTCAGCGTTTGTTCGTTTTTTTTTGTTTTCTTTTAGCTATACAAAATTGTTTTGTTCTTTTATACATGCATAATATATAATAATATATAATAATATCTCAAAGTCAGCTGGCATTCAATTAAAATGTATTCAATTGTTGAGAAGGCAGCGCAAGAATTTCTCAATTTCCAAGTTATTTTTTTCCATTAAATTATAAAACGGCCTTTCCTTTTCAAGTTTATTCAAAAACCAAAACTTTATTTTGTGTGCAGAGCAAAATAGAAGTTTAGTTAAGTGTAGTTAATTTAAATTAAATGCACCGATTTCTCTGTGTTCTGTTGCACTGTGCAGTCTCGCACGGTGGGTTCAATTCTTAATTGTCAATTAGTTAAGTAGCTGAAAATTCAAATGAAGTAGAGATCATAGCGAAAGAAAATCATAGATTTGTGCGTTGAGAAAATGTTTGCAGTTTTCCACTTTTCCCACCATTCAAGGGCAGCCTTCGCAAAGCATATTTTTTGCAATCGTTTATTGTCAGACTTGGCCCCAAAGGGCATATGCTCAACTCAGCAACTAGCTAATACCGCTTCAGATCTGCTTGAAAAAAGATATTTTCTCTTCAAAAAAGAAATCAATAAGCTTTTCGATAAAAGAAATCAAAAATTTGATGCCGTTCGGTTGAGGGTTTTCTTTTCTTCATTTTCTTTTATATATATATATATATATATATGGTATATATGTATATTTATATATGTATAATTTCCATTTATAATATGCAACACATTAAAATTGTTCATTTCACTACATAAATACATACATACATAATAATAATTATAATTATAATAATGACCTTTGACTAGAGCCTTTTGTGTGTGATTATGTGTGTGTGTGTGTGTGTGTGTGAGTGTGTGTGAGTGTGTGTAGCTAGTTAGATAATATTAGATACTGTTTGTATGTATGCATGTGTATATTTATGTTTAATTTCACCGATTCGCTAGCTTTGTGCGTTTTTGCTGCTATTTTGCTTGTCCTTCCTCTTGAACAATGAAAATTTTCATTGTTCAAAAGTTTTCCAAGCATATTTTCTCTAACGGTAAACTTTGCTGCCAGCGTATGTACATTAAAAAACAACATTCAAGAGTTTGCTTAGCTAAAAAGTTCGTTACGAATCAAATGTATGAAATACTGTTTAGAAATCGAAGTTAAGCTTAGGAGGAAAGAAAACGACGAGGAAATGGAAATGTAAATGGAAAAGTCGAGGCAAATACAGCACAAAATGTGCATATTTAATAAGTGCATAACTGAATGCAACATTTGCATTTTGCACTTAGACATGAGTTATTGTTATCGTTAACATTATCGTAATTGTTATCGTTATCGGTATCGTTATCGTAATCGGTATCGTTATCAATTTACACACAACACATTGACAAATTAGCAACATCTCTCGAAGCACACTGAAAACAAACATTTGTATTATTCATTGGCATAAACTATGCAATATTCCGATTTGGTTTCTCTTCGGTCCTAACTCTCCGTAAATTCTTTGCTCTAATGCCCAATAGAAGCTCAACAAATGACCGAAACACTGATTAATATAAGTATTCATGCACATATTAACTTGACATTTACACGGAGCGACAACGCAAATCATTTATAAATATAATATTATTGTATAATATAATCATAATCATATAATATACATATATGTATATATATTATTTATGGTTTTTCTTTTTGTCTAAAGGTCTTGCATTTCTCTGCGACTATAAACCTTTGCTAAACTTCAAATTGTAACTGTCTGCGTGTGATGGGAGTGTGTGTGTGTGTGAGTGTGTCTGTGTGGGTGTATCGTATATAGGCTAGTTAGTTTGTCTATAACATCGGCTACTTGTGTCGTGTTTAACAATTACAATTGGCATTGGGCGTGCCCTGCGTCGGATCCGTCAAGCGCTGCCCCTTCTGTGTGCCTCCGACTAACGTTGGATCCGCGTCCAGGCTCTCGGACATCTTGTCGCATATTATATCGACCAGGCGCTCGAAAACAGCCTGGCAATGCATAAACATATAAGAGAGATACATATATAGATGTAGACAGAGGGCTATCGACTTGCCTTAACATTGACATTCTCCTTGGCCGATGTCTCGAAGAACTCAACGCCTAGCTGATCGGCCAATTGGCGACCGCGCTCGAAGCTGATTACGCGCTGGTCCTCCATGTCGCATTTGTTGCCCACCAGTATGACCTGAGCGTTGTCCCACGAATACGTTTTGATTTGTGTCACCCTAAACAACAAATACAATAATTACATTACACACACACACACACACACACACAGAGACACTGTGAGTGTGTCTGGCTTTACATACCAGTCCTGCACAGAGTTGAAGCTGTCCTCATTGGTGACATCATACATCAGAATGAAACCCATGGCGCCGCGGTAGTAGGCTGTGGTTATGGTGCGGTAACGCTCCTGCCCAGCCGTATCCTGTTGGCCAAAGGGACACACACACGTATGAAAGCAGGGTTTGTGGTCAGTAAGCTGAGGAAGGTCTATGTCTACGTCTATGTGCGATGTTTTACATACGTGTCATGTGCATAAAAAGCAAACGCAATTAGTGCTGCCCACACACTCACACACACACTCACACACACTCACACCTGTACAGGCGCATTGCGGTGGTCGTCTGAGAACACTTCGGAGTGCGCTCACCTGTGAAACTTGTTGCCCCGTGCAGCGAGCCTTTCGCTCAATGACATTGATGCCAAAATAGACACAGCTCAGCAATCAATATGGCTGCTTCTCTCTGTATGTGTGTGTGTGTGTGTGTGTGTGTGGAATGGGGGCAGGTTAACTGTGTTAACTGTGAACAAACTTGTCACATTACTAAATGGCTGGCAAATTTTGCGAATCCACAGAAATGTGCCACAAATTTCTGCAGCCCATAAAAGTATGCTACACTTTTTTGCCAGCCTTTGCTGTGCATTTTCTATTGAGTATACATAACGTTTGACAGGCTTTCAATGGAATTCGCTATTTTTGGCGTATTAATTGAGTTTATCTACAATTAATGAAATTATTTGCCGCTAACAGGCTTGACAGTTTGAGATCAGGTTTATGGGCAGGCCTATTGTGCTGTCTGTGAGGTAAATAACTCTGGGGAGGGAAGAGCTGCATATTTAGGTATTCAATTAAGTTCTTAAAACGTAGCTTTGAGCTTTAAAAACCTATCTTTGCAATTATAGAGGGGCCTACAGTGAGTGGCGAATTGTTTAAACTAATGTTTAAGAACAAGTCCGGCTTGAAAGAGTTAGGTATTAAATGCTTTTCACCTGGCTTGAGAAGTTGGCTTAGCTAAAGCTTAGATAATGAATGCGACATCTCAAAGGCCCAGACATGGCCACATGCTCAGACAGGCTGTTAACCTGACCTAAAACAATTTTGGTAGAATTCCTGTTTGGCAGCTGAACTCAAAATGAAACCTGAATGTTCATAATTAAACCTTACGCTTGATTTGGGACTGATTTCGACTATGTAAAAAGACATCTGCTGTCAGTCAAAGTAAAGAATATATTACCAAAAACTGAAAGAAAAGCTGCCAAAACATTTCCACATAAGTTTTATTGCTTTGGCTAAGATAAAGATTAGAATGGGCGCATCCAAGATCAATATCTGTTTGTGTATATAAATAATAAGATAGGAAATGCCACGAGCTCAACTAAGAGAAGGCAGCTATAATTTCATTTAGATTTATGCAACACTCGCAACGCATGTACTTTTGACTATACGGAGATGTACCTCGTCTGGACTTACCCAAATCTGCAGCTTGACACGCTTGTCGTGACGGAAAACCGTCTTGACCTTGAAGTCGATGCCCACGGTGGAGACAAAGGCCGATGTGAAGCTGTCGTCCGCATAGCGAAAGAGGAAGCTGGTCTTGCCGACGCTCGAGTTGCCGATGATGAGCAGCTTGAACATGTAGTCAAAGTTTTGATCGGCCGCATCCTTTTGCCACTTGGGATCACCACCGCCAGCCATGATTGTGGGCTGGAATGGAGACGGGGAGATTAGGTGTTTCGTGTGGGATCAGCTTAGCCTGGACTTATTCTATTTTTGTTTTTTTTTATAATATCGAGCAAAACAGATCATTATTCCCAGCAACAGTTAAACACTAGCAGCAATTGCTCGAAATATATATAAAAAAAAAAATACATTTCAAAATCAGCCTTAATTTCAAATTGCACAGCGCGCATTGGTTTTACGTTTATCGTTTGCTCGTTTCGTTTCGCACCACAACTTTTGAGTACTTTCTTTCTACTTTCAACCACTTTCGCACCGCCAACAACATGTTCGATACAACGCTGGGCATGCTCGTCAGCTGGCTGGCGCAGGGTGTCTGCCTGCTGCTGGGCCAGGCCTGGCAGCATCCACTCCTCACCACCGGCTTCTGTTTGCTGTTGAGTTTCTTTAACCAGGCCGACGAGCAGCTGCGCAAGGAGCTCGGCCAGGAGCTGCGCGAGCGTGTCCAGGGCTTGAGCAAGCTCTACGCTTTCTCCTTTTTCTCACGCAAGGGCGCCAAGGGCGTGGCCAGCGGCAGCAGCAGCGGCAGCAGCTTTGACTACACCATGCAGCAGGGACCGCACACCTGGACACAGGCCGAAAACAACCAGAGCCCCGTCAACATCGATGAGCAGGTGGTGCAGCGTCTGGCCATACGCGAGCTGCTCAACTGGAATCACTATGACGAGCTGCCGGCCAGCATTGTGCTGGAGAACACGGGCCAGACGCTGCTGCTGCGCGCCCAGTTTCGCAGCAATGTGCCGACCATCAGCGGAGCGGATCTGCTGGCCAGCTATACGTTTGTGGAGCTGTGCTTTCATTGGGGCTGGTCGAACAGTGAGGGCTCCGAGCACACGCTGAATCATCGCAAGTTTCCGCTGGAGATGCAGGTGCTGCATCGCACGGGCGCCGCAGTTCCACGGAGCTGCACCAGCAGCTATGATCTGCTCATGATTGCCTATGTCTTTGAGCTGTCCGCTCACAATCCGTTCCTGGATCCGCTCATGCAGAACCTGAAACTGGTGCAGCAGCCCGGCAAGCGTGTCGACATCGCGCCCTTTCCGCTCTCCTATTTGATTTATCCGTTTCGCACGGGCTTCTATAGCTACGGTGGCTCGCTGACGCAGCCACCCTGCTACCAGGGCACCGAGTGGTTCCTCTTTCCCGAGTCGCTGGCCATCAGCGATTTTCAGCTGCGCCACTTTCGCCAGCTGCTCAGCTCCGATGGCATCACGCCCATCGCACGCAACTCACGTCCCGTCCAACAGCTCGGCAATCGCATCATAAATCTCAACTATTTCTGTCCCTACGATGCCACACAGCTGGCTCGCATGCGCCTGGAGCTGATGCAGCAGCAGCAGCAGGAAATGGAGGACGAGCAGGAGCAGTCGCAGCAGGAACAGGAGCAGCTGCAACAACAGCTGCAGCAGCTGCAACAGCAACAGCAGCAACAACAGCAGCAGCAGATGCAGCAGCAGCTCAAGGTGCAGCCCACTGCGGTCAGTTCCGATGATGAGGGGCAGCTGATCGAGACACTGGACACCACCACAACCATAACGACCAGCTCCAATGCCAGCATCTGCACCACAATACTCAAACGCGACTCGGTCGATCCGCAGCAGCAGCAGCAGCCGCTGCCCTCTTGCTGCCCCAATTCCATCATCTTCTTCAGCACCAGCAACAGCAGCAGCAGCAACACCACCACCAACAATAACAACAACAACAACAGCAATAGCAACAACAGCCTCAACTTCCGGAACATTGGCAGCAACGTGGACAACAATGGCAGCGAGGGCGACAACAGCCTCGTTAGCAAGTGCAACGGACACTTTCAGCTGGAGCAGAGCGAGGACATGATGTTGGCAATGCCCAGCGGCGTCGGCATTTGCGGCATAGGCGATGGCCTCGGGGTGGGGGTGGGGGTGGGGGTGGTAGGGGTGGTAGGGGTCGGCGTTGGCAACAGACTTCAGCTGATCGAGTAGCCAACACGCAAATTTGTTTTATATTTTTTTAATAAGCACTTCAACTCTGTTTAATCGGCCACAGCAAATCCACCAGCAGGAGCAGCAGCGCCCCCAGCCGTCGAAACGAAAGGCGGAAAAAGCGCCACCAGCGCCACCTGTTGGGCATTTTAAGGAATTGACTTTGAATTATCTGTGCGTGGATTAAACAAGTTGCGTTTATATTTTCTAAAAGCAAAGCATTTTACTTGTTGGTGGGTGTGGGCTATCTGATAAGGGCGGGGTAGGTGCGGGTGACGGTGCTTGGCAAGTAGCTTGATAAGCTAGTGCTGCAAAACTAACAAAAAAAAACTGCACCACGAAGGCCGCTGTTGATACTATCGATAGTTTTTATATGTTTATTGAGAATTATTAGAAACTAACCAATAAACTAAGGAAAGCTTAATGCGCTTTAATTTATTTATTACATTTTTGTATTTAGCAGCAATATCTACCCAATTGAAGAGTAACAATCCAATGGCGGAATATCGAAACTATCGATAAGCACTGCTCACTTCATACATACATATATTAACGCAATTTTTTTTATTTGTGTAAAATTTGTATTTCTCAACTTTTTTTCAAAGCAATGGATGCACAATGCCAATACGTGAGTAATGCCAAAATATATATGCATGTGAAACCTTGTTAAATCTAGGCGCAAGTAGAGAGACTTGGTCTGCAGCTGATTTCTTTAGCTTGTTGCAGACTTTATTCGCCAAATGTCATTGCAGGATAGAATGTACATGTAAAGAGAGAGTGCGAGAGAGAGAGAGGGCGAGAGCGAGAGTGAGAGTGCGGCTGCCTGTCAATGTGATATTCTTGTGAATTTTGCCGTCTGGAAATATGAATACTTCTTGTGGCCTTTGAGTCGTGGAGTAGTTGAGCTGTTTTTAATATGACTGTCACGTCATTGGCAACTCAAGAAGAAATTTCAAAGAGCAGCTCGGCTAACAACGAAGCAATCAGCTCGAGGTTGGCCTTGAACAAGTTTTAGCCTTGTCTTTAGCGGGCGACGGAGAGGCATTATGGAAAGGGGGGCTTGCGAGTCGGGGTGACAGGGAATATGGCCTTAGCTTTTTCAAAATTGTCAGCTAAAAGTGACTTTTTCATGTGCACGCAGCGCACACAACATTGTGTCGATAATTTGTTTGTATAGTCAACTACAACATCCTTTTACCCCTTACCGCAACCCACAGCCCCCTCCATTTCCCAGTAAGCCAAACGTTGCGCAGCAACGTGATTTCTTCCCTTTTGCGCGTCATCCTCAAGGCCCTGGCAAAAGACACAGCTCCATCTGGCGGGCGGGGGCGGCGGCGGGTTCGGTCGCTGTTGAGAGGCTCTTGAGGCGACAGGCATGAACGTGCACAAACAGGCAGCGACAAGCAACGACAGTCATGCTCAAGTAAATAAGTGCAGGCTGTTATCAGAGCTGCTCGCTACGTACATATGCGAGCATGTTTTTCTTTTTTTATCTGCCCTGCCAGGCTCCCTAATTATCGATTTTTTTTATTGCTGTTGTTGTTGCTCTTGTTGATGTTATTTCATGTTTCAAATTGCGATTCAGCTCCCCGTGAAACACATTCAAGCAGCTGTTGCCATTTGCCAGCATAACCTTTGGGCTAGTTTAATTATTGATAACGAAGTGCGGCATCGAACCACAAATGCCAAACACACACTTCTACCTGTCTGTGTGTGCGTGTGTGTGTATTTGCTCAATTATGCACAAAAGTTGGCAATAACTCAATCAAAATATAGACAAAGTTACGCTCGTAGCAACTTTATGTTGTCCAACTTGGACACAAAGGCTATGTTCAGTTTAAACTTTGACATTCAGCCAGCAACTGGACATGAAGCGAATTAATTGGTCAAACAAAATATTTGATTGATGCTTTTAGCAATTTGCTAAGAAATTCGATTTCTTTTTAAATCCTTTATCGATAGTCTTTCGATAACATTACAGTACTTTTGAAGTAACAGCTGTACTTCAAATTATTCAAATAAACTTATAACGTGAAGGGATAGAGTCATATATTTAACATATTTTCATGGTAAATGGGCTGTTTAAATAACTAATCATGGCTAATGCAGTCAAATTGAAGTATTCCCCGTTTTTAGCAGTTCTTAACAAATCTGTTTTAAAAATAATCTTTCCAACTATGTTGTCGCAATCCATCATCGTTTGAGATGATATCACGCTTTGCCAATCAAAAAGAGTTTTCTTTGCAGACTGCTTTCCATTTGACGTCATCTTATTGTGGTTTTAAGAACATGATATAAAACAGGACAATTCGCTGTTAAACTTTTAACAGGTCTGCAATTGATTAGCTGTTAAACGCGCAGTTAGACTTCAACTAACGTGTTGAGTGCTGCTTCTTGCTGTTGTTGTCATTGTTATTCTGTACAGTTAACAGCTACTGCTGGCAGTTGCAGTTGTGAAGCCAAACAATGAAATAATCATTTACTGCATTGCATTTGGCATTGAGAACTTTCACTGTTGTTGTCCAGTTGTGCAAACAAAAACAAAAGCATAAAAATAAAGGCAGATATCAAAATACGACGCAGTTGTTGTTGTTGTTGTTAACGAAGCAGCAAATGCAGCTGGACATATGTATGTGTGTATACATGTGTGTGTGTGTGTGTGTGTGTGTGTCTGCATAAGTATATTTGTGCATGCATAAAGCATGAGTACCATGCGGCGTATACGTATTCTTACGATTAAGGCAAATGCACTTACTGTGACTTAGTCTTGAGGTTGTTACGGTTCTTCTTCTTCTTGTTGTTGTTGTTGTTATTTTTTCTTTCTTATTGTTGCAGCTGCTGCTGGCTATGTCTAACTGTGTGTGTGTTTGTGTGTGTGTGTGCTTGAGTGGGCTGGGATTGCGCCGGATGCCTGCAGATCCTGGGGTAATTCCTTAAGTGCTGCGGCTGTTCCTTGTGACCAACTGCTGTTGTTGTTTTTGTTGACGTATGCGGACTGTGTGTGTGTGTGTGTGTGCGTGTGTTCAGGTGTGTGTGGGTGTGCGTGCGCGCGTGGGTGTAAGCTCTTGACTGTTATTTTTCACACATATACACAAATCGATATTGTGGCTGCGAGTTTGCTTTTTCGCTCTATTTTCTTTCTTTTTTCGCACTGTCCGTTTGGCTATTGGATTTAGGGTCTGTGGCGTGCAGCACTGGGAAAGTTTAGCCTTGGCACTGGGTTAGAGTCTCCGTTGCCCGCAACCCGCTGCCAGCTGCCTGCTGTTAGAATTTAGCGCTTTTTTGTTTACGGTTATTCAATCAATTATTCAGCGTTTCACGCGCGTTTGTCTCGCCCGATTCAATTCAATTATTCATTTAGTTGCTGGCGCCAGGCAAAGTGTTTTTCTCAACTGAATTTCACCTTTTTTTTTCTTTTGCTCCGAATTTTCCTTAGCTCTGTTGTACACGTCCTCGTCGACTTTTACAGGACCACGAATGAGGCAAAAAATTTTCTGCAGCTACGCATATGTCCCTGTTCGTGAGTGTGCTTGTGTGTGTGTGTGTGTATGGTGCTTTCGGCGAATTGACTAACGCGGCGAATATAAGCGTTTTGTATACGTTTTCATCATTTAAACTGTTTCAACTGTCCAGCTGCTGCTTCTTTCTGCTCCAGTGGTGAAAATCGATGCCCAGCAGCGGGTTGTTGTTTGTGTGGGCGAGCGAAAGCTTAAGAGCTTTCCATTCATGCGGCGCATTTGCGCACTTGGCAGACAGCGGCAAACGTTAGCCAACACTAATCGTGCATATCGATAGCTAGAGCATTGCGCGCAATATTTGAATATTTTGTATATGAGCAAATCTTATCGCGCTATTCGTGATTGCCTTTTGTTTTTATGGCCAGCACAAATTTTGATTCATTTATTGGATCAAGTGCAATTGAAAGCAAAGCCAAATAAAAGTGTGCGTGGGTCAAAGTTGCTATATAAAACAGATTGCACATATAAACATTTTAATAATCAACAATTTAACAAATCAACAATGCAATTGAAATCACGCTATAATTTGCTATTGCCAGCAAGCATATCACGCAACACCTGCACCGCATATTTGGCAGTGCCCGGGGCTGTGGTCACTCCATAGCCGCCGTGTCCATAGTTGTGCACAATCTTGAGGCGACGGCCCTGATCATTGGTGAGCAGCTCCGGCTCGACGCGCACCACAGACCGATGCGGCCGCAATCCGACGCACTCGCGCACAATTTCCGCCTTCTTCAGGCTGGGCAGCAGATCGTAGCAGCGCTCCTTGATGGCCATGCTGTCGTACTTGCACCACTCGGTGTTGTAGCTGTCGTACTGTCTGCAGCCGCCCAGGGTCACGGTCTCGAAGCCGGGCAGCACGTACGTGTCCAGATCGCCGTAGAAAGCTGTTTTAATCCAAGGTGCGCGCACCTTGAGCACCTGGCCGCGAATGGGCACCAATTGCTGGTCATTGCACAGCTCCTTGGCGCCCATTCCGGTGCAATTCAGCAGCACGTCCAAGTCCTGGGGCACATCGAAGAAGTTGCTCACGTGCTGGCGCAACACCTGACCGCCGTTCGTCAGGAATCTGTAAGGCAACAGAATCAATCAATCAATCAGGCCAGCTGCAGAACTGGGCACAACTTACTTCTTGGTGGCATAGGG
This sequence comes from Drosophila littoralis, assembly GCA_018903485.1. NCBI lineage: Eukaryota > Metazoa > Arthropoda > Insecta > Diptera > Drosophilidae > Drosophila > Drosophila littoralis. The sequence continues at coordinate 4,038,047 of JAEIGF010000383.1, forward strand.
CAGAAACAAGCGACTCTCAGTCAGGCAGGTTGTGAAGAAGGAGCCATACTTCCAGCCGCCCTGGCACAGCCTCAGCTCATCCTCCGTGGCGCGTCGGTAAACGGGCAGCAGCTGTTCGATGAAGTGATTCTGGCCAGGCAAACAGTTATCAACATTAAGCACAATTATATTATATAATTACAACGCGATAATAGAAACCGATTAACTGATTAGTTATCCGGCTGTCTGCTTACCCGTACAACGGAGGGCGTGGTGCGTGAGAATATGTAGCCGGAGAGTTGGCAGACGCCAGCCAGGGCCGATTCCGTTGAGCGGCGCAGCTCGTCCCAGTAATTAAAAGCATCCCTCATCCACTGCCTGCAAGAAATATATATTTACGATTGGGCGTCGAGATCTTTTAATTGATTTGACGACCCCACGGGCACGCTCACGTACTGCGTAATTTCCTGGGTGGGACCCATGAAGCTGGTGCCGGGACGAAAGATGCCCGCGGCCACATAGCTAACGGTATCCTCATTGAAGCGATCCGCTATGATCGAGACCCGCGCCGTGGGAAACTGCTGCTGCAGCTCCAAGGCGCTGGTCAAGCCAATAATTCCGCTGCCCAAAACGCCGAAATGCATTCTTGTTGTAGTGTCGATATGGCCGCCAGTAAAGGGAACCTTTTACTGAAGTGCAAAGCGTTGCTGCGTGTGTTTTTAAAAGTATCAGATAGATGCTTATCAGTGTCCAATATAAAACAACAGTTGCTGATAGCGTCAACGGTCGCCGTGCCTATAGTAATGGCCGCCAGTGTTCGCCAATCACACCTCCATTAAATGCATTTATTTAGTTTCTAGCAAGCAAAAATTTGCTCTTTGAGCTCAGCTGCTGAAAGCATTTTGACTCTTATTAAGTGTGCACAATATTTTGCCATCTGGTTAATACATTTCATTTTATTTGCAAAGTTTCAACATTTTAGCTTTGTTTATTCTCAACAGCTGTTTCAAAGCTCTGCAAATACTCAGTCCAAATGAATATTATGCTAAAATACACCAAAATAATGAAAAATACTAAAATCAATCGCAGTTGGCTGTATCGATAGTTTCTGTTGCTTAACATTGATCATTTTACAAACAGCTGGCAACGAAATCGAAATATTCGTTTATATATTTTATTTTTATATTTTCATTGATAACATTCATTTAAGTTAAAATAAGAGCCGCGACTTCTTAGATGGACTTGTCAGATAAAAACCTTGCAGCTCATATTTAAACACTAACAGCTGTTGGGTTCGGTTACGTGAGCTATCGATAGTAGTATCGTTGCAATTAAATACCAAAACTAACCGACTATCAATAACAACATACCAAGTATATTTTGGCCAGCCGCTCACGTCACAGTTGTAAGGTAAAAAACATTGCCTCAACTCTTAACATTTTGTTCAAATATAGTTGGCAATGTAGCATACAATAATTTACATTTGTAATTCAAAATTGTGCACCACAGGAAATAGATTGTACAGCATAGCAGGTCAAAGGATAAGCGGCTTGACGTTCACAGCGAGCACTTCGAACAAGTGGAAGCAGAACGAGCAAAGTGCAACGGCCATCAAATACCAAGGAATATGTCATCAATGTCGCCCAGTGAGGTGAGTGGCTTATCCCTAGCTGTCTAGCTGGCAGCAGCTGTGAGCTGTGCGTCGCACAACAATTAAACGGCGTAAAAAGAGCGTACGCAAAAGCAGTTGTGCAAATGTTTGTTGTCAGCTGCTGCGCTGTCGCTGCCGGCTGCTGCGCGTCGTCTTCCCATCAGTTTTTTAGCGCGCTGCACAGGTTCAACGTCATCTTATCGCTGCAGCGACCCAAGCTGGTGCTTCGGCAGCATTATCAGCAGGGTTTCACCTGCACAAGGAGGAAATCGCCAGCCGACAGTCGCCAGCCGCTCGTTATATAACAATTGAATGACGCTTCTTTGTGTTCGCCCATCGACACTTTCTCCTGTCAACTGTTTGCATTGCTGCTCCAAGGTTCCGCTCTGCAGTTTCACTTATAACTGTCGAACCCCTTAAGGTCAGGCGAAGAGTGCATCACCCACACATGTGCATGGGCATCGACCCGCTCGGTTTTCTTTTTTCGTTTATGCAACCAATTGCAATGCGGCAGCCTCTAACTGTTTATGTGCCTCTGTTTGTTTATATCAGCGTCCGACTGTGGCGCTTTTTGTTTACGCTGCGTAAACAAGCCTTGGAACGCCAGCGCCATCTATCGATCCTGTGCTGCTGCTGTCCGCTCGCTTCTCATTGCCGCCTCTGCCCCCTTCAACGTTGTTAACAGCTCTGCTCTGCTCTGCTCGGCCCTTATATCTTGCCCGCAAGCTGGCTCACTCAATGCGAAAAGCTCATCGCGTACGCGCACTTCGCCCGTGTTTTCGCCGTCGTTTCCATTCAGTTCTCGCTGACACGCGAATTCGCACGCGCGCATTTGCATTTCGCTTCAGTCTGTGCTGTCGGTTCGATTCGGCTCGGTTCGGTTCTGCTCCGGCTAATTCGCATTTGCACAAAGGTTTACATGATTTGCATGCACTGTGCGAACACCAAAACACTTTTAATTATCGATTTAATTATCGGATTGGCTAGACGCGCTTCCCAGCCAATTAATCGGCCAGTCCGTTAATTGCCTTGGCACGCGCGATCTGTCAAGTTTGATATTTTTTATTCTATTTGCATCTCTTCACACATCTTTAGCCAAAAATTAGCCAAGTTTCTTGGCACGCGTTCAAATTATAAATTAACAAATGCCAAAGAAGTCGGCGCGAGGAGTTTTTTTTGTTGTCGATTTCCACACTTGCACTTTTAGTCGCGTATATAAATTAACAAAATGTATGGCTCGCAAAAAGCTGCTTTGTCTTAAAATATATACATACATATTTATTTGTACCTACTTATTATGTGCATATTTATTTATATGTACATATGTATAGATCGACCAGAGAACCAGTTTGTTCATATTTGATATGCAAGCTTTGTCGTTCTTTAGGCTGTTTTGTCGTTAATTCAAAATCTGAACTTAAGCCAATTTTGCTTTTGCTTTTTGAACGATCTGCTGGGATCTATCACGACGAAGTAGGCGGGCAGAGCACAAAGAATTTAAAATCATATAAGGCTCAACTTCCTTATGGGTAAACTGAGACAGACAATGGCACAATTAATTAATCATTTTTGCGAACGCCAAATGAGTTTTGCAATCGAACAATGCTCTTTCGAAACATTGAGCTTCTAATTTGTTCGCTTATCTAAGCCCCACCTGGCTGTGGGAATATATTTTAATTACAACAGATAAGCCGATTTACTTGCATTGTATTGTATTTTGCTTTCATTTGCCTGCGCAGTTAAGTTATTGTTAAGCTATCGGCCTCTAATAATATACAAATAGACATTTGTGATTGTTATTTCCAAGTCTCACAAGTTGCTGTTGCTCTTAGCGATCGTTTACTGTACTCTTGTAGTGCACTTTATCAAGTAAATGCAAATTAATTGTGATAATAAAAGCGCGTTGCACACCAATTCCTGTGATTTGTGCAACGGAGCATGGCTTATTGTCGTTTATAAAATTAAATCACAATTAAATTGCTGTCGCCAGCCGCCACACTTGTCACTTATTACTGCGCCTAGGGGCCATTATGTATTCAACGTTTGGCTTGTAACGATTCCAGAAATGAAGTATAACTGTTTTGTAATCAGCCCAGGCACTTGAGCGGATAGTATCTCATTGGTTATTACAATTAACGATAAAAATAGAACCCTGATGTGTTTACATAGCAAAGTAAAATAACAAATCAACAACATTTTACAAAACTCTAAACATTTGCATATTCAAATCCAAATTGCTTTTTAATGAAGGCGTCTGATAACAATGAAGTCCAGTGCAGCCAACTTAACAAGCACAGACAACTTTTCGGTGTTGCCAGATCGCTGTAGCTGCAAATCAAATTTGCCACATTCCATGCTCAGTTCACGTGTTCTCACTGAGGACACATTCCCACCCGGCTCTGATTAGTTTTCAATTGCATTGATTCGCAGCCAACTTAACAAGCACAGACAACTTTCGGTGTTGCCAGATCGCTGAGCATATCTATCACCATGAGTTATGATTATGATTGCCGTTTCCCATGCTCAGTTCACGTGTTCCCACTGAGGACACGTTCTTCCCACCCGGCTCTGATTAGTTTTCGATTGCATTGAAAGCGTTTGTTTTCATTAACTTTTGTATTCATAACCGATTGCTCATGTACTGAATCAATGGGGCAGCAAGATGAGCTATATCAGTTCTTTATCACTCGCCGAGTACGTGATACACGCCTCTGCCCCCTTTACTTCTCTGCCCTTCTCTCTCTTCTCTTTCGCTCTTCTGCTCGTCTCGAGTAACTCTTCAGAACAGGCGCATCAGGTTTATTTTGTTTCGATTTTATTTATACACTGCGACAGTCAGCGCCAAACTAGCGAACTCTGACGTCACAATGCGGTGACGTAGCAGAAGCTGTCAAGAGTCTCACGTATATATATATATATCACACACACGAACACACACACAGACACAGACATGCATGTATATTTGTTTATTCTTATCGATTGTGGAAAGAGTAAAGCTTTTCGGCGAAGGTCGAAATTGTTGATTTAGCAATTGCAAGTTTAAGGTTATGTTGCACACTTCCGCCTGCCTCTGCCCCCTTTCCCCCCCTCCCTCGATCCCAGCGCCAGCTCGTTGCTATTTTTGCGCTTCTTGTTCTCTCTTGTAATGCGCTTAGGGCTCTTCTTCTTCTTCCTCTTCGTCTTCTTCTTCTGGCGCATTTGTGCATTTCTGTGCTGGGCCGCATTCAGGAAATCGTTTTATATGGCTTTTGGCGCATGTGAAATGTTGCATAATTGGGCCCAGTGGGTCGTGATTCAGTGTTGAAGGCCGGACCGGGCCGGCCAGATCCAAAAATATCGCCAGACGGCCAAAAGTGCCTAATTGGCCAAGCAAACAAACTGGCAACTGGGAAATGAGAAATGCGAAATGCAAAATTATAAATGAAAACGGCAAACAGCAAGCGGCATCTACATTTTTGTTGGCCATGACTCACAAATTGGCCACAGCTTTCGTCACGCGTCTCCGTTGTTGTTTCAGCTTTGTTGTGGCCCGCGTGGCCTTTACCAGCAGCAGCCGCCAGCTCATCGGCAACTGCCCACTCGACGGCCACTTGCCGCCCACTTGCCGCCCCCTTCAAGCTGTGGCATCTTTATCAGCGCCTGTGGCTACTTTTTATCAAGTTTATCAGCCATTTGCCTGGCAGTTGTTCTTTTCTTCTTTTTTGTTTACGCGATAATTCTGGCGAAAAGCGCCTGAAAAACACAGCGAAACGAATCGAAAGAAACTGCGCGTTGTTTAACTTTTTGTTTTTTTTTTTTTTTGCTTCTGTTTACCTTTTTATGCTTTTATGCGGTTAGTCAAAGTCTCGCAATATTTTCCAAGCTTTTTCATTTCGCCAAATTGTTTTTTAATGAGCGTGCAGTTTGTTTAAGAATTTCCAAAAAGTGCTCGGGCACAGAAATGAAGGGGTGTCTAGGAGTCGGGACAATATTCTCGGTCTATGAACTTTTCTTTTAAGATGTAACATTCTTCCCTCTTAGACTGATTCTGGGGTCTCACACTTCTAGATATATGCTTAAGTCATCTACAGGGTATCTACGAGTCGTTGCACATCGCGAGTTGTTGCTTTTCCTAGCAGGGGGCATTGCCTCAGCGCTTGACAACCAACTGCGGCTATTTGAAAGCAAAAAAATTAGAATAGATGTATATATGTATATATATATGTATATTTACTCAGGCAATAAACAAGTCTTGACACACATTCTCGATCGTCTTGGGGCGGGGCGGAGCGGGGCGGGGCAGGCGAAGCGCCCGGACGGGACGCGACTAACTAGAATGGATCTACAATCTATAATCTAGGCTTAAACAGGGACTTGGGGCTGTGGGATTAGCAGAGTCTTGAGTATGTCAAGTATTTTTGTGCAAAGCTATTTATTGTGTAATCCTTAAAGCGTTTCCAGTGTTAGATAATATAAAATATTTAATTTTGTGTGACCCTCAGAGATGTATTATCTTCTAATTGAGTTCAGATTCCAGATGTTTAGCCGCATTTTCCAATTCGTATTTGTTAATTAGCTTTACTAAATGGTTTATTAACTATCGCAATTCTAATAAGCGCTCTTACATAATCGATGGATCATCTGTTTGGCGAGAAAGAGATGGAGAGAGAGAGAGAGAGGGAGAGGGAGATGGGAGAGCTGACTTTTGATTGATTTGATTCTCGCACGTTTGCAATTCCAAATGCAGTTTCGACATTCGCGATTCGCAGTTCGCGATTTCATCGAATTGCAATAAATTTCCAATTGACGTCGTCGCCAGCCGCTGACTTAAGTTCATTTATTGGCCTGTTTACTGCGTTTGGCCGCGTTTTGGCCTTAATTTTGATTTCCAAATATTTCGGCCACTTTTTGCTTTATGGCGAGCAGCAAAAATAGCACGCACATGTACATAAATCTACAAGTACCAATGTGTGTATATGTGTGTGCGTATGTGTGTGTATATGTGTGTGAGCTGCTATCTTATCAGCTGCTTATCAGGCGGGCAGAGCGTGCCAAGTGGAACACTCTGGCGGGGCTGAAGGGCAGAGCCGAGCGGAGTGTTGCCTCGTTTTATTGGCCAGCAAGTCTCGTGCTCTAACCGAGCGACAGATGCTGCACAATTGCAGCTTAAATATTGCAGTGAAATGCACCCTGTGCGAACTATGCGAAAACTGAAGCAATAAACGAGTTTTTCCGCCTGCCTTTCCGTGCTCATAAAATGCCCATTTTGATGGTGCAAAAAAAGTAAAGCTAGCACAATAACAACGTGTGCCGGCTAGCGCATACTCTATAATTGCTATTCAAGAAGTTACTGGAAGAAACTTTTTAATAATAGATAATGGAAAGTGGACTTGACTAGACAACTATTCAAATTTCAAGCGATTCTCCATATACATGTCAGATACGATCAGCTACATATATATATATACTAAGGAGAGAGCAGCTATATGTCTCACGATCTCGTCTGCACATGATAGTCCAAGTTTCTGGAAGAACTCTTTAATAATAGATAATCAAATGTGGACCAACTTTGCAATTATTCAAATTTCAAGCGATTATCTCGATATATAATTAAGACACGATCACTTTGATATATATATATATATATATAGGTTAAAGAGCAGCAGGTATATGTCCCACGATCCCAACTCATCACAGGATTGTGTCTGATATAAAATGTAAACGATCCTTAAGAATGCGTCAATCATTTTATAGCCCGCCCAGCATGCCCCTTGCATACGGGTAAGGGAAGGGTATGAGGAAAGTACACTACGCAGACAGAGGCACGTTGACGTTGACGTTGACGCTGACGCTGACAAGCTCTGCCGGCTTTGCTCGGCGCTGTCGACGCCTCGTCTCGAACAGCTGCTGGGCGGGTCGGGTGGGGTTGGGCTGGGGCTGGGGCTGGCGCTGGGTTGGTTTTGTGTGTTGTGTTGTGTTGTGTTGTGTTGGCTTTGAGTAAATTTCTCGACGCTTTTGCCACAGTCGCACGCGGAACGTTGGCGCATTTGGCTGTTGTTGCTCGTCGCGAATTTAGAACTGTGTGCATTTTGTGAACTTTGTGAATTTTTGGCTAAAATGCGGCTGCTGATCGAGTGCGTTCATAAATTGTGCTGGGCCCTGGGCGAACGTAGCTCGACATAGTTGGCTATCGAAAAAGCGACAGACGAAATAAAAACAAATCAAATTCGTAATTTTAGTCTAAAACATAGAAACGCATTGCGTGCACTTTACAAAGCAACAAAAGCAAACAAAACAAAACTAAATCAGATTTAAAAACTAAAGTGTCGCGAGTGTCTCGTGTGAACGTGTGACAAAATGCTTAAATTATTCAAGAAAACCAAAGACAAAATACCCAAATCGGAGATCATCAACGAGCCCAAAGAGCCCCAAAAGCCGGCGGTCTCCAAATGCGGCAAGCCCCTCCTGCTGGACAATTCGCGCTGGGAGGCAAGTACTCGCCCCTGTTGGCACCTACTCGTCCCCGCCCCCGCCCCCTGCCCCTGTTGGCACCTACTTCTGGCCAGATAAACGAACTCGAACTTTGCGCCCATTGGCCTTGGCCAGACTTATCGGGTCTGGCTGCCATATCTAGCTGGAATGAATTATCGTCTTACTGTGGGATTTACACCTTCGTACAAAGTTTTAGCGCCCATGACAAATTTGTTGCCTCTTGACTTTCGCGAGTTTATCATGCGAACTTCTCTATGCATAGATAACTATGTGTTGTGTGCGCCCTTATACACTGCATTGGCCCGTCCAATTGCCAAATTGCGTCATTAGTTGGGCGGGACCAGAGCTTTCCGGAAACAAGTTATGAGAGTGCAGCTGAAAATATATTTTCGGAGAGGTAGCCCAGCCTATATATATATTGGGCCTTGGTCTTGTGATAATAACTAATTTCCTTTGTTAAATTGCGACCAGGCCAAGATACACTCGAGTCTCTAGTGCAAGGCGCTTAGCTCTTATCGACCAAATTGTTAAATGCGGCTCGGCAAAACTATAGCCTATACGGGAATACCAATGTCAAGATATATATATATATATATGTATATGTTTATGGCCTTTAATTTCACACAGAAAAACAACAAGCGGAAAGGCAACTTTTGTAGAGAGTCAAAACAACGAAAGCAATCGACAGTTTAAGGGGGCTCAAGAGCAGTGCACGAGCAGTTTTTTATCTAATCTATAGAATGCTATCTATATACACTCCATATATATATATATATACATATATATATCGCAGATTGACGTTTGTAAGCCAAGAGGAAATGTGTAAGCGATAAAGTCTCTATATATATGTATACAGACATTATATTTGGCCAGCAAAACACGCGATGCATCGTTAAGAAGGAAAACTGAAATTTTAGGGCACTTTATGGGCTCGGGGAGCCAGTTGATTGCATTTGCAAAATTGTTGCCAAAATAAAATCGATGCTCATTTTCGCCTCTTTTGCCTCTCTTTTCCACTTGCAGCGCCGTTTGCACAAAGAACTGATGTCCCTGATCAAGGAGCCACCGCCAGGCGTGACTGTTGACACCGAAAGCGTACAGCAAAATTTGTCAGAGTAAGTGCCGCAAAGCCGCAAAGCCGCAACTAGGCCAAGTTCAGTCGAAAACAGAAACACAAACAATAATAAGAAGAAACTGGTTGGCTCAATTTGGCAATTTAGCGCGTTTAACATTAACAGAGCGCACAATTGTTTCTCTTATTTGGCATTTTTACGAGCAACTAATTAATATGGCTGATGTCTTGATTACAGATGGAAAATAAATATTAAAGGTTTCGAGGGCACACTCTATGAGGGCGAAGACTTCCAGCTGCTGTTTAAATTCAACAATAAATATCCCTTTGACTCGCCAGAGGTGAGTTTCAATATGAAATACAAATGGTTAACTAGTTAATTAATTTGTGTTCGGTTCTGTTCGCAGGTCACTTTTATTGGCAGCAATATACCCGTGCATCCGCATGTCTACAGCAATGGCCACATCTGCTTATCCATATTGACCGAGGACTGGTCGCCGGCGCTGTCGGTGCAATCCGTGTGCCTTAGCATAGCCTCCATGTTGAGCAGCTGTCGCGAGAAGAAGCGACCGCCGGACAACACACTCTACGTGAAGACATGCAACAAGAATCCCAAAAAGACTAAATGGTGGTATCACGGTGCGTATGCGTCATCTATGTATATATATATATATATATATATATACACTTGTGTGTACATAGAACTGTACGACTTATCGCATCTGTCTAAATAACTCGTGTCTATTTACTTGCAGATGATTCTGTTTAGTTAACGTTGCAATTTATGACTACTGCCTGCTGCTTGCGTTGCGCCTACACAAACCTCACGAACTCAACTCAACACATCACAAACAAAAACAAAAACAAACACAAACACAAACAAAGAAAGCAACCAACCAACCAATTTGTTGCCTGCCTGCCGCCTGCAAGGACATCGCCAACAACAAACAATCAATCAAATCAATAATAGTTTTTTTTTTTTTTCAAAAACCCAGCCAACTATAAATTTGGAACTGCGCTTTTTTAAGGCCTACTAAACACGTTAGGTTTAAATTAGCTGTGACAGATTTACGTGTTTCTAAATATTCATACAGACGTTCATATTCATACAAAAACTTACTTACTTACTTATAATAATACCAAGCAGTGCACTTTGAGAGCAACTAATGCAAGTGAACCCAACAACATGTCGCTGGGCAACAATAAATTAGTTAAACATTAACAATAACATTAACATATATATATATATATATGTATATATATACATGTATGGGAATATACTTACAGCAAACAATCAACAAACACCGACGCGAGCAAGAAATTTCTTAATGATAACAGCAACAAACTGTGTAAAAATGAAAGAAAAACAAAAACAACAAATGCTAAACTATATATAATTAAATGTTAACATTTTAAATTAGAATGTAAGGCGCAAAATTAACGTCTAAATTAAATGTTATGAAAACCTTAACAATTAAGCCTACTCTGTAACACCAATCCACTCCACTCCACTCCATTCCCCCCTTCCCTGCTCACTTCCGCACACCTCCGATGCAGCCGCACAGGCTGTGCCAGCTGCCACATTCCAAGTCAAGCCTAAGCAGCTGCTCGCACTGTGCTGGCCGACTCGAAGAGGTGGCAAATCCATAGAAAACACCCCTTTAATTATAAATTATTATTTATATATATATATATGATTTGTATTTGTATAAAGCATGCTTAATGGATTTGAAAATGTATTCGTTGTATATGTACGAGTAGATCGATCCACTCATCACTCATCCATTATCTTACTCATTCTCACGCACATTGTAATCTTTGGCCATTTATCATCGCATCATCGCATCACACTGTATACATATTCTTATATAAGCCATCTGTTTATACAATCTACTTATATTTTTGGCAAGGATGTAACCCCAAGTGTGGCCAAAATCTCTCATGTGGCACGTTCGCAAACATATTTACCTCTTACTGTGCAACTAGATTATGCAAATGTGTAATACTATGTATAAACTCTATTATATTAATATCTACATAATGTGTATCGTATCCGCGTATGTCTACGACAATATCTAGCATATGTATCTACGCCTATACAAAAATTATTGTTAAAACAAGTATTTAATAAAACCCAAGTCTGTAATCATGTAAACCTGTAACTGATTGTCGTTTATTAAGCAATCGGTGTCCTTGATATCTGCATTAGCACATTTCAATTGTTAAATTGCAGAAGGAATACAAAATTCTTGATAACACGAAACGGACATCATGATCGGCAAGTATACGGCCAATCTACAGCCATTTATCTCTCCCTCAGCTCCTTTAAGAATTTATGCCCTTTTCATTACATATAAGTTGGCAGGACGAGGACTACGCGTTGCACAAAAACCGCATTCTAAGAAATGTCTCAAAATGATCAAAAATGCACCTTTTTCGCAATTACTTTTTCTGAAATAAAAAACACTTTAATGCCGATCTATTCTCTTATTTCAGTATGATATACCTGTTTCACTTCAAACTGGTGGGGCATGGGGTTGCCCCCAAACTTGCATTAATAAATCTTAATTGTGCAAAAAATCTCGAGTTTCCCTCCATATTTTGCGACGGCAGGATGAGACGAAGGAAAACATGTTTTCTTTTAGTATAATGGTATGTTGTATAAATAGGATTAGAGTACATGGAAATGATGCATTTCTATAGGAGAAACATTTGTTTAACAATGGGTTTTAAGCGTTCTGTGCTCTGCTTTTAGTTTTAAACTGTAATATTTGTTCCATTGTCCTGCTAGAGGCCGACGCCTACACCGGCAGTGGGCGTATAGTAGAGGCACTGCAGCGCCTCCTGCAGAGCCCGCTGGCAGGCCAGTGTGGAAGTAAAGCCGCCGGCATTTTCCTGTGGCGTCTCGGCGCGTATGTGCGAGATGTAGCCCATGGACTCGACTTCGCTGATAGGCGGCGGTGTGGGACCCTCGGTGATGGGTATCAGCGGCTCGTAAACAAACAGCGGACCCTCCTCCGATTTGGGTACTGGCAGTAAGCTAGGATCTGCGGTCTGGCCAAACTTGATGCCTGTGGAGAATTCGTTGGCGGGCTTTGGTGGCGGCAGCTGTTTCTCCTCCTCGCGCTGTTTTTCCGCCTTCTCGGCGAACTCGCTGACAATTGTGGCAGCGTCCTTGCCGCTGTACATTAGCTCCTCGATGAGTGCCTGCTTGTCGCGCGCCTTCTGCTTTTTGTGCTCTGTTTCCAGCTCTTCGAGTTCCTTTTTGCGCGACTCATCCTGCGCTCGCTCCAGCTCCAGCAGCTCCTCCAGTGCGCACTCGTCGCGACCGACGCGCGTCTTGTTGCGCTGAATGACGTCGCGGTTGTCCCGCTTGTAGGCTTCGATGCGTTTGTTGGTCTCGATGATTTCAATGTTGTTGCACAGATTGTACACTAGGTCCTCGATCTCCTCCAGATAGTCGTTGTACTCCTCAAGCGTGGCGAAGTCCTCCTCGCGCTTGTTGTAGTCTCGCAGTATGCGACGTCGTATGTCCACCTCCTTTTCCACCATGGGATCCTCAAAGAGCTGCACGCGAAAGTTGTTGCGCCGCAACGGTACCATGCACTCCGGACAGGCGCCGGAGCCTTTGAGGAAGAGCATGTCCACACATGACTCGCATAGCGTGTGGCCGCACACGTTGACCATCAATTTCAGCGATGGATTGCGGTATTTGGTGGTCTTACACCGCGGGCAGGCCTGCTCCTCCATCCTGCGGGTCTGTATTTAACTTAAACTCCAATTTATGCGCATAAACACAGTTCGGCAAATGAAATAGAAATAAGCTCTAACTGGTACACGCAAAAATCAGCTTGTTTGGTTATCGATAAATTAAAATACCACACTTCCAAAGCAACACTGAAAAATATGGTAACCTTAAAATCTAAAATAAAAATATCGATAGGTTAAATTTAAGTGCCTGACATATCGATAGCAACGCGCGTATTTGAATTACGATATGAATTTCTAGATTGTATTTTTTTAACATTTTATTTTAAACAGCATACGCGGTAGTTGTTCACATTAAGAGTAGAATTTAAACATTGTTTTTAATATACACGCACATTAATAGTTATATATTTAATATATTTTTATGATATATATGCATTAAATAAGTAGTTTTAATAATTTACATCGATCAAAACCTTTTCTTATATGTACGTACATGGGTTTCAGCATCAATTTTCTGTTTTTCTTCTTCTATAGTTCTTGTTATGTGTTAATTGCGCGTGTGTACACACACACGTACACACTCACACCTGTGTGTTTATATTTATGTAAGTATTTAAAAGCATTTCCAAGCAGTTGCACAAATATTTGAAATCAATTAACATTTTGGGCTGATTACTCGGTTTCGATATTTGCATGTGGTATCCCGTAATACTTGAGAAAAAGGTCGTATGGGTGTGTGTAAGGATGTGTGTGTGTGTGTTCTTGATATAAAAGCAGCACATTTGAAATATATGAGAGTTATACTTAAAATGCTAGAGTGGGCTAGTAAATTTAGGCTAACTTACGCGCTAAACTGTTGCTTGGGCTTACACAATGTATACAATCTTGTTGAATGGACAAAAATAAAACAATACATATATATATATAGATACACATACATAGGCATGGGACATACATATGTGTATGTAAAGAAATCGACACGAAAAACCTAAAACAAGAAACAAGAAAAGAATCAAAGGCGCGCTTGTTCTCTGTGTATAGGTTCAACAAATTTTCGATTCAATTAAAAATCGAATCACTGTAAATATCACAATTTAGTTAACACATACTATACAATGCATACAATTAAAATAATAAATTTAAACGGTTCGTCAATAACAATATTTGCCACCATCTATCTAGTCGCAAAGTTAAAAATAAAGAACTCGTCAGGTTGTTCAAAATGGGAGCGGGAGCGGGAGCGGGTGGGGAAGCAGCTGTGCTCAAGTGGGTTTTACACAATTTGCAATGGTTATCCATCAGTAGCGCTCCTCGAAGCTAGCCCTGCAAAGCGGTGACCTCCTCCTCCAGCTCGGCGTCCACCTCATCAATCTTGGAGCCGCTGCAGCCGCGGCACTTGCAGCAAATGATGCACGGCGCCGCCAACAGCAGCAACGGCGATGCCACCAGCAGTAAAATGCCAAAGCCCGCAAATATGCCAATAACTTGGGCGCGATGCCAGACGACCGAGGCGCGCGAGTGACCCAATTTGTTCTTGCACGGCCCCTTGTCGTAGTGCCGCAGCAGAAAGTCATCCTGTGATTAAGCGAATGCATTTCTTGTTAGCCCCAAGCAGCTGGCAATTAACTCTCACTGTTATACTCACATCCAGGCTGGCCAGACAGTACCAGCAGAAGACGTGCTTGCAGCGCTTGCACATCATCTGGGCACAGCCCTCGTCCTTCTCAATGGGCACCGCGCACATCGGGCAGCATTTGATGAGCTCGTTATCGAACGGTATGCCAATATCATCCTGGCCATCTGCAATCAAACGACGTCCAAATTCCTCGCAGCTTATGTTAGGATGAAACTGTGCAAGGAAAACAAAAAAAGATGGAAATTAAATGATCAACTATCTCGCATAACTGTACTTGAAGAGTAGAGAAATCAACTGTAATTCTCAAATTGTTCTAGCATAAACTGCTTAGTAAGTAATTGTGGTGAGCTGCTAAGCGATCTGTTTTCTGTTTCTTTTGCACCCGTATTTGGCTATTTAAAATGAATTTTCGACTATGAAATATAATTAAATCAGATATTCTCTGAAGCCAATAGTTCTAAATCCTTTTCTAATTGTAAATAAATGATTTTCATATAACAATTCAGGCCTCGTATGGGATTGCCATTTGAATATTTGACTTACCGCCTTTTTGCAGAGGGCACAAAACTCATCCTTGCAGGAGGGACAGTGCACTGATATGGAGAGAAGCGGCGTAGCGCTATCCTGTTGTGGTGTATAGCTCTGCGACGTTGATGGTGACTCATCCATTTGGCAAATGGCGCTGCCCCCAGTCGCCGTCGTAGTCGCAGTCGCCGTCGACGTCGCCGTGGCAGTGGTTGCTGCTGCCGCAGCACCCGCAGCACCGTTGCCCACCATACAAATTGTCTCGCAGCCCGCACGTGGGCACCAGGTGCGCGTTTTGTCCAATTCGATTTCTATAAGAAGAGAATCCGGTTGATAAATGGGTTGGCGATTAGGCAGAGATTAGCTCGAGCCGCGGCACGTACCTCGATTTAGGCGATAACGATGATGTTTCTTTAGCAGATTCGTTGTGGTTAGGGTCGCGATTTCGGGAAGCGATATGGCGCCCTGCGCTGGACATTTGGCATCGGGGCAGGAGATCTCGTAGGCGCCTTCGGTTATCTCAAAGTCCACATAGGCGCGCATGCACTGTAAATCAAACAAAGGCGAGTGATTAAATTCAAATTCGATGTATTTCTTGTGTTTTTGGGTGACAGGGGGAAAAGTAGGCAGTCGCGGGGGCTGGTGGGGAGGCTGTGACACAAATTTCAATGTGTTGTTGCTTGTTGTTGTGCCTGCTGTTGTCTCAGAACTAAACAATTTGGCAAGTTGTGCAGCTTAATCCGCTTTGAGCTGGCCCCGGCCGGCTCCAACTCAATTCCATTAGCTCTATGGCAACCTATCAGACCACTCCCTATATCCATATGCCCCCCCTACTCCAGAAGCACGCCCTTTTCACACAGCTTTGCCCTCTCTGGCACATTGTATGACCCTTGGGCAAAACTTTTGTCAAGGCATTTTGTGAATGCTGTTGCCTGCTTTTTGCATTGGCAGCCGCACAAGTGTGGCTGTCAAAATTATTTCATTTTTAAGCACACCCTCACACACACACACACATACACTCGCACAAACATTATACACATTGGAAGCCGCAAACTTTCAGCAACGACAAAATGCTCTGCGGAAGCTGTATAAATAAAGATTTAAAAACTTTGCCTGCTCGACTGGTCCGCTTGGTCGGCTCTGGCTGCCCATCTGTCCCAAGTTCCGTGTCCGAAATTTTCAGTGCCTGCCGTCCGTCGGCCTTCTCTGCGCATTAAAGTAATGAAATTGCAAACGGAAAACGGAAACTGCTAAATGCTAGCACCAACCACTTGAATACCCTATAGAAAAACGTAGAGGGAGCATATGAGCACTGGGTTCCAAACGGAAGTTTGCCCGTCTGAGTCTGAAGCGTATTAAGAATAGATCAAATTTATAGAAATTACGTTCAGTTCTATACATAACATCTATTTTTAACAATTTTTTATAAAGCTAGCTCATTGCCTGGTCCATACTCAAATGAACAAAATTATTTTACTTCTTTAATGAATTAAAGGTGCTTCCCTGACGCTCTTTGGGTATGTGTAGCAAAATGTAACATACATTTGGGCGTTAGCGACTAAAGTTGCCGAAAAACATGAAATTGTAAAAATTCCATTATATTAAAATTCCAGGGAAACTTTTTTCGAACTAAGCAGCTTTTGGCAGCGTAAAATATTTAAAACTAAAGTTCGGCCAACAATTTAATTTGCGTGCAACTGACAAAAATAAAATAAAAAAAGAAAAATCCTTTTAGTGCGCATTTTCCGCATTGACATTTTCCATAATGCAGGCAAAATGGCAGCTTTATTAAAGCCGCTGCAATTTGCCCCGGCGGCAGCAGCAGCAGCCGCCGCCGCATCATATTTTTAATCGTGTCCATCAGTGGAAATCCCGCCGCTGCATATTTTACTTAATCCGCCGGCAGCTTGACGCTTGCAACGGGCTTTACCTGGCCATCAGTCAGAGTCAGATACATGCAGCTAGGGCCGCCCAGGTTCCGCCCGCCTATGCCTCAGCCTCAGCCTCAGCCGCAGTCACAGTCGCAGCCGCAGCCGCAGCCACATCCGTGGCATAAGCTGCACAAAGCTTGCCGAAATGAATATGCAGCGGCAGCTGTTGCCACAATTTAGTGGCCTGCGCCCGGCGGTTGCAGCCACGCTGTCCTCCAATTTAAATGAAAAAGTTAGCTTGGGCGCCAACGCCAGGCGTAATAAAGTAACTGCTACTTAGTAAGACTACAAATATCAGTTGTAATTTTTGAGATTAAAAAAAACTATTATAGAGAGTAATAAGAGAGGAATTTCAGCATAATAAACGGAAAATTCAAAGCCAAAATCAAAAACAAGAAGAAATGCATCTAGGAGAAACCGGGAAGACTTAGGTCGAAAGCTCAAATTTAAGATACCCTGTTACTAACTGTGAATGCACAAGACTGTGTGAGAGCCAGTTTACATTAAAGAGAATTGCATAGAAAGGCGATAGTTAAGCAAGAGAGTGGAATTGTGTAGGGAGGCAAGGTTTAAATGATAGAGAAAGGGAACAGAGGGACACAGTTTTCCAAATTTTTAATATATGTTTCGAAGAATTACAGAATTTTCAAAGCATTAATATTTAAAAAGCAGAAATATGTTTCGAACGCTTTTTAACTAAACAAACAAAGAAAGTCGCGTCATTTCCCAAAGCAATACGTCAACCTTAACTGGCAGCCAGTTATGAGGGTAACAGATGAAGGTATTTGCCTTGCCACAAAAATTAATTGCTGGCAAATTAACCAACCTCCAGCTCCCCCATCAAGGCGCAAATTAAGCTCTGCAAGTGAAATTGAGAGCATTTGCCGGTTGGAGCTAAGCACATTTAATGTCCGCCATTTCAGCCCAAGTCAAATGTTGCGAGTCGAACAAAAGGCTGTTTGGGGGTCCTTGGCAACCTTTCGACATGTCAACAGTTTTTAAGCGCACAGTTGTGTGGGCCATTAAAAGCCAAATGCCACGGCACACGCACACACTCGCACACTCATAACGTACGCAGCACATATACAAGCATATAAAAATATTAGTATTAATAACGGCACTTGGCAAATTTCCGGCAGTGCGCATAAAGCACTTTATGCAATGCGGGCCAAAAACGGGAAGTGCTTACAATATCTATAAAATGGCAGCCGGGGAAAGAGAGAAAGCGAGAGAGAAACCTGACAGAAATAGAGCGAGAGAGAGAGAGAGAGCGAAATAGATATAGTGAGAGAGTGAGAGAGGGAGAGAGAGAGAGAATGAAAGAGAGAGAGAGAAAGAAAGAGAGAGAGAGAAAGAAAGAGAGAGATAGATAGAGAGAGAGATAGATAGAGAGAGAGATAGAGAGAGAGAGAGAGGTAGAGAGAGAGAGAAAGAGAGGGAGAGAGATAGAGAGAGAGAGAGCGAGATACATATAGAGATAGAAAGAGATAGAGAGCGAGATATATATATATATATATATAGAGAGAGAGAGAGAGAGAGAGATAGAGAGATAGAGAGATAGAAAGATAGAGAGATAGAGAGATAGTGAGATAGATAAAGAGAAAGAGCGACAGATAGAGAGAAAGATAAAGAGAAAGAGCGACAGAGAGATAGATAAAGAGAGAGAGAGAGCGAGAGTGAGAGAGAAAGCGAGAGATGGACAGCGTAGCCAGAGCTGAGCAAAGGCAAGCCAAATAAACAAATTCACAAAGTTGCCATTTGCATATGGAACATTTATTTTTTATCAGCAAGAGCAGCGCCAGACGGCACAACTTTTTGTACCACTGCGTGTGTGTGTGCGTGTGTGTGTTTGTGGGTGTGTGCGTCGCTCAAGAGCTGATATATGACTTTTATTTAAAAGCCCCTTCTCAGCCCAGTGCCTGCTTTTTTATCACTGTGTTGCTGTTTGCGCGTCTCTTTTCTGATGCCATTTTATGACACACAACAATTTAAGCAATAAAAATAACATTTGTTAACGCATGTATTACATTCATATCAACGACAATTTAATAAATACAGGCCACATATTTATTCGGCTAAAAGCCAAAGCCTCTAAAGACATTGGCCGAAAGTGACATTAAATTGGTTTTGGGTAGAAGACGAGTTAAAAAAAAGGAGGCAAAAGCTTTTAACAAAATTGCCTTGTTGAGGCATGGAATACGTTTATTGGTTTATATTATGATTAAATGCTTATACGCTTAAATTCCTAAATCCATATTTTCGATTGTCTTCCAATACTTAAATTATCGAACAAAAGCACAGAAAGGCTTATTGGCCAAATTATTATTATCAGGCAACACTTATACTTTTTATTAAATAAAAAAAACTTGAATTAAATAAATAATTTAGACATGAAAGAGATAAGTTTTGAATTATTTCCAATTGCTTTTAAAGCACAAGAAAACGTGCTGTAAGCACAACAAATATTAAAGCTCTATTAAAGGAACGCCAAAGCTTACAGCTAGATTCAAGCTTAAGTTATTCTTAAGTTTATTCTTTAACTTAAGCAAACCTTAAAGCTTTAGAAATTCATCTGGTTTCGTTTGTGAAAGGTCATCTTGAAATAAAATTCTGTTTTAACAGAATATTCGTGAGCTCAAGTTTTGCAATTTAAATTACTTACAGACCAAAAAGCAGACCGTGCGAGTGTACATAAAGCAAATACTTAAACAACCTAACATAAAAGCAAAAGTTCAAATTACCAGCAATTGGAATTACATTAATGTTAGCATACTTTTGGGCATACACACGATTTTTATGATGTGTTTGAGGATATAACGAGCCAAATCAGAATCACAAATGGTTTGTGCCAGAGCATAATTGCATGACGTTAAGCAGGCCTGGCTGGGCAGGTATTAAAGGACCTTGTTCGTCCTTGTCAACGGGCGTGCATAAAAAGCATAATGTATGCCCGGCCAATTTCACACACACACGGACATACGTGAGCCTGGATTCGATTATATCCAAACCCATACACACACAGTAGCTGTAGTTGGGCTGTGTGTGCTGCGTCCTGTGCGCTTTAATCTAACTCATTAGCAGCGACACTTTAATTAATATGCCCAGGCGACTCGCTCGCCCGTCAGCAGACGCCGCGTCACATGACAGGTTGAGCAGCATCAGCAGCCACCTGGGTCCTACAGGATTCCTCTTCCACGCAAACTGTCTCTCTCTCTCTCTCTCTCTCTCTCTCTCTCTCTCTCTCTCTCTCTCTCTCTCTGTCGGTCTCTCACTCTTTCTCACACCTCTGTCAGCCGTGGTTCTATGACCACTAAATGAATTGCTTGCCAACGCGCCATAAATGCAAATTTATGGCAGTCATTACGTTAACGTCACGCTAACGTTAATGTCAACGCTTACGGTACTTTTACGCTCTGTCTTAATGAGCATTAAAAAAAAAACTGAAAGAATTGATTTGATTTAATTAGTCTGATTTACACGTGACGGCATTTAACCGTAGCTGGATACACGTCCTGTACTCAAATGTAATATAAATCGGTTGAGTTAAGCGAATAAATGTGATATATATGTACATGATTTTCTTTCTATCTCGTATCTATATCTGTTTTCAATATTATAGCAAGCTGGCTGGCAGTTAATAAAGCACTTTTCAAGAACTTTGTTATCGTCTACAGCCTTACAAAAACTTTTTCCATCTCGCAAAACTTTAACTTATTGAGAATTGTAAGCGACAAGCAAAGTGAACAAAACAAGAGTCGACTCTCTGTTTGTTTTGTTCTGTCCTTTCTCTTGTCTTCCACTTTAATATTATTTTTAAGCAATACTTTTAAAATATCCTTAACATTCTTTTAAATCCGCTTTTAATTTTCACTTTCAGCTCAAGCTCTTTTCACATATTTCCAGATCGATTCACTTCGATATAGTTTATGCTCGAGCTACGAATAAACCACCCTCCGACAACCCACAGCATTGTGTGCAGCTTTTGTCGTTTGTTTTTGCCCTACCTTCGCGGCTTTAAGTCAATCCAATAAGCGATAGAAACAACAGGCATCGACAGACAGGCAACATTGTCCTCGGGCAGGATATTAGACTGGGAATCCGCTTAGCTCTCGTTGCAATTGTTGTAAAAGCAGCTCTCTGATTGAAAGCGAGCAAGCCATAACAAAAACACAACATTGTATTCACAGCATATGTGGGCGATATGTGTATGGGTGTGTGTGTGTACGTATGCATGTGTGTGTCTGATAGAACAAAGGGCCGAAGTTATTCTATACGCATGCCACATATGCTGCTGACTGCCACATTGCGGGCAGCAAATCTTGCAAATTTAATGATGTCTCCAACAATTGAACCGCAGACAAGCTGCAACGCTCGAGCAAGTGTTTAAATGCATTCCGAAAGTATCTCAAGAGCAGAGAGCGAAAACGCAATGAATAATGAAATGTCATAAGAGCTAAACCTAAGGATTTGGATCCACCACCACCACCACCACCGCCAGCAGCAGCAGGACCCTCGGGCGCTGGCTCAACTTCTGTTTATATTTGTGTAAAATTGAATTTCAATTGCGTTCGCCACGACTTGTGCGCAATCGATTGGAGCCTGCGGCAGCAACAGCAGCAACTATTTGTCCTGGCTCTGAATATATGTATCTTTCAGATACATTTTTAAGCGGCTTATTTAGCCTTTCTTTCGCCATTTATTTATTTTTTTTAGCCTTGGCTAAGTTTTATTGAAATTATGCGGAAAAGCTGATTTATGCTAAATAGTTGAAATAAAAGGATTTATATGCAAAGAGTTCGAGTTTGGGTAAGTTTTAATTATGCCCTGGCTATACAGAGAAATGGATTAAAAGAGTTTTGTGGAAATGGTGTGCAAGGGTATTTCGAATAATATAAGAAAGAAAGAAAAAAATTATAATAACATAATAAATTTAAAATGTAGAATTTTGCTTAAAGCTTAAATTGAATCAATTAAAACGAATAGCAATCGGGTATAGATAATTAATTATTTCAGTTCTATAATTATTTATTTCATGTGACCATAAAAAGTTGCTAGATTTATATTAAGAATCTTTTTAGTAAAAACGTGTTAAGTATTAACCTCGCAGCTATATAGCTCCTTATTACTTCCAATCGCACGCCTTTTACTTCTTAAAAAGAGTTAAAATGTGCTCACCTGTGAGAACACATTTCCCTTCAGCGGTGTCCTCGATACAACGTGAAGTGATTTTAATGTCAGTGCTGCTCCAACCAGATATTTGTATCTGCTTTTAATGAGCGCTAGGCATGTTCAAAGGAGTTTCAGATTCCCCAGGCTCCCAGCAGCCCCTACAGCCGCTGTCAACAGATCCCTGGAAGGACGCCCAGCCGCGTTGCAAGCATGCAACGAGATTGTTTGACATTCCTTGTGTTTCACGCAGCTTGCCCAACTCTCTCTCTCTCTCTCTCTCTCTCTCCCTCTCCCTTGTCGCAACTCTACCTGCAACTCAGCTTCCTACTGAAAATTTGCATCATTCTTCCTTATGTATATGTATATATTATGTGATCATTTCAGAACCATTTACAGAGAATTTTTCATTTCAATTCGCTTGGTCAGTCGACGGGCAGCAGCCATTAATTTCCGTTTACCAACTGCATCCGGTCTAGACGCAGCCTCGAAATCGATGCCATTTAAGAACATTTGCATTTGTTTTTATGCAAATATCAAATGTCAAATATTTATGTAAATTATTATTCGATTCAATTGTCAAATTGAAGGTCGTTAAAGTGAATTTGAATTTGTCCAAGTGCTCGAGTAATTGCAGATGCATTACAATTGTGCAATCAAGAGATAAATTGTTTCCCAAGTGGCAGCAGCTGTCACGAGGACGCACTAAAACACGTGTCACGACAACATTTTGCGGCGCGTGTGTTAGTGTGTGTGTGTGTGTGCTGAGTGTGTGTGTGTGCTGAGTGTGTCTCTATTGCTTGTGGCAGTTGCATTCGCAACTAGCGCCAAAAAGTCAAAAGTCATCAAGTCAGCGTCGACGCGTTGCGCTGCGTGTTGCCAAATGCTCTCAACAGTCTTTGCGCTAGCAAACACACACACACACACACACACGCTAGCACTTACGCACACACACATGCACAAACTCTTATGTGCACATTCTCGCACAATCTTTAACGCGTCAAGGGAAATGTTCATTTTCACTTCAGGAAACAACTAAAATTGCGAGTGCTGAGCTTAAGCGACGAGAGAATACCCTGTGAATTTAACTGAGAAATTTTTAAATGATTCCAAATTTACTTTCAATACCAAAGCTATAAATCATAGCATGGATAGCTAGCTGACAGACAGTTCCACATTGCATTTGCTAAAAACTTTCTATACCCCAGAATAGCAATTATTTTAATTTGAAAATAATTAAATTAATTAATTAATAATCCAACACGCGCAGCAAATTTGTATCTCAAGACATGTTTCAAATTATATTTACCGCAGCATCTACAAAATATAAACGTTTTCTTCAGATTTAGCTATATAGATTCTGATCTATAGCTTTGCGTACTTAATAAAAAGCTAAATAAATTGATAATATATTTCCCTCCCCTTGCTGAATTATGTCTTAGATCAACTCACCCATAATCTAATTTCTTTGTCCTCGACATCCCCGCCGAAATTGTGCGTTTCTTAGCTCGTTGTCGTAGGGATAAAACAAGCAAATAAGACTTGACTTCTTTTGCGCGAATAAAAAGAAAACTCTTAAGAATTCCAGGGTATAAAAGAAGTCAAAAGTTGCATTTGCAATTTAACTTTTTTTGAGTGTAAAATTTAATTTAATGCTGCGCTCGTTCGCAGCTAAACGAATTAACATTTTAAATGCGTTTTAATTGTGTCGAAGAAGTTGGTAACAAGCAGCGACACGACATGTGTGCGTGCGTGTGTGCGAGTGTGTGTGTGTGTGTGTGTCACAGTTTGAAATTTCCAACTTGTGTGAATTTAATAAAACAGTATTTGCTGTAGCTACAACTGAAGCGTAAGTGAAATAGAGGTAAAAAGTAAAAGCAAATAAAATTGAAATAAATACACACAATGCCAGTCAGAAAATTTGAAGTGGTGTGCGTGTGTGTATGTGTGTGTGTGTGCATATTTGACATGCCATGAAAATGAAAATACGCGCACGTTGCAGACAGAGTTGCCAGAGGGTTCAACTCGGAAGGTGTAAAAGTGTGTAAATGCAATTTGGCAGCTTTTCTGCTGCTGCTGCTGTTGCTGCTGCTGCAGTAAGTTTCTACTGCTGCAGCAATGTTTGACAGATTGTGTGACGCAAATTCAATTGCAGTAAAATATCAAATAACGCAATTGTATAACGCTAGCTGACCCCCAGCGAGGCAGTGCGGGCGGCGGCTGCAAAACGTGCTTTGACGTCGGCGAACGTGAAAAAAATTCATAGCACACTTTTCAGCGCGCTATTGTCAACAGTTTATTTCGCATACACCTTATATAATTTTAGTTATAAAACGTGTGGCGCATTGCAGCCGTAAATTTTGAAATAATAAAGCAGAATATAAAATATAATATATATATATTCTTGACCAGTAGCCGAATCGATATATATCTAGCCTCATTTTCTATGAAAAGCATATGCTAAATTCTTAAGCTTTTCTTTTTGCTGCAGGCAGAATATATATATACTATATATACTATATCATTATAATTTTTAAACAATATTTTACTCTTTAATCTCATATCATATATGGGCCTATTAAATCGCACATTGTTGTATTGTCACATTTTTACAAGACTTGCCACACAATTAAAAAAAGTGCATATATGTATGTATATTTTTTTATGGGAAACGTGCAAATGCGCAACGAAAACTTTTTCAATTTGATGCAAGTCAGAAAAAGTGTTGGCTACAAGAGCTGCCACAAAAGTGCTGCCAAAGTCAAATATGTGGCAAGCGAGTGCATAAATGATACACACATAAATGCATGTATCTGTACCGCCTTTGTTGTGCGTGTGTTTTGTGTGTGTGTGTGTGTGTGTGTGTTGTCTATTTGCACATGACATGCCGCCCCTGCTATACTGCGCTCCCTTGCTTTCTGTGATAACGCCTCATATTTTGCTATTGTCGAAACTTTGAGCTCGCGAAAGTTTTCGGCTCTCAGACTATAAATACCAAAAATATCGCAAGTAGCAGTTGCTATAACCCTCAGCTTCCACCTAAGCATCTAACTCCACACAAACGCCCTCACGGCAACAGCACCCATTCCCCTCCCCTTAACCAGCTAAAAACTTTGTTGCGTTTCTGTTGCAATTCGCATTCGCAAAGTTTTTGCTTGTTTGCAACTTGTTTCTTGGTTTCTAGAGCCGCATTCAAGCACCCGCCCAAGAGTTTTCGCTGCCAACTTTCGCACGTCCTGCTGGCCCCTCGCCCGCTAGCTAACAGCGCATGTCGTCAAATATGAGCAGAAATATGCATTTCAAGTAATTCCAAGACATGCCGCTAAAAGTTTAACACAAAAACAAAACAACCAAAAAAACGGTCTTGCATCAAGGATTTTGCTTTATGCCGTTTGAAGTTGCAATTTATGAGTGGAATTCAAAGTGTTGCATGCAGCAGTTGTCACTTTTCGATTGTATTTGTATTTTTTTAACTGCTTGATAAATGTATCAAGAAAGTATCAAATGCCTGGAGATGGAGCCTAATAGCAGCACCCAGACGGTGAAGTTGTCCAGGAACTATTTCTGAGTCATATCAATAAATGTACGAATGAACCGTTTGGGAAATTTAACATTTGACAGACAAGTCGTAAAAGTTCGATAGTTCTTCTTCTTTATTGCATGCTACCTTTGAAAATGCACTTTATTATCTGCTCTTGAAGAATTACAGTTTCACTTTGGACAATTTAATCGCCCAAGATTTGGAAAATCTGTCAAAAATGCAGTTAGTGTGCATTCATTCACCTTTTCATTGCATTTTCAGAGCTATATCTGCAGCAATTTTTAGGCCATTATACTAACTAACTACACACACACACACACAAACACCAGGAGAAGCTGAAAGTGCTCACGTATAAATTGAGCTATCTGAGCTGACCTGCAATTACAAGCGCCTGGGCACACTGGAGGAACACACTCTCGGAACTGTGCCATTGACTCTGTGGTTAGACGAGCGCCTGCCTGTCTGCCTTTATAGACATGTTCACCTGCACATCCGTAGCAATAACCAGGCAGCACTTCCGTTGCGGCTAGCCACACAGACAAACAAATCGCTGCAGCTACAGATACGGATATGCGGGCATAGATACAACTACATAGATTGATGGCCATCAAGTGCATGTCAGAGTTTCATTTTCAGGCCCTAGTTCAGCCTAATTGTGGCCAGTTGGCCCTTCACCATGTTTGGGCAATTAAATAAATAAATAAAAAAAAAAGGGAAAACAATTCATTAGCATGGCTGTGTTTGCATACCAAATGAAGGGGGCCGCCCCCACCCACTTCCAGCGAAAACTCGCAAGCGGAATTGTCAATTTTCCACACGTTAAATTTTGACGCCAAATCGCGGCTAAAAATCACGTAACGCATTTTAATTTGAATTTGTTGCTGCTGTTGTTGTTGCCAAATTGAAAGAGAAGCGCGCGCGCGCGACCAAATGCCTTTGGACAAACGAGAGGACAAAGAAACAGAATTGCTTTGGGGGGCAGGTTGGGCCGGGGGCCAAGCGTGATGAACAGCAACGGAAATGACGCGCAAACAGCAAATGGCCGCCAGCCGGAAATTGCTTTCGCTTGCAGCCCTTTCGGAGTGCTTTTCCATGTCCAACACATTCGACTGGGCCAAAGCGGGGCCACTCGCTCTGAAGGGCGCTCTGCGCTGCGCTGGGGCGTCAACAAGTTCAGTTTTTTTTCCTTCATTTTTTTTTTACATTTTTTGGAGGTTTTATTATTTTATATACAGATACCCTGTAGCTATTAAAACTGAAGAAGAGAGTATGAGTATGTAATAGACAAAGAAAAAGTTTATACCAGTTTTAAAAGAGATTTTAAAGGGTATATTATTTTTATCGGCAACTACTATAAAGCAAGTGGATTTCACAAATGAGAATTGGTCGTAGCTCAACTTTAGTTTACCTTTCTCTCACTTTTCACTTTGGATACCCTAGGTCATTCTCATTTACCTACAAATTATCCTATTATAGACATCATAATCCAATATAATATATATTGTATATAATATTATAGTTGTGTAAGGAGTCGCAGGCAAGAGAAGAGAGTTATCTTGAACTTGATTTATTCATTAATCAAGCTTGACCCGAGTACAGGGTATCGTTTAGTCAACCACATCCACATATCTAGCCACTTTTTGGTGGGATTGGGAATGTTGGGTGGCCTGGGTGGTCATTAAGTATGTACTCGACGCGGGGGCCAGTCGAAGGCCATTTGGTGCGACGCTTCTCGCGTCTGAAGAGCCGTAAACATTTGCATTTTACACGGGCATCCACCAAAAACCACACTACGCCGGTTTCGTATGCGGGTCACGTGCTTCAGTTACACGCAAAGCAGCCGACATTTGCCGTTTGTTTTGCCCGTCATTTTCAGCTAAATATATATATATAAATTTATTTTTTGGTGGACTATAATTACGACAAGAGTCGACGGGTGGTTGGGACTGCGACTGAGAGCGAGAGACTCCGCTGGAATGTCTTGCTCTAAGCCAGTTCAGCAGTTCATGCCGTAAATTGTCGCGGGCTTTGGGGCCGCAGACTTGGCCTCAGCGGGTGGCCTGGCCAGCCGGATTCACCAATTTCTGTGTGCAGTAGGAAGGTGGCGTGGGGGCATTTAAATGTTTGGCCGAAGTAAATACAAATAAAATACTTTGTGCCAGGCCCCAACATAAATTGGCCAGCTAATGCCCAGGCGATTGTTTGTTTATGCTCAGAGGCTTAACTCTGAGATTGTCAAAAATAAATGAGCTACAATATGACTTTGTTATTTCTAGTGCGGCGTAAGCGTTGCGCAATTTACATTTAAATTTGCCAAATTTAAAACAGAGCAAATAACATTTTCAATATGTTTTGTAACGTAGTTGGTTTTTATTACGGGATACTAGACAATATACAGAATAAAGAATGTTGTAATGCTGTGATGAAATTAAACTTTGGCTTTCGGCTAACGTGATTTTAAGGAAGGATGATGCAGGGACTTCTTTAATAGGCATTCTAGTCGCTACTATGATAGACTGCGGAGAAGGCTAAAACGTCTACCCCTAGCTACTTCTCAAAGGCGAACTTCGGATCGCATAATCAGTCTCCCATAATTCTGATTGGATCCAACTAGTTAATTTCTAAGCACCTAACTGCTGATTCTGTAGGTAATATACACTAAACAACAATTTAGTTTACTGACCATAAAACTGTGATAAATAACCAATAAGAGTAGACATTAGCTAAGGCAGTCGTTTCCGCAGTTCAAATTCCAGACAATCTGCTGTATAAGAAGAAGCCAAGTATATGAAGTTTCTTTAGCTTTTAGCATAGAATTTTAGTTGTGTTTTATATATATTTATCCTTGTGCATTGGAATAAATGTATATTAAAGTTCCTTTAAAATACTCGAACAGCAGTCGCTTATCTTTGCAGTTTTTATTATTTCAGGCACAGTTTAAAGCACATTTCGTTTCGCATATTCATTTGGAGATCCTTAATTAACATTTTTTAGCATATATAGCAGCTCTTTTGTTGCACAACGTTTCACTTCGCACCTTGTATTTTCTTTTAGCTGTAAAAAACTGTGTACATTTCCCTCGCTTTTTTCAAACCTATGCTCCTGTTTTTTTTTTTCAATGCCTGTGAGTGGAAATTGAGATACGACCAACTTGCAGTGCGGCAATCGCCTTGCCAACTCTTTGACTTTGTGCTTGGTCATTGCTTATGGAAAGCTGTTTCTCTATTTTAATAGTTTTTCGCCGCACTCTCTATATTATATGCCCTCGCAACAGGGATTTACAGTTTAATAAAGAAATGTGCTGTATTGAAAAATAATTAAATATACAGAAATATAGGTGTATTTATTTTGTTACCTATGCAATCTCACAAGCTGCCAAGTTTAGGCAGATATCTGAAATCTGTTCAAAACGCGCTTGAAATATTCCAAGTGGTGCAAAATTAGAGAGTCAGGCAATGTTAACATGTGTTAAAGGCAATTAAATATAAATAAACGATACAATGAATTGAAACTCTCATCTCATACTTTTCATATACCTTGAGGCATAGAAATATGAACAAAATTTCATCAATCTGTTGAAAATCTATATCTCAAATAAACAACATTTGTTTTTTTAAGATAGATTTGCCCAGCTTAGCAAGCATGTCTTTTATTATGCTTCTAAACAATTGTAAATCTCAACATATAGCTCGAACAGCAAACTAAGCTTCATTAGAGTGAAGCATAGATAAATCGCAAATGTTCTCTTTGTGGGAAAGGGTATTAAGATTTCGGCAGCTCGCAGACAAACGTTTTTCTCTTGCTTTTAATTGCTCGCATGTTTATTTCGCTTTTGGTTTTGCCTCTTTTGGCTGTGCATTCAAAAGGATACCAAATGCATGCCAGAATTGCTCTTGTTCTTGTTACCATGGTTATGCCCAACACGTGGGGCGGCGGCAGCAGCTCTTGTTGTTGTTTCTGTGGCCAGCAGCTCAATTTACAAAAAATTGCTGCAGCATTTAATGAAAAGCGAAACGCAAAGCGACAAACAAATTGCAAAATGAGCGCAGCTTAACAAATGGATGAATGCAGGCCAGTTTGCATTGTGTGCGTGTGTGTGTGTGTGTGCGTATATGTGTGGGTGTGTTTCGATGTGCCACTAAGCTCAAATGTCAAAGGTTTAAAGCCAAGGCATTGTGTACACTTCACAGACACAAACACATAGACAGAACACGACGGCGTCGCATAAATTTCAATAAGTTGCCTACTTTGCGCCTCGCCGTTGCGCAAGTTGCACTAAACAAATGTTTTATGTGGTTGCGTGTGTGCATGTGTGTGTGGGTGTGTGTGTATGTGTGTATGTGTGTTTGAGTGTGTGAGTAGGTGTCATCTAAATTCAGGTCACTTTAGTAGTCAGCTGCGAGTCAGCCTTTTGTGCCCGTCTCAAGCAGCTTTCAGCTTTTAAGCAGAAACTGCAGCTGCCACGTCTCTGGTGACATTTTATTGCGTATACGTAATGTTACTTATACGCGATGTTATATGCAACAATTCTTAAAGGCGCGCGCGCACACACGCACACTGATGAGCGCTAAGTGCTCATGTGCATTGAATATGATTTGGCACTTGAAACATAAAAAACCCTAAAAGTCTGCCAGGGCAAAGTTTAAAGCTCAACATGTTTCAGCATAGTAGATCCGCCTTGCTGTTCTTCCAGCGCTGCCGTGTCCATTGGAGCATGTTTAATAAGCAGCGCCATTTTTCATGCGCAGTCAACAGAGCGGCAGCAGCAGCAGCAGCACCACCACTGCTGCAGCCAGCAGCACCCGCAACAACAGTGCCTCATAACAGTTGCCACCCACACAGCTGCCAGACGAGATGACGAGCACCACAGCGCACATCAAGAGTTCTTTGCTACACGCCATGCAAAATGTTGGTGCAGGCCATGAATGCGTTTGGAAAAGGGCGCTAGTAAAGCAAAAGGAAATCCATTTAGTCAATTGACAAGCTAATCTATAGCGGAAGCAACTCAGCGCCAGAAATGATTAAGCACAAAATTGAAAGGCATTGAAAGAGAACTCTGAAAGCATTTGCTTTCTATAAAGATAAATAAATATGTAACTTATGTAACGTTGATATTTTTGATTGCAAAAAGTTATTTCAGCAAGCAGCCAATAAATATGCTATACAAAATGCAGCACAATCAAATAGGAGAGAGCATTCGGTAAGAAATATATTGCAGAAATTGTAGAGAGCAAAGTAGAAGGTAATACAATAAAATCGAAAGGGAATTGCTATAAATAAATGATAGAGATCCGTAGATGTTACAAATTAATAAATACATTTTGACATGTCGCTTAGCCACCATGACAAATCTTTTAATAATCTTGCAATGGAAAAACAATTTATTATTGGTAAATGTATCTACAGGGTAGATGCCAAGAACTTTGCAATGAACACGAAAAAAATTGCTGTCCTTTATGTTAGCGTACATAGTTGGAATTTCAATTTTGACGATAGCTATAACATGAAAGGTACGTGATTTTAAAAGCTGTATATGCGGACTCTGCGCGGGCATTCAAGGTTTCAAGTCTCTAGTTATTATTATTATTGTTAGTTATTTTATTTTATTCTAATACATACGGACGACCGGACATGGCTAGACTCGGCTATTGATGCTGATTAAGAATATATATACTTTATGGGCTCGGTGTTCTTCTGCCTGGTAAAATGATACTAGATACTACACGGTAGCTACCAAGTACTTTGCAATGAACACAAAAAAACTTGCTGTCGTATATGTTAGCTTATAGTAGTTAACATTTTTTTAATATTCAAGCTTGACCTATTTCCAGGAAACTATAAATTAAAAGTATTCGCACAGTTCTCTCGCCAGTTAGCTTTAAAAATAATGGCTAGCTTTATTCGGCTTCCTTTACTAATTCCCATTAGCTTACAGAACTCGTTGCCAAAAGCATTTATCATTATCCATTTGCTTTGGCTGTATACGTGGCATATGAATTATGATGATACTGCACAAAAGTGACATGCTATTTCATATCATATACGAGTATCTACATATTTTTATGCTGTTCTAGACAATTTTCTTGTTTTTGTTTTTCGCTAGTTTTGGTTTCACTGGTTTTGCCCGAGGGCGTTGCGATGGGTGTGGCTGGTGTGTGGGGAGCCCAACAAATTTGTCAACTCAGTGAATCATAAACAAGCGCAGTTATATGGAGCGCGACAGTGTTCCAGACTATGGGATAAACAAATAAACAACAACAACAACAACAACAAGAACAGCAGCTACATCAGAATGAATGTAAAAATTGTGTTTGCATTGGAATTTGCGCGTGTAGATTTTCAATTAAGCGCCGCCAACGCTGCGTATGTGCAACGCCAGCAATTTTTATTCAACGCCGCATATGGGGGCAACTTTAAGGAGTTTGTGTTCATGGCGAGGGGCCGCCGGATACTGAGCACTGAGAAGTGCACATCATGCCCAACAGTTTAGGGTGACAAATGGCAGCGAAAAACGACACCCGGGAACAAGGGGGCGGTGCGAGGGGTATACAAGCAGCGACATTTGTTAGCATTAGGCACGTAGCCGGAACTGGGCAGAAGCTCAATCTGCGACTGAGCCTGAGCCGGAGCCGGAGTCTGAGGCAGAGAGCCGGTGCAGCAGTCAGCAGGACGTGTCGGAAGCGGCACGTAGCGCCAGTGGACATGTTTGAGCAGCAACTGTAGACAGTTTCATGTCTATTAAGGTGTGCCTGTGTATGTGTGTGTCGGTGCCTGTGTATGTATGTGTGTGTGTGTAATAAATTTTACCTGCACATAAACAACAAGAACAGCAAAAACAACAACTAGCGCTAGACTTATTTAGTGCAGCAGTCAAGAAAAACTTTTTGTTTTTTCTAAATACCCTAAAACAAGAAATTTTGATTTTTCCATGCAAATTGTAACGCCTCGAAGAAGGCCAGGCTTTTATGAATTTTTATTTTAGCATTTTATGAAATCTTGAAGGCAAATCATTTGGATTGTGCTCAAACACAAATAAATCCTTGATCTTCTCAGGCAATTCAACAAAGTCTGACTTATGAGTCACTCAGCTTTACCTTATTTATTTATATTATATAAATTGTATTGTAAAATAAAATAATAGTGCCCCAGTTCTTTTGAACTTTTACATAATATTGGGTTAAATTGAAAGTCTGCTTTAAAATTCTCTGTAAAGGTGGCTTCATTGATGTTTAAGTATAAAAAGGATTGGTCCAAAGTTGAATCCAAAGAATAATGTATTCATTAAAACTATTGTTTACAACCAATTAACTCAAATTCGAAAAAAATGCTATCCTTTGTATTTTATTATATATTATCGGCATAAATGATATGTTATATAAGGGCATCTACACTTCGACAATGCAAAAATAAACTATAATATTTATTTCCAGTTGCAGCAATCTTCGCACTTGTTTGTTTTTGGGTTTCTTACGTGTGATTTACGTTTAATTTATTTATGTTGAGCAAAAAAAAAGCAGAAATTATGCTGTGCATTAGACACATGAAATTAGTTTCAAGCAATGCGCATGCTGTAAGGCAAGCGGGGTGTGCATGTGTGTGTGTGTATGTGTGTGTGCGGCATGTGGCAAGCAGTTTGAAATCATTGCAAGCTTCACTTTTGGCGCTGATTCAATTATTTAAAATGCTGCATGCAATTTTGTGCAGCAAAGTACTTAAGGGAAAGCCCGTTGCCCGTGCCCCTACAGCCCAGCAGCCAGAGCCAAAATGTAATTTGTTGATACATGCTGCATATTTGTATAAAGTAAAGTGTAGCAAAGCCAGAGAAGGCAACCCGCACAGACACGGAGGGCGGCTGCTGCCAGCAGAAAACATTTTCCTGAAATTACTTTAACCTGAGCAGAAGCAGCAGCAGCAGCAGCAGCGGCAGCAACAGCTGCTGCATCCGCATTAACCCTTTAATGGAGCTCAACCAAATTTTCATATTTAACAAGTTACATTTTCTATGCAAATTAAAATTGCCAACAAATTGTGCATATTTTGGGAGAGGGGAAAGCGGAAGAAGCTGCAGAAAACATATGCATTTGTTGTCGCTCTAAATGCATGACCAATTTTGTGGCTTCTACTTTGCAGCTGCCAACAAATTAAAAGTTCAGATTGTTTTGAAGAAATTTCCTAAATTAAACTTCATTTGGGAATATTTTCTTTGTGATATGAAGCTTTGTAGAGCACATCATTGTTTAAAATACTGAAAATGTATGCGTTTACTAAATGATTCTGTTTAAAGACTGCAGGTAAAGTTTTGTTATGGAAAAGTACTAAACAAAATGCAGAGTGAGATATATTATTGTTTTTCCATTTTCCACGTTTTCCTTTTACTTTTTGATATTAGGTTGTAAATATTATTTATTGAATACTTGTAGTATTTATTTTTATTGAAAAACTATGGAGTATTAAGTATTTGTTGTGGTATTTTCAAATGGATTTTCTTAGTATTTTGACATATTTTGTAGACTTTCAATTGTTTTTTTTTTTACTTTTGGAATATTTTGCAAACTAAAGTCTTGTACAGTCGTGTGGTACTTTCTTAGTATTTTTTTTTTTAGTATATTTGGAATATTTTGGAGACTACGTTCTTTTATCTTCGCACTGACATCCAGTTTTGTTTAGATATATAGTTTGATAAATATTCTATATGTTAGGGTATATTTCGGCTTTTTTTTCGAGCCATTGAGCTGTTTTGTGTGGGTTAAGCAAATAACATGTTGCTTTCGCTTTGAAAAGAATTGCGTCTGCCGTTGCGTCATTTTTCAATTTTCACCTTGTGCACCTGTGCACGCTGGCTACATACTAATAAGAAAGCCAACATATGCAGCTTTATGGGCAAATATATTTTCCCCCTTTCAACTCTGCTGTAGTACAGACGTGTTTGTGCGGTAAATAAATAACCTGACCTTAAAGCAGCTTTAGGGCTTATAAATTCTTTAGCCAAATCAAAAATGTACCCAAGAATCAATAATATTTTGCAGTTTATGGTGGAGAGTAAGGTTTAAGGAGCGCTGGGCACTTACCTCAGTGCAAAACTGGCAGCCGCATTGCAGCAGGGCGGTGGCCTCCGCTGCGTTCTCCACATCGATGAGGCAGAGTTTGCAGGTGAATTGCTGGAAATGGGCGTTGATGGGCGTGGCCGGTGTGCCCGCCGAGGGTGTCACATCTGCGGAGGCGAGCATCTCGCGCCGCTTCAATGTGATGCCATCGCGCACACAACAGGCCTGGGCCGCCTGATTGGCACTGGCCATGGACAGCAGGGAGCTGACAGTCAACGGATATGCGTGGGTGGTGCCAAAGGCGCCCAGTTCGATGCCGCCCGTGCTGCTTGGCGTGGCCGGTGTATGCTCCTCAAAGTTGTTGATATTGTTGCTAGTAGAGTGCAATGTTGCTGTGGTCACATTGGACGGCGGACTTGGGCTGCTGGCGCTTTGCATGCCAGCGGAACTTTTGCGTGAGCCACAGCCAGCAACAGCAGCAGCAGCAGTTGCTCCAGCTCCAGCTCCAGCTCCGGCGATATTACTGCTGCCATTGCTTAGTCGTATCTGCGCATTGACATTGATGTGCGTCGGCTCCGTCGGCATCTGGTCCACATCGCCGCCGCCGCCATCCACAAAGCTGACACTGGGCCGTCTGGGATGTGTGTTGAAGGATAGCGCCGAGTCCGGGCGCGGCACAAAGCCATTGGCCAGCGAATAACGCGAACCGGTTGCAGCCAGCGACAACAAACTGGAGCAGCGGGAACAAGTGCCAACTCCATTGATGCTGCTAACGCTGTTGCGCAATCGATTCAGCGGACGTATTTGCTCCACGCCACCGGCACTGAAATTGCCGCTGCCGCCATGCGTGGCCAGCATCATGGCCGTCTCATCGCCGGGCATCGGATGGAGCGTGTGACTCTGGCGTGTGAGGGCCAGCACCGTTTCGCATTTGCGCAGGCCCGTATACTGTACAATGGACTGTGACTTCTCCTGGTGCAGACTGCTGGCGCTGCCCTCGCGACGCATCATGTGCCACAGCTTCTGCTGCACCACGTTCAGGGAGCTGCTCGAGCCGCTGATGCTCAGCCGGCTGCTGCCGTGACCATTGGCTAGCTGTTGGCGGCCGGCGGGATCACGCAGCACCACATCCTGTTCCGAGGGTGTGCGCGTAATGCGTATTTCCGGCGAGGCGGGTCGCAAATGCGTTGGCTCCCGTTCGCGTTCCCGATCGCGTTCCTTTTCCTTTTCACTGGCGCGACTGCTGCTGCCTTTGAGGCCAACCAGCGACTTGATAAAGTTCTCGAAGCGTCGACGACGCGGCAGCTGAGCACCCGTGAGTCCCAGTGAGCTCTCCATATCGCTACCCCCGGCCCCGGTGCCGGCACCGACGCCGCCGCCTGTGCCTGTTCCAGTGGCAGCTGCTGTGGCTCCATTGCCCAGGCTGCTGACCGAGTGCGAGTGATTGTGATTGTGGGAATTGGGCAGGGATAGGGAGATGCGCGTCGGCTGCGCCTTGCGCTCAGCTCCAGCGTCGCTTGCCGAAATGATGTTGATCTTGTTGCGCGTCTGCGTCTCCAGCAGCGCAACTGTCTCGTTTGTGTCCGAGTCGTGCTGCGGCGCGGCATGCGAGGCAGTGGCACTATGCTGGCTGCTGGCGCGTGCCTGATGCTTTGTGTTGGCCAGATTGTGAATTGGCGAGGAATCCTGCAAGGCGGCAATAGAAACTAATTAAGGCAAATTATTTTTATATACACAGTTATATAACGATATGTATATAGAACGAGGCACATTCAGTTCGAAGCGGCGCAGGCTCACACAATTGACTCAAAACCTGCTCCATTTAATTTTGTATTTACTTGAATTTTGAACATTCATTAAAAGTTAAAATTGTAAATATTATTTAGTAAACATTTTTCTATTTATCTGACGTTTATCAACTAAGATTAAATTGTATGACACGCCAGAGTGACATTTAGAAGCTATAAATAACAATAAGGAACAAAAAGGCTATTTGGCATCTTTGGCTTAGGGCTTAGCAGAATTATACAGCTCCTAAATGCTGAGTTTGGATATAGATATAGGAAAAACATTTCTCGGCCGATTCTTCCTATAGATCTATGTTTGATAATACGATTTTCTTCACTAGTAAGAAGCATGCTATAACTAATAAATGCCAGGTTTTAGTTACGATATCGTGAAAACAAAATATATCATACAACAACTAAATTTTCGACCTATCGTTCCTATGGCAGCTAAATATGTCCGAGGTTGATAAGACTTAGCATATATGTATGTATATAGAACATGCCGAGTTTTGGTTAAGAAATCTTCACAAGACGGTAACTTTGCCATACATTTCAACCGATTGATCCTATGGGAGCTAAATGATATAGTTGTCGGTATTGTCTTGTTCTAATTGTTCTCGATAGTTATCGTTAGTAATCGATATATTGCAAACGCATAAAATTACAATAGCTACAATACATATAAATGAAAAAACCTGAGGTCTCTCCTATGCGAAGGACTCTGACTCTTTTTTCTAGTTTTTTCCCTCATTTTATGGAAGCTATTAAGGAAGCTTTCAGGTCTAATAGATTATTATTTTGTCAGTGTAAGGCTTTAACTGCTTTCATTCCAAGTATTTTAAAATATAGTAAAATTGCAAATTGAGAGGACTTTTAACTAACGCTTAATATATATATGAATTTATTTAGCTCACGCCCCTTGCCCATCTTTTGCTTTTACAGAAACTTACCCTCGAATCCTGTTCCAGCTCCTCCTCGAGCGCACTATAGACTGGCGCGTACCAGGAGTAGGAGAGCTGTTTGCGCGCCGATGCAGCAGCCCCGGCGCTGTTGGCCGTTGGCGATGTCAGACCCACGCCGGCGTGACCGTGACCGTGGCCGTGACTCTGACCGTGACTGTGTGTGTGATGCTTGTGCGGCACAAGCTTGCCGCCGCTGGCGGCGTAATTAGGGCCAGCCGTGCCGGCGTTGTTGCATGCAGCGGTGGTCACCAGATTGTTGTTGTAGTTCAGCTGAAGGCTGCGTCGCTGCTGCTGGCCGCGCGTGGACGGCAAGTGTTTGGTATGCTTGCGTTGTCGCTCGCCCGCGCCGTACAGGCTGTGATGCTGGCGACGCAGCTGCTGGCTGCTCGGGCCGAGTTCCTTCTTGGTGAATATGAGCGAGGCGCTGTTCTTGTTGAGCCGTATGGAGCGCTGTTTGTCCACCACAGTGGCCTCGATGTGGGTCAGCAGTGGCACCGTCTCCGACAGTGGCAACAGCTGCAGCGATGATTCGGCCGGAAAGTTAATGATGAAATTCTCGGCAGCGTCATCAAAGATGGAGGCGCGTGCGGCGCTCAGGCAGGATGTGCTGCTCTGCGCCTGGGAATGTCTAAGATCCTTGGGCTGTTCTCGTTGTTGTTGATGTTTGGAATCCTTAAAGTCAGACTGTTGCTGCTGATATGTGGCTGCTGAGCTGTAGCTAAGCTTGTGCTCCACGAGCAGCTCCAGTGGCGGCAGTTTGGATTTGTGCGTTGTCAGCTGCTGCTGCTGCTGCGTGTCCAACTCTAGGCTGAGCGGATGCTGTGCGGCCTGTGGCTGTTGTTGTATTGCTGGCGTTGCATGGACGTGTACGTGCGCCTGCTGAAATGCTTCATTCTGCTGCTGCAGCGCAGTCGACTGCATGGCCATGGGCGGCCGCATTTTGGCTAACAAGGGGACGCAGAGGGAGGCACTGTGTACACAGCTCAGCCGTGGCTGGCAACAACATCTTGAGCGTAGCCTGCAAAGGAAAAGATTTAATGAGTTGGTAAAGCAATTATTAAAAAAAATATACATATATATATATTATAAACTCTAATCACTAATTGCTTTAGTTTATTTTAAATGCTGCACAAGTTCTTCATAAACTTTCACTTTAATCAACGAAGTTATTAGCTTGGCTCAACTCGCCTCCCCTAAAATAAATGACCACATCAAAAAGCAGACGCTGCTCTCTGCTGAGTTTTGGTTTTCAAATTGCATTCCATTCGGAATGGCCCTCGCCCAATGCTTTGGCAAATTCCTGAGCTGCACACTTTTCACAACTGACCCGCTCGACTGGCCAGGCAAAGTCAGCTGCAGTTGCTTAGTTGGCAGCAGTTATAAAGAAAATTCGAGTCATTGAAGCTCGACTGCGTGTTAGCCTATACAAACTCTTAAGCTTATATTCTTTGAATCCTTATACAGGGTATTATGTTTTGTCTATAAACAACTTTTTTGTTAACATATCTGAAGACGAACTCAGCATTTACGAGCTTTACTATTCTCCTAACATATCTGAGTAGTCCACTCACTATTATATGACTAATAAAGCTATCCCAAGGGTATCTAAGCTTCGTCGTGCTGAAATTAGTCGCTATTAATTGTTTGATTTTTCTTTTAGAAATCGGTTGTTAATAAAAATTTCGATATGAAATCAGCAGAATAATTTGAAAACATTCTCAAATATACGCAAACCAATGAAACAATATTATTTTTTCATTTGTTTTGTATGTGCATGGTTCATACGGAGGGTTTGCCAAATTTATGATCTCTATCGTAAGACTTAGTATATCAACAATTACACATAGTTATCTTTGCGTTGCAAAAGGCACAGGACAATGCATATGCAATATATCATAGTATTGTACAGTAGACAGATAAATATGAGAAATATATATGCTTTCTATGCTCAAATAAGTTTTCTTCAATACTTTAGACATTTTGTGCTAATTGTAAATGCTTTTATCTTACATAATTTACTTAACCGCACCTTAGCTTTTTATACCCTTCAGGTTTTTTCAATTTACAGGGTATGCAACGTACCACCTTTACGAGCTGCACTCGATTTTATGTGCGCCCGGCACAGCCGGCTGATTTGCATTTTTGCTTTTGTTTGATTTATTGCAATTTCTGCTGTGCCGGAATTTATACAATTTTTGTTGCTTTCGATTGCAAATCGTATTCGGAATTCGGAATATGCCCCGTGCATTTGATTAGAGTGGTGAGAGAGAGAGGGAGAGAGAGGGGGCGAAGAAGGGAGAAGGGGAGCAGCTCCCAAAATTGATGGCATCGTCACGTGGCAGTTGGGGAATTCAATTTGGTACAGCTGCCAGAAAATTGCGAGTTTTTTATGAGTTTCGGCTGGTTAAAGTTACGTTACGTTATTTTTATCAGCTTTTCTGAGCTGCCAACTTCAAGCAGCCCACAAACAAATGCCAAAGTTAAATGCGTAATTAAGAGACGACGAGACAGAGACATATAATAGGGTTTGGGCGATTGCGTGCGGAATTATTAGATGAATTCCC
Organism: Drosophila littoralis; assembly: GCA_018903485.1. Classification (NCBI taxonomy): domain Eukaryota; kingdom Metazoa; phylum Arthropoda; class Insecta; order Diptera; family Drosophilidae; genus Drosophila; species Drosophila littoralis. Next base: position 4,078,087 of record JAEIGF010000383.1, read on the forward strand.
ACAAGGATGTCTGGCAAAGTTAATTAGCAGCTGTAATTGTGATTGTTCCTGCTGTCAATGTATCCATATAATGGAATCCAATGTCAAGGGTACAAAGTAAATCGAATGCGACATTGTCTGCTCTCTGTCATGTGCTTTGATCAAACGATGGAGTTGGCACTCTGTAGATTTCAATCATGGGATTTAACGCTACGATTACACCTAAGTGAGATTCAGTGTAGCGCGAGTTCGCATCATAATCAATCATGTTTACCCCACGTTGGGCGCCAATAGTTTGTGGCTCGCCAGGCATATGCAAATTTTTGATTCGATTTCATGCACGACGTTGCACAGTTGCACGTTAAAAGAGTTATGGGCTCTAATCAAATTAGCTTGGAACAATGCGAACCCAATTTAAAGGCAATTAATCGAATAATTGTTCGAAATGCAGCACAGAAATTATGCTTCACAAATGAGTTTCCACACCCAAGCACGCACAGCAATGTGTGTGGGTGGGTATGTGTGTGCCTGTAACTGTTAAGTGAAATGAATCGGAAAACATAAATTCAGCAAAGCGCTGGCGTACACCAAGCGTAACACACACACACACCCGACAGAAGGCGTGGCAGTGCCAACAATAGCTGCAGACCACCAGGGAGGCAAATGGCGTGGCCTTCGCAATCAGCTGAAGCGCACACTGGAGTCAATTAAGCCATTTGTGCACGACAGTGTGACCAACTATTCCCAATGGATTGACAAATGCAAATTAGCTTGAGTATAAGAATTTAAAAAACATTAGCTGCCACAATACCAATAAAGGGAATTATACTGTGTAGCAGAAGAATAATTAATAAAGCCTACATGTAACATTGTCGAGGTGTTCTCTTTAATGTATTTGAATATACTATATTTAATATCCTATGATATTTTGCAGTGCTTTTTTATTACACACATATATTTTGGAGATTCTCGAATATTATTGAATTAAAAAAATTGCATAAAATAAATTCAAACTTTTTTAATTTTTTAAAATACTATGAAAATAATCAATGTATTTTTATAACATTGCAGTATACTTCTTGGGAACTGTACCAATTTGTAGATAATTTAAAAATAATAATATATTATACCAAAGTTATAATAAGAAGGCCTGAAATATTGTTTTATATATTAAAATTATATAATTCTACGTTTGGAGTATATTTTGTCTCTCTCTTAACACAATTTAAAAATATTTTAATATGAATGAATGGAAAAATTATTCCAAAGTCTTAAAATATATAGGGATATATTCAAAATTTAACAAAATATATATAATTATTTTTGGACTGACTTGCAGCTGAGATTTTCACAGGCAGCATTTAAACGAATTCTACCGTATCGCATAAAATACTGTTTTTCAATTAAAATACTAACGACCAGCTGGTAACACTAATTTGCAGAACATATTTTGCTGTTACTCTTCTGCTAGGAAAAAATGCGTTCATTTTGACTTCATTACAAAGGCAGCTGTCGAGAGGATGCGCTAAGCGGTGGCTCCACATGCCACTGAAGGTATGTCAGTATATTAATTTTTGGTATGCGCTGACTATATGTGTGCGTGGGCGGGTTAGTGTAGGTGTGTATGTATGTGTGTGCGATGAGAAAAGGCGGGCGCACAAAAGTATGCAACACAAAAATGCGCGACTCGCATAATTTGCCAAGCCAGCAAAGAGGGTAAACAGCAGCCAAAGCAGATGGAAGAGTAACTGCTAGGCTGGAGCAAGAAGCAGAAGAACCAGTACAAGCCGCAACAGGAGCAACAACGAAATGCCAAAGATAAATTGCTTCTCGCACGCCTTCCAACAGGATGGACCTGGCAGACAGTTAGGCGTACAAGAAGCGACATTTGCTGCCAGTTGGATGTTGCCACGCCTAAAAGGGCCTCCTTCTCAGCCTCCTCGCTCTCCTCTTTGGAAGCAACCAGCTACACATATTCTCAAATTAATCGCTTTTGGCGCACATTGTGAACATTCATTTAACGCCATTTAAGCCAAGCCGAACAAGACCAAGCTACAGAAGAAGAGGAAGACAAGCAAATGGCTTGAAAAAAAGCGACAAGGACAACGAAGATTAATGCGGTCTGCTAATATGTCAAGTTTAATAGACAAATGCGCAAACTTTAGCCGCACAATTTCCAAGCAAATTTTTCCGCTCACAAATGTTTGCAATTGATTTCAGCTTTTAATCTATCTAGAGCATTTAATCTATCTATTCCTTATAATTATACCCCATAAACAAATTTACACAAGCTAAGTTACTGTAGAAGTCTTCATGGGCAGAGATCAAATTCTATTAAATTGATAGAACAATTTATCAAAGAGACCATAAATTGTATGGGCACTGCTTGAAATCGTGAAAATCGCATAGAGAGGCGATGTCATTAAATAAAGCAAAACACTAAGAAGTTGTAATAAGCGACAACTCTGGATATGGTAAATGAATGAATATCTTACAATAGACCTTGAGTTTTTAGAGGTCATGAAAATCGCATAGAAAGGCGATGTTTGTGTTTAAAGGGGCAAGGGGAGTTTCAAAGCTATTTGAATTAAGCACATGTGTTAAGTATAGTAGAGAACCAGTTTTCTAGTTACCCAACAATGAGTTATTGTGCTTTACTCATATAAATTTACATAATTTGACAATAAATTAATTCAATGTCATTGGGCTTGTAAAGCCGTACATTACCTAAGATTTAGTTGACATCTATTATAACAATTTTTAAATATTTTAACGCAGGGTAAACAAAGTTTCGCTCAAACTATTTTATTAAGCAATATATTAATTGGCTTTCCGAATTTCCCCAATTTCCTATGTTAACTTTGCATGAACTCGTGAACCGGGCCCCCTAATTGACACACGTCAATTGGCCATGAAATTAATTAGCCAAATGTCAGCGACACAAGACAGGGGATAAAGGAAACAAAAGCCAGACAGACAACGTGGACATGCAACACATTTCGGCAATTTATCAGCTCTGCTTTGTTCTTGGCCAGCCAGTTTAACAACTTACCATTATTAAATCTGCATGCAAATGCTGCCGAGGTCCACAAATTGTTGCAACTGCAAAATAAATAAAAGGCAACATTTTATTATCAGCTCGTTAATTAATTAGATACAGGATTGCGTATATAAAAAGTTGGAACATATAATTAAATTAACATGTGCGGACAAATCTATTTTTATCTCTTTTATTAGATTTTTGCTTTTATAATTTGTATTCATTAAATTTATTAAAATATGTTGTAGCGAACCTTTTAACTCAGTAAATAACTCAACTAATATAATTGCAAAATGTATTTTTAGTCTTGTTTTGTTATCTATTTATACTCTGTTCACAAAATGAATGAATGCTAGAGCTTGAATATTTCACAGATAGTTTATTGAAGATATCCTGTAAACATCAAGCATGAAATTCCTGCTATGTTTACTAAAGCTTTTGAGTTATTTGACTATAAGACTGTTCATTTAAGAGTATTCTTTTAAATTAATTATATCTCTTAGCATAGAACTCAATCTATCTTCTTCTTGGGATATATTAAACCAAAATCATATCATTTTCTACTTCCCCTTTAAAAAGGTCTGTAAATGCAGATAAAAACTATAAGAATGAAAAGGTATAGATATATTAAAATAAATAACCAGGGCTTGTTAGGCTTGTAAGTTGCAAAAAAATGAAAATAAAGTGAAAATGCAAACAGCTGCCCAGTTGCATCATTATAATGCCAGCCAATTATCGAAGCTGTACTGCACGCCCTACTGAAATTCCCAGGACAATGGCAGCAGAATTTGAATGGGGCAGCCAAATCAAGGCAGCTAATAATAGCAGCCATTGGCCAGCCACGTGCCACATGACGCAAGTGCAAATGCACTGAAGCGCTTGCTGTTGCAATCGGGGAACAAAACAAATTGGCTGGAATACTTGAAAAATGGCAGCTGCTGCTTAAATAGAAGAAAAGAAACCTGAAGCTAGGTAGTTACTGAAAGCAGAGTATCTAGCCAGTCGTATATGCTTGGAGCTTGTGTGCTTAGCGCCTTTGGGGCATGCGGTTGCGTAGTGCCAAAGGAATTTTAATTGCAAGACTGTCAGCCAAAGCCAAATGTCGGCCCCAATTATGAAGCTAATTAGACTTGGCGACACTTAGCCACAGGCACGCCCACACACTGGCTGAGGTTAAGCGTGGCCAAGTGCCAGGATCCAAGGACTCTTGCGTTGGCATTTAATTTTTAAGCGCCTGCGACCACAAACAGCTGGCACAATTGAAAGCGTAATTGCATTCTGAGGTACACACTTAATTACACACACAGCTAATTACAAGAGAATTTATTGAAAATTTATTGATCATTTTCAGTGCAAGCGAACTTAACCAAACGCTTTGCTTAACTGCAAATCTTTACAAACTCGCATTTATCAACTTGAGCACTTGGCTCGATTGCTGCTGCTGCTGCTGCTGCTGCTTATGACACTTAAATTGCATAGCCAACAACAAGAGCAACAACTGCAAACAACATCAAAAACAACAACAACAACTACTGAGCACAACAAACAACAACACGCATTTGCCAATTGGCTTTTGACGTCACCACTCGCCTGCACTTTGCCCGCAAATGGCAAATAAACTTTTAACTCAAGTGCACAGCAAGCCAAATCGAGGCTATCAATCAAGAATTATGGCTAATATAACGACAAGCAAGTTAAATATCTTTAAGATACATAAATATATACATATATTTAACACGCTCGCCGTAATTACGGCAACAGCAACCATTTAAGCCTTTGTTTTGACCTCTCTAAGCCGTGTCCTGCAGCCAAAGACATGTTGTTGTTCGTTAGTTTGTCTAGAAAATCCGCTTAGGTCCTAAGCCCTGTCACTGCCAGGACAACGCATATGCGCAGCCTGATGCAAATTAACATAATCACAACCAGCTGCACGCCCAGGGCTCATAATATGGAAAAACAACAGCAGCAGCTTTTGCAATAGCTGCCTGTGCGCATTTACATACAATGTAATCGATTTAAAATTAAGTACATTTTCCTAATAAAAATATGTATATTGATAGGAATTATTAACTATGTGTCATCCAAGCTATTAGATAGAGGGAATACCGCAAGATTATTATCTGGAGATTTTTAAGGGGCTAAAATTTCATGAGAAAACCTATAAAATATGTTTTTGAATATTTTATTCATAAGAATTTAAGAGCATAAAGTTTCGGACTTGATCACGTTTTCACCATAATATTTGCATTGCACAACTTGCTTCTTTATTATCTTTAACATTAGGGTAATCCCCTTTGGCGCTAACGAACAATCTTGGCAAGCATTCTGTTAATTTCTCCATCATGCTTTTTGAGTAAAGTAACGTAAAGCGTAAAATAAAAAAAGAAGAACTTTAATCAACTGACTTTCCTATACATAATATCTTGTATTCAGAACAAACACCTAATAATTCTTTCTGGGTAAGTAAAGGTCACTCTAAAGTTTGCTGGTTATCTACCAATTTTAATCTTATTGCAACTGGCTAAACATAATCTTGACATGGCCATGCTGTGGCATACACACGCGCTGTCACAGTGAGCATTGCAAGTATGCCAACGCACCAGATGTGACAGCTTGGGCACTGTAAACATATATATATAAATAGAATCGATATGAAATCCACAGAGAGGAAGTGCCACAGAGACGGCTGAGAATTACAAGAGTAAAGTGCAAAGTTGAGGCCAGCTGTCATCAGGCTGAACATCATCAGCATCAATAATCAAATGGAATTTCAATCAAATACGTGACGCATTCGCCTTGCAGCTGCGAAAAATTGAGAAAGCTTACCTGGGTGGAAGAAAAAAAAAGTTGTATAAAATGGCTGCAATTGCAGTTGAGGGGGCAAGCTAAATGAGATTCTCAATGAGATAAAGATACAAGATACAATGTGTGTGTGTGTGTGTGTGTGTGTGAGTGCGTGTGTGTGAATGGTAGCAAGTGTAACACTTGAATGTCTAGACTAAGTGGCTGCAGAACGCGCAGCCGCGTTCCTTTATGTCATATGATGAATGAATGTGATATGCAAAAAGGGGGAAAATATAATGAAGAAGTCAGCTTTAGGGTATCGAAAAATAAATACCCTGACATATATGACAGATGTGAGATAGAAGTGATATATAAACTACCTGAAGAGGAAGAATCTTTGCCAGCTTTATCAGTTCACGTGACGGACAGACAGACTATATGTGATATAAGCTGATCGGGAATATATACATAACTTAGATAAGGGCTTTACGAACTTCACCTTAAAATTATAAAACCCTCTGCAAGGGCATTTAAGGGCAGAAAACACTCAACAAGCAGCCGCAGCAACCGCAGCATCCCTCGCATTAAGTATACGCCCAGTCCGACCGCGTAGTTAGCGTGATATTTTTCTCCGTTTTGTGGCCCTTTTGTGGTTCCGTACAACAAAAAGTTGCCTGCTAAACTCTTTCTAATGAACGTCTTTAAGTCATGCCATAACCAAATTGCAGCTATGCAACTCACGCAAAGCTTATTACGCGGGCTACCTCTCTCTCTCTCTCTCTTTCTCTCTCTCCCTCCCTATTGCTCTCTGTCAGAGTAATCAGCATTTTGTTTGCTTTGTGGCAATTATACATTTAAATTGGCATTGTGGCAGCGAGCGTTGCAACTCATTTGCCTATGCGATAGCCGAAAATCCAAAGCGCCGGAAATGCTGTTAGCCGCCTTCTTTCAGTACACGCAAAAGGCAAGTGGCTGGCAGTTGGCAGCTGCCGCCATTTTCATGTTGCATGTTGCAACAGACCACAAAGAGACGAAAACAAGCCTGTGGCAAGTGGCATGGCAAGCAAATTGACTTGCGACCAGCTGCTGTCGCCCCAAGGATGACGATACCGTTGTCAAGCTGTTGCCTTTAAAGTGTCGCCGGCCGTACTTTAAACACAGGCATGCAACATAATGTGGCAACTCTGCAGTTTCTGTTCCACGAAAAGTTAACTGAAAAACATTTAACGTACTTAAAAGGCAGCAAAAGTAAATGTGCAAATTACATTGAAAATGCACAGCAAGGCAACACACACACAATTTGCACTAAGTACTTTTAGGGCCCTGCAACATTTTGTTGCAACATTCCAGTGCACAATCTGAATATGCGCACTGATCAACCATCTTTTTTTATTTTGCTATTTTGTCCTTTGGTAGTCTTAAGTACTTTGCTGCACCAAAGCAATTAATTAAAGTGTTTCGCTGCCATGATAATAATTTATTTACTAACGAGTTTTGGTTTTTTTTTTTTTTTGGTAAATAGGATATAATATCTTACAACAGGAATATTAATTTAAAGTAACAGAAATATTATTAATAATATGAATATTATAAATTATTAAAACGATATCGGTAAAATTCACGTATTTATTCCCAGATTTTATTTATTTTTGGGATTTTTTTCATTGAGCTTCAATACGAGCTTATCAGTGTTGTATAACAATCAAAACAAGCAAAATTGTTTTCATTACTATTTTTATAGAAATATTTCAATCTTAGCCAAAATCACCCACTTAAAGGATTTTTTCTTCAAAAACTAACGATAATGAATGAAAATTCATAAAAATTGTCATCAATCGATAAATTCAATATGCCAGCACTAGCTTCTCAACACTGGTACATAGTATTAGGGACATTCCCTAAAATAAAACTAAACTAATTTAGTTTCTTTGTGCAATTTGCATTGAATTTTCGAAGTTGCCACGAAAATGCAAAGGGCTCAAACGATTTCCGCACTTTGTCAGAATTTTCAGCTTGATTGAAGAAGAACTTGTGAAGCACTTGCTAATTAAAAGGCGAGCGGCATCGCATGGCTTGCAGCATGTGAAAAATAGGAGGCGTGTGTTAAGCACAATGTGTGCATGTTAGGTATAAACCCTGATGTGTCTGACAAATGAAGGATTTTCGGCAACTTTTGCGTGCTTTGTTTGCCCAAGGCTTTAAGTTTGCCCACGTGACAGTGCGAATATTAAGTGAACGCTGCTGAAAACAATGCGAAAAACTAACAAACATGTCAACTAAGTTGTAGTTGTTATTGTAACAATTGTTGTCGTTGTTATCGGTGTAGTTTTTGCTATTGTCATAGTCGTTGTCGCTTGCGCATGATTTCCGTGCTTAAAATTTCCTGTTCGAAACTGACAGAAAAGAAGGAAGTGCAAGCGACAGAGCACACAGACGATAGGTCTGTCTATCTAGCCAGACAGTCTGACAGACATACACCCAGACAGACAGACGTTTGATAGAAATGCAGATGCACAGAGACGGAATAAAAAGCTGCTGCCAGTTGTGTGGGCGTGTTTTAGCTCTATATGTATGCATATGGAGTACTATACAATTGCCTGTTGCCTGCATCACGTTGGCTAGAACATTTTGCTAACATGGAAAAAGCCAATGGCAAAAGAAAACATGAGTCAGCTCCCATATGCGAATTCACCTCAAACATGCTTTTTCCTACTGAGGGGGGGGGGCAACCAGTCGAGCATTTAATGACATTCTGCATTCACTTTTTTGTCGTCTGCACAGTTGGCTTTCAAAAATATTTACGTTGATGTTTTGTTTGACTCGCTGCAGCAACAAGAGGAATATTATTACAATTCCTTTCATAACCATAAAATATATAAAAAGCCGGAATGAAAAGAGCTTTGCAAACAAATTTGTGGGCTAGCGGCAGGTGGTGTACGATGCCGTGCATCATGAGCCAAAATATATTCATGACGATTATCATCTACTGTATATCTGCTGTAGACTAAGACATAAAGCTATCAAAGTTTTCATGTAGATACTCATCAATAATGGAAAACCATGTTTGCAGCTATATCAATCAATTCTATGGATATTCAATACAAACATTTTTACTTAATTGACTAAAAGAATCAAAGAATTTTATAATAAGCACATTTCAATTGCTTGAGTAATTCAATAAGACCGGAGAACTGTTTACAGGGTATTGTTTGGTCAACCGACGACCTTTATCAAAATTTTATTGTGCAGTTTCCATCATAAAGAATAAAAATCAAGTAAATTTCTCATATACTGAAAAGTTTCGTACATATTTTAACGAAAATATACGCTTCATTTTAAAAAACATTTTAAATGTTATATTCAACTATTAAGTAATACACTGCAAGTTCTTTTTGCAAGCATTTATCAATTTGAAAAGTTTTCATGAAAACAAAAAAATAAAGTTGGAAAATAAATATATATAAATTCAGTGGCAACAGTTCTCGTGATTTATTGTGCACCAAATTAATTGAGAATACTTGAAAAACAGCAGCAAAAATGAAAAATAAAAAAAGCTGCGATTACCAAAAGCAAAAAACCAAACAGCAAAAGGGAACGCTTAAAAGTGATTACAACAACTGCACTTCCGAACTTTTTGTTCGCTTTTTAGTCTTTTTTTAGTTTTTGTATACCCTTTGCAGGCAAATAGGGTTTCACGGAAGATACATAAGATAACATAGATATATATATTTGTTGGGCAGCATTCGCCGAGCGAGTAAAGCCAACAATCTATGCCCATTAATCAGAAAATCGCTTAGGTCTTTTTTGATAACATTTTTACAATCATATATAGCTTATGCGTATATAGCATTTGGTTTGCCCATATCTAAAGATGCTTTTTAACTATTCTGAGAAATTCCTAATATAATACTTAGTCAAGAAAGATAAAAAGCAGAGCGCATCTTCCAGTCAAGCGCTCGTGTCTCCCCCAGTTAGTGTAATTTGTCGTCACACACAATTAAAACATTTATATCCGATGGTTTTTCTATATTTATTTGTACGATATTTGTTACAGCGCAGCAAATTCAATTAAACAATGACAGCGCATAAACAAATCTACATCAAAGACACACTCACACACGCACACACTTCGAGATATTCCCCGAGATATTCCGCTGAGACCACCCTCACAATTGAGGGGCGTTTTCGCGTTTTTGCGCAAGTTTTTTATAGTTTTAATTGAAAAATGTGCAATTAAAAGTCGAATGCATATGAAAGGCAGCGCAGCGTATTGCAATGAAACGGGGCGTATGCGCAATTTATAATAAACGTAAAACGTAAAAAGTCAACGACAAATTAATTTAAGCACTTAATTATGCCATAGGTTCAATTAAATTACACGGCATTTAATTAAGCGCATAAAATGCACAGAGCTCTATCGCACAGACAAACACGAACGGGCAAATATTTTAACAAAGCCAACGAGTACGAGGGTCGATCGATTAATGTATCGATAAAGGCTTAAGGTTCGATCGATGAATATATCAAGTTTCGAAAAGGGGTTGGGGTTCGATCGATTACTATATAATGTATCGATAAAGGGTTAAGGGACAGTTCATTGAGTAAATTGTATAGAGAGGAAATGAAGAGAAACAAATCTATAAAATTCATAATCTATATAAATAATTATCTTATCTAAAATATAATTATAAAGAAGATATGTAATCAGATAATTGGGTGTAAGACATATTGAGAAACGCCTCACTGAGCAGAACATACTACAAAATCAACTGAGTTCAGTTAGCGCAAGAACTGGCCAATTTGGCCAACTTCTTTGCCAGCCCTCGTATACACTTTATATATAGTAGCATGTTCCCACATATATTCCACTTGTGTATATTCCCTGCAAATAAACAAGAACCCTGCAGTTGGCCAAGCCGAGTGATAAGCAAACAAAGGCATCCAGGATAAAGCTGCCCGCATGCCAGCTACAAACTGTTGCACACAGACACACAAAACCCAAACACACGCACTCACATACGCACACACACACATATATACACACCGCACACCACACACACACATACTATGCATACCATAATTTGGCACATGCCATTATAAAATATTGACAGCAGTGCAAACAAAAGTCATGGACAAGGGTGGTTAAGTTCGCAGCATGTAGGAGTCTCCTCCATGTTAAAAGTCAGCAGTTACACATTTCCCAGTGCCAGTTCCCAGAACTGAGCTGCTGTCCATGTATATGTACATATATGTATGAATTTGTATTTATATCTGCATGTGCATAGCTGTTGGGTGCATGACGATGTGGCAGCGAGTTACTCTTTCAATTAGCAGTCGAATTGCTTAATTGAAAACTCAACATTCTTTGTCATCATAAAATCATTATGAAATGTTGGTTTTAGAGGTAAGGTTGTAAGAGAAAAACATTGAAACTGGCACAAAAATTATTCAGGAGTGGCTCAAACAGGTTCAAAACAGCCCAGCAAATTTTTAAACTCATTTTGTAGGAGATGTGAGAGATTCTTTTTAAGTACACTTCATTGTATTCTATGCCTACCTATGCGACACAACGTTTAATGAATCACATAAAATAAAATATATATATATATATTTAAGTATATACAAATAAATATATTAGCACAATTGAGGCCAAATTTAAAACTATATAATTTATAAAGCTTTAAAAAGGAGCAAAGTTAAACTAAAATCTCTCAGAAGCATAAACTTACAATTTGTATTTTTCTCTTTTTGAAAATTGTGTCCTAAAGGAACGACCCTGATGAAAATACTGCATGTGTGCTATGTGGACACACTAAAAGGCATTCCAGTGTTGTCCGCAAAAGGTGTGGTCCAAGGCTGACCACAGGTCACACACACACACAATCACACACACTTTCAACTACACACACACACACACACACACACACACACACACACACACACACACACACACACACACACACACACACACACACACACACACACACACACACACACACACACACACACACACACACACACACACACTCACAACCCTCTCACACACTTTCAACTGCACACACACACACTTGACACACTAGCTGGCTTTTTCTATGTTAGTTCAGCAAACATATTTTAGCCAAATTGTTACTTTCTGTATAAAGTTGAGTTTGAGGTTTTGGTGTGGCAGCTGGCCAAATGTTTGCTTAACTTCATAATTAAATTAAATAACGAGAATTTGTTAAAAGTAATATGACAACGCATTAAAGATAATAGCTTTGTAAAGTCGTTGACTGCATTTGGGGTTTATTTTCGCAATCCTTTTCTTTGTTCTCACTTTTCGACTGCCCACACAATTATTGACGCATTATATTATATTGTATATTTATTATGATAAAATATCAATTATGGCATTTTGTATTGTCTGCCGCTAAGTAAGCTAAACAATGTCGGCATTGTTCAAAACGGATTATTATAAACGTATCGCAACAGCAACATGCAATGCGTCTCGAACAATGTCATTCAGTTTGTGCAGATAATTACACGCTAAAAATCTATTTTCCATTTATAGAAATATGTATATAATTTATCATATATGTTGTATACATACGCATATACCCAAGCATTCATTTAATTAAGCTGATGGAATTGACCTACCTGAAACGAAAAAGAAAATAAATATACATTAATGTTGTTGTAACAATTGTAACAAATTAATAAAAAATATGTATTTGTTAAAATTAGATATGTGATTTCTGTACTCAAGTATTTTAAGATCAATTTAAAAGGATTTGCATGCCCTTAAAACTGTAAGAACAGGTTTTATCGCTGCCCTTAACTGGGCTGTATTTTTATTATTTCAACATATTTCTATTTGTCAATTTACTTTCTACATGAAATGTGTAACTCATAGAAGGATACATGTCCATCAACAGTTGAGTTGTCCATATGTCCGTCCGTCGCTCTGTTTCTATGCGAACTAGTCTCTCAGTTTTAAAGTCTTGAAACTTAACATAGGAACGTACACAATCGAATCCGGACGGATTGGACTACCATATCATACAGCTACTTCCGTTGGAACTCAACTTCCCAATGGAATCGTTACCATGATGTCAAGAAATAAAGACAAATTTTCAAAAAATAAGTATTATTTTTAACATAAACAATTATTTCCCTTGTCAAATATGGTTCGGTTTAGGCTTAAGCACGGCCAACAGCATTGGTCAAATAAATTGGAATATACTTTAAGCCAGGTTTTCATCCTCTTAATCTGCATTTGGTCAGCAGGGTTCAAACCTGCTCAGCAGCAGGGTTCAAACACTTTCAAAGCTAAGATTAGGAACCACTTTTGTACAGGTTCGCCAACTCAAACTGGTAATTATGAATTTGCATTGAGTAGCAAACAAATGTTGACCCCTGACGGGTGTAAATGTGTAATTGCAATTTGATTTATTATGCAGTGCACGTTGCGTTTAATTCAATTACGAGCAGGCAAGGAAGTCATTTCAAGTGGAGACAACAATTTGCAATTTGTTGCCCCAACTGGCAGCTGCCCCGAGTGTGGGTGTGCACCAACAAGGTGTCAAGACTTATCAGTATTTGGAGCAACAACGACAGCATCAACAACAACAACAGGAACAACAGCAACTGGAACAATCTTGACACCCAAGGCACGTAAAAAACTTGATGGGCAACCCTTGAGTTGTGCAAGCAGTCGTTGCAATTGTGACTGATTGAAACTGAATTTGGAATAGGGGTTCATTAAGATAGGTCTAGTTACACATAAGGAAATAAATGTACATAGCTTAATTTTGCTTAACTTGTACAAAGTTCAGTATGTAAAGAAAGCTGCTTAGAGAAAGGGAGTTTATGTTAATGATAAGCGAGAAAGTATGGAAATATTCGGCACGCCGAAGATTCAATACCCTTTGGCAGCTATGTGAGAAAAGTGAATTTAACCAAGCGTATCAGATGAATTCTGTCCACAAATTCAGGGAATAAAACTAGATCATGACTAATGCAGGTTGACTGCAAATTTCGCTGCATTTCATGCTTTATTGTTATTGAGCAAAATCAAGTAATGTACATATCACGTTTTGTTTTTTAATTTATTAATTAAAACTGCCTGCGCCTATGCTAAATGCCTAATTGAAAAGCACTTTGATTAAGTTGTCAAATTGTATATTGATTTGCTACATAAATTCACGTATCACTTACCATAAATATTTATCTGTGGAAAATACTTTCCTGACAGTCACAACTGTTTTGAATCAGTTTTGGTTTATTATTAATTAAAGTAACGGATGTTTACTAAAATTAATTAATATGAGTTGTAAATTGACGAGCAGAGGTTCAATTTGACGAAAACAAAAACCCGTAATTATGGCTTTTAGCCAGCATATAATTAATTCAATTGCACTTTGTGAAGTTGACATGCACTTTGTTATAAGTTTTTCACTGAAAAAATCAACAAAACAAGCAAATAAATTCGTAAATGTAAATTTTTCCATTTGGCATTTAGCCAAAGCGGAAACCCAAACTTTGGGTTATGTCAACTTGACTTTTGACGCAGCGATATACGCCGCAAAAATGCGCAATAAAAACGATTAGCAAAAGAAATTCATTGCTCTATAGAAATAGATATTCGTTACTTTACAAAATGTAGAGCTAAGTATCGATTGAATTCTTTACTCTACAGAAAGTACAGTCAACTATCGATAGACGTTCTTGACTCTACTGTCAACTATCGATAGATATTCTTTACTCTACTCAAAGTAAAGCTAGCTATCAATAGATATCCTTTACTCTACCGAAAATAAAACGAACTATAGATTAATATTTTACTCTCTACAGAGTAGAAAGTAGAGTCAACTATCGATAGACATTCTTTACTCTACAGTCAGCTATTGATCGATTTTCTATACTCTACAGAAAGTTGGCATAGGTATCGATATTTTTTACTCTATAAAAAGTAGACCCAACTATCAATAGATATTCTTTGTTCTACAGAAAGTAAGGCAAAACTATAAATACACATTCTGTACATTATAGAAGGTAGAGCTAAGTATCGATAGCTCTACTTGCAGTAGAGCAAAGAATATCTTTACTGTTCAATACGCTTTCTTTTCTTTCTTTAAGAAGTGTTTCCTACCAGATTGATATTTCTGCAAGATTTTCGAGCTTTTAAATAGCCAATTTACAAATATTACTTACATAAATATCATTTAATTTTGCTGTTGACAAATATGAACATAAATTTGAAGATTTTACGTTTTTCAGTTAAATACAACTCCAGCCTTCTTAAGGCCACATGGCAAATGATTTTAACTTTGACCAAGTTGCAATAAACACAATGATTCATTTGCCTAAAAAGTAAACTTATAATTGCCTGAGCCCATTTTCATTTTTATTTATAATTGCAATTGCATATTAAGTCAGCAATTTTGATCGATGATTTGCAAGTGCAGGCACGCAAAATGTTGCACTTGAAGCAGCATATATATATATATATAGAAGATATATAGCTTGAGGCAGCATAAAATGATTCCAAATTGAGTGCATGAAAAAAAAAAAACGTTCGACAAGTTGCGTCATTGACACCTCAATAGGCATTCGTTTGGCATTTTCATTGCAATTTTTGCTATTCTTTATTTTGTTTTATGCAGTAATTGAGTTATTTTATCTCTTTTTTAGCTGCACTCAATGCAATGAATTATAAATTTATGATTATCACACAGCTGCAATGATTGCTATGTGAGAAAACGCAATCTATGGCTACACTATTATTCTACACTATTATTCGCCTTCATGGACACTTTCAACAATCAGATTAAATGCTAATATGCATATCGATCGTTTAGATCGATAATTTATCAGAAATTTAAACTATGCTTTCTAATTCTCTAGAAACGTTTCCCTACATCACAGCGACCAGAGAGAGAAGTCTACAAACTGAAAATGTCCATGAAATTTTTCTGCTCATAAAAACGATGCTGATGCCCATCTGGACCTACGCCTTCCTAGTTTGGGGCATGACGATCGGCAGTTCATTTGCAAATTATGCAGCTAAAAACTGAAAGCTTTATTTCCAAAAACAATTTATTCATTATAAATGTGACGTTCTTTAACTAAATTGGCAGCGCCTCACAAATTAATAAAATGATTTAAAATTAATGGTCAACTTATATGTGTCGACTTTGCGAAATAGTGTCTGAGCACGTACTCAATTAAATTAAATGATTTTGCACAAAAAAAAAAAAAGAGAAAAGAAAAGCATACGCAATATTGATTGCAATTCCCATAAGAATATGAAATAATCTGCGTTCTTAACAGCAAGTGCCCAAAGGCTTAAAAAGTATTTAAAAAGCGTGATAAAAATAAATGGCAATAAAAATAAGCGTTTGTTTTTTTTTTTTTCGTTGATTGCATTTTGAGCTGATTTAATTATCAAAGGACTGAGTCACACGCATTAATTTAAAACAAAGCGCATTTTAATCATTGATAATCAATACATTTGCAAGTGTTGACCATGATTCAGTATTGAATCAATATTGAATCATTGTGATGTATTCTCGAATCGAACAGAAGCTTCTTTCTTTCTTATCACTTATCGGCAGGATTTATAAACTTAATGTGCAATATTTGTGTAACCAGTTTTCGACAATGACACAGCAAAAAAAAAACTGTTGCCAGAATCTATGAAGTTTTCAAAAAACCCTGACAGCTCTTGTCTAGACACTAGACACTGGTCCGAATAGCCAGACACACAGACTGATTATGCAATGTTGTAACCTTCAGTTAGTTATTCGAAACGCTTGGCTGCCCAAGTTTGTGGCATAAATTTGAATTAGATGCCCACAAAAAAAAAAAAAAAAAAAAAAAAAAAAAGCGCGTTAAATAAAAGCGAAAACAAAGCCCCAGCTTTGTTAAATGGCACACCAAATGAAAATCAACACAGTACACGGCTTACAAGTTCAGTGTCAGGGGCTCGGTCAATAATAATTCTCCATTCACCAACAAAACAAGCGCCAAGCTCAATTCCACGCTACAAGTTCACGACAGATTTCAAATTCACATTGGGGCCCAATGTTTCACAGATTTTTATGCTCTCATCCATCAACGTATAGAACATGGGCTGGATAATTAATTAGTAAAAAGTTATATAGATCTACGATCTAGGAGAACTATCAATGAAAATAAGTAAAACAGATCTATGATTTTGCCATTAGATCTAAGTCTTATATTATTTATTTATATTTTTTTAAATTTATATTATATACCTAGCTATTTGTAGTTATATTTGTATATTTATTGATTCTATATATATTATGTATTTATTATATACTTATAATTTATTTTAAACAAGATGTTAAATTTTCCAATGCTAAACAATAGCATAAAATTCTCTACAAATAAGTAAAAATAATTTACAACAATGTTGTTCTACTCAGATCTGGCTAAAGGGTAACTCTTCGTCTAGCAGTTCCTTCTTACGTTTTAATTACAACTTTCGGCATGCATTTGAGTTTAATTTTCTTCTTTTTTTTTTTTTGATTTGCTTAACCACATTGCCTCATCTGAGCGACCTCTGTCTGTTGCCCCATTTACAAGCAGTGAAAAAACCAAAACACAAACAAAAATTAAACATAAATAAAACGCGAACAAATTGAGTACAGTCAATGTTTTCGCAACAACAAGAGCAAACATCAAAAGTGAAACAGGAAGCTGCCAAATAATAACAACAACAGCAAAAAAAGAAACTCTGATTAAAGGTAAACATACCATAAAATTGGCAATTTAATTGGGTTAATTACATGGACGATGACAGTTGAGAAAATTGAATTTAATTTATTTCCCAATTGTACACAGGGTGCATTTGATTATAAACAATCACAATTAGCTTTTCACATGGTTTCTGGACAGCGCATTCAACTTTCTGTGATTAAATATTTAAATAAATACGATTTTACGGATTTGATTTACGCATTGCGTGTTTCCCTGTGAGAGCTGCACTAGGCGAGCGCAGTCGAGTTCAGAGCATGGAAAAAGTGTGAAAGTAGCTCCCATTAAAATATTATCAGTATTATTATCATTTTTTTAATCGATTTTTTCTAATCTTAATTATAATGATCCAAATATACAATAAAGATAATTATAATACTTATAAATTTAAATATTTATTATATATTTATGATATGAATGTTTTTTCTGTTGATTTATTCTATAATTTGTATACTTCATGGTTATAATTGTAAAAGTATACAACAAAAAGACATATTATAATATTTACAGATTTAAATATGTTTTATAATATTCATATTTTTATGTTTTACCCATTTTATTATATATTTTATTATTATAGGAAACTTTCATAAACCGCCAATAATTAAAAGCTATACATTTTATTAAGATTTTGATTGGCAAAAAAGATTATCCATCTTTCTGTGTAGATCTTGCATTCGCGCAACTATTTTAAGGAATGCCTCAACTAGAGCATATAAGAATCATTAAACCATGCTATTCGGGATTCAAATGTATATTTTGAATTCTTTTATTTTATGCCGTTTGTTTTGTTTTTGCGTTTCCTGCGCATCGAAATGTGCGGAACAAAAGAAAAGCCCGATTGTTGGAGGGAACGCGGCGATGCGGCGTATGCGTGTTATTGCGAGTAATTAGACATTCCAGCCACGCGTATTGGCCTTTGTTTTCGACGCGTATTCATATTGTAATTCAGGCAATTGCGGTCCCAGCACATCAACATTTTTGCATTTTCACATTTCGTATGCAAATTTAGCGCACGACAATTTCAATTTTTATTTTTTATTGCCAGCGGCCCCTAACAGAGGGCAGTGGCGGGCGCCGGGGCGGGGTCGCGGGTGCTGTTGAAAAATGCCAAGTACCAAGCTTTTGCGCAGCACCTCGAAAAGTGTCAACAGATTTGTAAAGGCGCTGGAATTGAATAGCACTTGGCACTTGCCATGGGATCGAGCGGATTGCGGCGGGTTGCATTGGGGTCAGCACCTACTCGGCAGGCAATAACTGTCTCAGAGATTGTGTGAAATGCACATATGTGTATACCCTGTAGCTATGGCAATGGGCATGATAGAGTCATATGAATTTGTGACACATCTGTTAGGCATATCTACTTATATGTATTAATGATTATTTCGCAACAGCAACAACAATTTAGACTCAAAGAACCTAAGATTCACTTCCGTTTCCACACTTTCAGTATTAAAGTGAAAATGAAATGCTTTGGGAATTCTATTAAAAGCTAAATTTCTATGCTTATAAATGTAGTTTAGCTACTTAGGAGACAATTTAACTTCAAGAAATTGGTAACATCCAAAAAGAATTTATAAAATATATTTTATAGAATAAATTAATTTGGATTTCACCCAAAGCAGTGGATTTGGTTTCCGCCTTGTTGCGAAAGTATTCCGAAATTTTCGATGGAAAATAATATGTTTTTAAAAAATATTCCATAACATAACATAATGTGATTTTTAAAAAGATGTGAGTTTATCTGAGCCCTTGGGCTAGAGGGAAAATTACAGTCTAGCATTTGTACCTCGCGTATTTTTGTTTTATGGTATTACTTTTACGAGTGGAAGGCAATAAAATATATTTATGATATTTTGTTGTGGAACATTTGTACGCCTCGTCATGTTATTATGCCAGAAATCGTTACAGTTCCGGTTGATTGAGGCGCAATTCGCAGTTTGTGAAAATTGCGAATATTCAAAAGCGTTAAATGTTTTCATTTTAGAGCAAAAATTCTCACAAACAAAAGCTGGAAGGTCAGACGTGAACACTCCCCCCACCTCCCCCCCTCGCTACGGCATGCTCCTGCTGTTAACTTGCCCCCACGTTTAGCCAACGGGTTATTAAGTTTATGCATTTTTATGAGCACGCGCTGACATGGGCGGAGAGAGAGAGAGAGAGAGAGGGGGAGAGTGCGGGCTCAATCATAAGTCAAAGCACGGTATGAGTCCGATACGAAAGAGCGTGGAGAGGGGAGGGCAGGGTGGGGGCGACGTCAGGTTGAGCTTGGAACTGTGCTGCGGTCCTTTACATGGGCACCGCAGCGCACAAAGTGCATTCACCCAGATCCCCAATATCTAGAGCCCCAGACGTGGAACACGACGGGGTGGTATGGGATGGGAGCAGTCACTCACGTGCAGACAAACAAAAGCATGGAATACAAAAAAGCTTTTGTTTGCTGCACTTCATTGCATTCACTCAAGAGCAACCGAAAGGGAGAGAGAATACAAGAGCGAAACAGATAGATCAGAGGGAGTCGGAGCGAAAGGAAGAAAGTAAAATTGCTGGTGGCAAATGAAGAAGCAATAACAAATGAAGCAGGACAAAAGTAAGACTGAAGAATACCCAGTAAGAAAGGATTTTTAAAACCAGATGTTAGATTAAGGTATTCCAAGAAGTAGCAATTCAGTAGAGAGTAATATACACGGATGATAAAGTGAGGTTTTTTAAGCACTCATTTATTTAAACAAGGCATATTTATCAAAACGAACTATTTATTATTTGAAAAAGCTAAGGAAAAAGCGGGTTAACGTAAAAAAAAATGACGAAACTATTAAAGCTGACGCTCGAAACTTACGACTTTACAAATTTATATGAATCGATCATTAGACCAACGTTAACCAACACTAACAAATTAGTTATTTATTTCCGTTTTTGGACGCAAAATTTATGATTTTTTAAAGTCGTTACAAAGTTGTTTATTATTGAAATATTTCTTAATAAATAAACATTTAAAAACAATATGCATTCAGTGTTGTCAAAGCCCGAAAAGGCGAGCATCTAAAGCACTCTTAGGGGCATTGCCAAGTAGCCCATATATGCCTAAGCATTTTTACATAAAGATAACATGAACATAAACATGAACAAAGAAGGTTACACATTTTGGAGGGCGTACCCGAATCTCTATACCCCATTTTAGCTAAATATTTAAACTCGCAGTGACAATGAAGGCCAGCCAAAAACCAAGAGTTGGTCTTAACTCAGCGACTGCGCCATGTGGCAGTTGCAAACTTTACGGGCAAACTTGTTAAGCAAACAGAGCAACACTTAAATGCAGCGCAGGGTGGCAAGCCTTGATGCAGACTGCTGCAGCAGCAGCAGTAACAACAGCAGCAGCAGCAGCAGCAGCGGTGGCTTGAGATAAGCGCGTTAAAAGTTGGGCTGTTCGTCGGATGCGAAACCAAAGCTGGGCACAGCTGGCAGAGAGAGAGAGCTAGCGAGAGTGAGCAAGAGAGAGAGAGAGAGAGCGTGGGAGAGCTGGGCAAGAGGAAGACAGAAGGGGAAGCTGCAGTTTTGGGCTGGCCTTTAAGAGAGGGTGGCCCGTAGTTTAATTAGTAGCACTCCAGGCGCTGCAGCCAGAGTTAAGTGTGTGTGTGTGTGTGTGTGTGTGTGTGTGCTTGTTTGTTTATGGCTGTGTGTGTGCGTGTTATCGACTGCCTAATAAACTTGACGCTGCCTTGCACTTTATGGCGTGCATCATTAAATATTTAAAGAGCTTTGTGTAACAAGATTTGCTTATGCCTCCAATTCTGTTTCTCCTCCTCTGCCTGCAGCTTCCACCCGCAACCGTCCCGCTTGCTGCAAGCTCCAGTCTGTTACTAAAAGTTTCCGCTTTCGGGGCCCTGTCAAGCACAATGTTGTTCGGCTTGAGCACATAATTGCATATTTATAAGTGCAGTCGACGCCGCGACAGCAAATTAAGCGGCAACTGGCCCCCACTGTCTACACCCCCCCCTCCTCCTCCCCCTCCCAATCGGCAATCTGCCGCCTCTGTATCTTGGCCTTTCGGGCATATTCAGCTGCATTGTGTTCGGCAATTAATGGAGCATATTTGTTGCCAGCCTGATCAAAACTTTGCGCTGCAATTGAATAACGTTAAGTGCCGCCTGAGAGACGCAGGCCGAGGCTGGATCTCAGCCCGAGCTGAGACGACGGTGGCATCCACTTTGGCAAGCCACAGATGGGAAATTGATTTAAGGGCTCTCATGTCAAGTTGCAAGAACTTTTGTGGCAACCGATGCTTTGTCATGGTCATGGATAAGGACTGCAATGTAAAAGTGAGAGAGAGAGAGGGAGAGAGAGAGAGGGAGAGGGCTGCCAGCGGATATCTGTGCGCACAGCATGCAAATACCCTATGTCAGAATACGATGCATTTTACATAACAGTTGCCTTCCAATCACATTGTTGTAGTAATATTTAAATATAAGGGGTACTCCCAAATGCGCGCTCTTAGGTCTGTGAGGCTCTCATTGATGCCAACTTTGAGAATTAGGCATATTCTAGTATTATATAGTCACCGTGTGGTATATTTAAAGCGTTTTTATGGTAGTTTATATACGTGTTACATTTTTCACATCCTGACTTTGACCTAAAATATGAGCTTAACAGTAAAAAAAAACCATTTAGATTAGAGCAAGAGAAGCTGAGTATTCCCTGAACTCAACAAACTGATAATATGCGTAGTTTATGGCCAAAAAAAAAAAAAACTGTCTGTTTATTACATTTTTGTGGCTGTTTCTCTTTTCACATTTGAGTCCAATTTATTTTGTACACTTTAAATGAAAGCAATAAAAGTTTTGATTAAATCGTTTATGTGTTATTTTTTGGATGTTGCATGTTTAACGAGAACTTTATTTTAATTATTATTTTGTTTTTTTTTTTTTGTTGTCCTCTAAATGAAAATTGTAGTTTGTGCTTTTTATGCAGGTTGCAGCATATAAATTTAATGATAATATTTTTGCAGCCGGCAAACCATGAATTGTATTCTGTTGCGTTATAATAAATTATGGCCAGTGCCACGCCCACTCTCGCTGGCAAATATCAAAGCACAACAATCGACCGCAAAACTGGCAAAGTCCCATAAACAAATGTTGATTTTGCACAATTTGTATTGTTGGCGCGGAAGAAAAAAAATGCCTGGAATGTACGGGCGGGTGCAGGCAATTGAAAATTGAAAATGGAAACGCTAAATGGAAAATGGAAAATTGCATAAAATTATCGCTTTTGGCTTGTAAGTATTTGACATTCGCTATGTCGTGTAATGGAAAATTACACATGTTATGGAAACATTTTAAGGGCTGTTTTTTTTTTTTTTACAGCTGAACTATCATTTAAATAAAAACTGTTTTTTATATGCGAATATTATGCAAACTGTTGCGAGCGAATCGCAGTTCATTTGATTAACAAATTATTTATCGATATGGGTTATATTTGATCGTTAAGCACTTATTTAGCATTTAAATGTCTGTGACTCAAATTAACGAAATACTTAAATCCTGTTCCACTTTGGCCAAACGGCACACAAAAATGGAATTTGTCACGCTCAGAAGAAAAACTGCACGAACCCATAAAATATTTATCTTATTGGCCAGAAGTCGATATCAGCTGGTATTTATCTAGTATTTTCTGGTATCTGTCTGCTTCTACATGAATATGTATCTATATTTATGTATCTAAGTATATGCATCTATACATATGTATCTTACTCTAAGTATCTATCTGTATGTATATGTATCTATATATATATATATGTATCTATATGGATGTATCTGTCTCTATATATCTATCTACATGTCTGTCTACATGTATCCATAGTATGTATCTAAATGTATCTATATGTATCTATCTACATGTATCTATCTCTATGTACCTTTCTCTATGCATCTATCATAATGTATGTATCTAAATGTATGTATCTATCTGCTATTTTACTAATTACTATCCAATCGGTACCTATATCTTATAGCCATATATCACATCTAATAGCTACGACTGGAAAGTAAATTTGAGCTATCTTTAGAAACATTACGCATATCTGTAAGGGTATTTCTCCTGCGGCACACAAAAGATGATTGTTCTTTTCTTTTTTATTCTCTTGGCTTTTTATTCAACACCTGCCTAATGTATTTTTTGTGCAAATTCTCACCGCCAAATTAGTCAAATAACAATTTTGCGCTTTCATAATTCACTTTTTTTATGCCCTCGCGCGATACATTATAATTTGGTCATGAATATGTAAGGCTATCAATTTGGTGAACTTGTATGTGTGTATATGTACATACTCCATCAATATATACGCTGTGAATCATATTATTAAGAATAGAACAATATTATTAACAATGGAATCATAATCGTGGACTCAATCACTACCACAATCGGTCGAAAGATAAGCTCTATGTGTAACCAAGATCTTAATAAATCTTCCCCAACTGCCACATGCCATGTTTAAGTACCCCAAAGAAGTCTGTTCTTGTTTTAATTGTTTAAAGATGCGTTACGAGGAAATTAAAGCCGGTTGTGTAATGTTTACAATTAATGATTTCCTTAATTTGAAAAAAAAAAACTACTGACCAATTTATTTACTTGAACACAACACTTGTTTTCGTGCAGTGTACAGCATAAACACAACTGTGCAAACAAGTTTTAAGAGCAATTTTTCCAGTTCTTGACGCCGAGTTACTAAATAAACATCAATAAAACAGAAACCTGTCTTCGGGATGGACAGTTGGCTACCAAACAGAACCAACCAGAACTGATTGTGAACGATAAACGATCTGATCTCAAGATCTTTGACATCTTCCCTGAGCGCAATTACATTTATTTATGTGCCTTTAAGTGTTGGCACAATTAAAGATATTTGCCGTTCCGTTTCGTTTGGTTTTTATGACAGCATCAAAGACTGGTTATCTAGACGGCATTTATTTCCTTATTAAACGTGTGCTTATAAATGTTTAAGCATTGACCAAAGGCAAATACCGCTTACTTGGCCTATTACTAGACAAGGCGGCAGTGTCGAGGTGAGGGTATGGTCCAGAAAGGTGATCACCTAGTTGAGATGGGAGTGCAACAGGATTGTGTGTTGGGCACAGCTTGTGGCAGTCCTTAAACACAGCTGTTGTGTCGAGCCTTTTGATAGACTGTAATCGACACGTTTTAGTTTCTTCTTGGCTTCCAAGCGAAAGACTTTTACATATGGTATTGGAATACATTTGAGTATGTAGCTGTTCGATGAGATACACGAGCTGCTTATTGTTATTCAATTCTATTCTATTCAGAAGTTTCGAATTTTTTCCCCAGCCAGGATTAATGTATTCATGTGTGTTAAACTCATGGAAGCCAATAACTGCCAGCTGTCTGCCTCAAGGCTACACTGAAATAAGCTGACTATGTCAAATGTATTTCAGCATTGACTTAGATAAAAGCTATAATTTTCAAGTCAGTTTATCTGGCTGCTAAACAAAGGAAGGTGATAAACTTAAGATATAAACAGTCTTTGTCGAAAGAAAAGCAGCGAGCTACCTATCTAAGCTTCACAATCATCCTTAGTCCCTGGCAAGAAACCTGCTAAGCAGGCGAAGGCGAAGAAGACTTAAAAGGACCTACCCAACAGATCTATTAGCCAGATAAACTAGAACCAGAACTAGAGTAAACAAAATGATCATAAATTACCACATATACCATCTTCTACCTGTACATACCTAAACTAAAGTACGTTAAGCCAAAACTATTGTTAAACTTTAAGCCCCCCGTTCCTCAGTGTAAAAGTAAAAGTTGTAACAATAGCAGCATATTAAATGGAGATACAGTATCCAAACTTGGGGAATCCTTGCAGCATCAAATAGCAGAAGTATTTTCAAGAAATCTAGCGTAAGGCACTGCGATTAAGAAGTAATTGCCCACATTGCCTCAAATACGCTGGATAAGGAGCACAAATTGAATACCAGACAGAAGATACTACAAACGTGTGCCAGATCCTATAACGCAGCCAAAACTCTACTTATACCATATGGGCATGTGCAGGAAACGGTTCAGCACACAATAAAAAACAGGCTTTCGACACCTTGAAATAGACTAGTCGATGTCTCAAAAGGCGTCACTTTGCAGCCCACAAAATGCTAGTGCACATTTTTCCAAATTCTTCACCTTAAAATGGGCTTCGTAGACATCTTTTGAATTAGTTCATAAATGCTTAGCTAAAAGCCAATTCGCTATAAAAATTTAAATGTATTGTACATTAAATAAAAACTACAATTTTATAGATTATAATTAGAATGCATTAATTCTCGAGGGCTAAACAAATTGATAACCATATTTAAAAAGTCGCATTATCTATTTATATGGCATTATTAAGTGTCAAAAAAGCACTTGAACAATGAATCCTTATCGCGCACAAACAACATGTTATACCAAATATATATATATAAATATATATTTAGTTATATATATATATATATGTATATTTATATGACTTTGTCTCTGGGACATCTCGCCATTTAAGTGCTCTATAATAAAGTCTGGCAGATAAACAAGATATGAGCGCAAAAGTCGTTGTTACTTATGGTTCTTGAATTGCGCGAGCTGCTCAGATATCGTATCTTATCAGTGATTGCGCGTGTGTGTGTGTGTGTGTGTGTGTGTGTGTGCGTGCTGTGTGTGTGTGTATCATTAAGGCAATTGCTGTGGCCAAAATTGACCTTGTTACGAAAAGTCGTCTTGGCCATATTTTCAGTGCGCTATTCGCCTTCCAATTGCCAACGCTTTGGGGCGTTCGCCGCTTTCATTTATCATCATATTTCTTGCATTTACCGCACATTTCACCAACTGCTGACCGTTTTTTGGTGTCACTTACGTGCTGTAGTTGTTGTTGTTGTTGCTGTTGTTGTTACTGGGGCAGTCGACCCACTTTTGGCAACTGCCAGAAACCATTTCTCATTTCTCGCTCAGGCGCAAATTCAAACAAATGCATTTTACAGCTCTCTTGGCCAACTTTAGCTGGAACAGAACTGCAACTGTTGAGGTGTGTGCGTGTGTCTGTGTATCTGTGTATCGGTGTGTCGGTGTGTGTATGTGTGCGTATCTCACATCTGTGGCTAAAGAAAGCCGCTGCCCCGTTTGCCATTCGCTCTTGGCACTTGGCTTTCACTCGGAATCACGTTTGGCCGCCCAGCTGCCAGCCTGCCTGCCTACGTGTGTGTGTGCATGTGTGTGTGTGTGTGTGTGTGTGTTGAAAATGCTTTTCCAAACAATACAGAGCTATACCCTACACTACCCCCACCCTACCCTGCTTACCCCTTCTGTTCGGTCTGGTTTGAACTTTATTGCACATGCCATTGCACAGCTGCTGTAAATATTTTTCGTAGCGATCATAAGTATCCAGAGTATCTCACAGATACACAGATACGCACACACACACACATGCACATACACTGTGAATGCTTTTATTTGTTGCAATTCTTCTGCTCATCATAAATTCCATTTTAAGTTATTTTTTTTCTTCCCACAGCACTCGCTGCAACAAACAACAAAAAAGTTTAAAAATTTTCCTTTGCCTTATGAATTATTATCACATGTTTTCTGGCCCAGCTACGCCCCCTCCCCCCCTTCGTCCCACACCCCCCGCACGCCATCACGCGGCGTTTCGCGTGATTTTTCATATTTGATTTAAAATTCATTTTCATTAAAAACAAACTTGTGACTTGCACAACATTTATTTTTAATGAATTGAACAAGCGACAGTCGCTTGATTAGATTTTGTTCGCCCGCTTCCCCCTCCCCCATTATAGAGGGTAGGGGGGGTCTCCACAATGGCTGTGTACGAAAGCTTAGTTAGCAAGAAGTACCATTAATATTTATTTCATTTTATTATTAATGCACATTTCTCTCATAGAAACAAGTTGTTCACACGCGATACTTTGGCCTATGACTGCCCTCCCATCCAGATCTAATCAGTTGAACTAGGATAATTTGCATAACAACTTCACACACATGCTTTAACTGCACCTCACGATCTTAAGTATTTAAATCAGTGCAGATATATGCAGTTATACACTGGGAAGGTATTTAGAAGTTATACGACTCGACGAGGAATGCAGCGCAGCAGCAAAATAGCCAGTTTTATGGGAACGAGAATGAATAGTTATAGAGAAAACTGGTTAGCGAAAGAGGAAGATTAAAGAGCCATGTATTTAATATAATAATTCAGTACGTACTTAACTATTTCTCACAAACAAAATTGGAAAAACTTTTAAATTTCATTTAAATATTTTCAATTTCTCAAATATTAATATTATTATGTTTCGAAAGTTTGTGTTTTTACTTGTCAACTGGGTTGAGAAATCTTTTCTAAATAACTTCCATATTTTTATATTTGTTTTTTTTTATTTTTTATTGTTTAGTTTTTGAAATTTAAAGAAATAAAAAATGTATAATTATTTTATAACATTTTCGATTACATATTAATAAACCATATATATTCAATGCAATCAACTATAGAATTGGAAATTGAATAATTGATAGCTGATTATATATGCCCAGTTAAGCCGTTGATAATAAATAAATGCTAAAGGCCCTTCGACAGGCTGTTTTAAAATAATCTGCCCGTCTAAAATAATCTGTTTTTTTTTTTTTACATCACCATATCGCTGGAGATTGATTAATTTTAATTTATGCAATAAGTCGTAAACATTACGTACGAGCTGCTCTCTGAACTGCGCCTCTGAAAACAAACCATATTTCAACACCCACACACGGTATTTCGAGAACTAACAAAATAATTGTAAATTAAATTATACAAGTCGTGGCAATAGGCAATAAAACAATTTTATTTCATGAGTACAATAATTAGAAATTTAAATTCAATAAGCGCGAAAGCCAGAATAATAAATAAAAGCCAACAGTAAAATGGATAAAGCCTCATAAATAATGCGGCAAAATAAATAATAAATAAATACAATTCAAATACATATGTACATATGTATATATGTATGTATGTACACACATTTTTGCATAGATTAAAGCGTAGGTACAAAAGTAGAAGCCGAGAGGAGCAAATGAAAAATCTAGAATGTGAAAAATGACAGCCAAAACGCAAACGACGAAAAGGCAACAATGTCTAAAAATGAAACGCGCATGCAAAAAAAAAAAAAAAACAGAAAAACAGCTGTAAATAGTTCGTGTTGCCAACTTCCTCTGCAATTGGCGCAATTGTCGGCTATGCTGAGGGGGCGCCTTCTATGCACAAACAGACGGCAACGCGGCGCTGGCAAAACACATTAACCAATTGGCAACGCTGTGCGGCTTTTTTTGTTTTTCATACGCTCTTCGCTTGGCACAAAACCCGTTCTCAAAGCTGACGCACTTCACAGCCGTCTGTGAAGGCAAAAATAACAATAACAACAAACGGCAGCAGCCAAAATGACAACAAGAACAACAACAGCAGCAACAACAACAAGCACGAACATTTAACCAAAAAAGTTAGCAGCAACAGCCACGAAATAGACAATTTTGAGGTTACAATTTATAAGTTTTTAGATGGTTTTTTTTTTCTTCGCTCTCTGTTGAGCAAATACAGTTGTCTGCTCTTCGGCTCCCTCTCACCTGCTGATTAAAATGCTCGGACTCTGTCTGGGCGCATTTTGGCCTACCTGTTGACTTGGCCATTGGCGCTGCTCCCGATAAAGTCTTTGCTTGCATTCGCGCCAGCTAAGTTTCGACTGCTTCTTTTCACTCTTTGCTTTGCTTTGGTTTGTTTTGTTTATTTGCTGCTCGCTTCAAACTTTATTTTTAGCGCTCAAATGTAAACAAACGGCGACGCCATATTGGATTGGGCATGTGGCACAGTGTGCACACACCCCGTGCGTGTACACACATTTATTTTGAGCCATTTTCAAATGTACACACTAACACACACACAAACATGGACACACGTGCTTACACACACAACGGCAAAGTCTTTACCGGCTTCGGTAGCTGCTTTATGGCAAAATTGACCTTAGCTCGGTGATTAAGATGCAAAAAACAACATCCAAAAGATATGTGCAATGCTAATGAGCGTTAATAAGATACACGCACACACACACACACACACACACCGACGCCAGAGGCTGTATCGGCTCACTAAGTGAAACGACACTCGATGAGTATATCGAACATAACTTTAAATATTGATAAGTTTACTTTGATTTCTATTACGCAAAAGCTGGCACATACGGCTGTGAAAAATACATATATTTCAACCTAAAAAGTCACCGAAAATTGTTTATTCAAAATAAAAAATGGTTTATTTGCCATGTTTACATCCTCGAAACAAGTTTACATCCTCGAAGTACCGTCGAAAAGTATTGGTCAATAGTTTATTTAATGTTGGAAAAGGTATTATAATTGACAAGAAATGCAATATTTAAAAAAAAATGAAATAGAAAATAATTTCCGCCGACTTTATTCAAACTAAAAGAAGAAGTCGCCAACATTACGTACCTAAGATAAAAAATGGTTTATTTCCAAATGCGAATCAAGAAATGACGGTCAATATTTTGTCAAATACGAGAAAAGGTTAAATAACCGACATTTAAAAGGGACATTATCATGATCGTACTCGGTAGATAAAGCACATAAGGGATTAAAATTAAAAGCAATTCAATTGTTAAGACATGGAAAAGAAAAAAATTAAAGGAAACAACTGGATTATTTCAAACTAAATGACATCAAATGATCACAGCAAATTCTGTATTAAAATTAAAAAATGTTTGTTTCCTAGCTACGGATCCTGGAAACGGAATTTGCATCGAGAAATATGGGTCAATAGTTTATTTAAAATGAAAATATGTCAAAAAAAAACGCATAAGCACGATCAGAGAAAAATTAACAGCGTTCGATGCAATACTTCAAACTAAATGAAAAAGCCGCAACAAATTATTTATTTAATATCAAACCGGTTTTCTTCATACAACCATGGATCCCCGAAACTTCGAGAAATAGTGGTCAGTAGTTGACCAAAAACGAGAAAAAGAAATATAACCGGCAATAGCTGACTTTATACAAAATAAAAAACAGTCAAAAGTTTCCATTACCCATTTTCATTTTATAGCACAAATATTAAGTTTAAATACTCTAAGAATACATCATATACTATATGAAAGAATAGCCCATATATCAAAGAATATATCAAATCAGATAAGATAAGATTTATCAGCTATGAAAGAATATATCGAATATTAAAGAGTAGAATATATCAAATATCGTTCTACAGAGCCCGTCTGTTCCTGCAACCTTCTATATGTTTTTCGTTACATTTTCAATGATTTATTTTAACAAGAAACTATTTTGCTAAAATTTCGTTTTTTATGGCACAACTATTAAATTTAAATACTCTGTTATCTATAAAGAATTATCATATATGTAAGTATTTAACTTTTTAATGAATATACCAAACATCAAAGAATAAATATATCAAGTAAAATTTCATATCTAAGAAAATATCATATAACGTGCCATAGAACCCGTCTATTCCCGCGACCTTATCAATGTCCAAAGTATATCCATTTTCAACCGTAAATGAACAGAACAAAAAGTAACTTGTTATTGTTCATATAATATGTAGTCGCATTCGTATTATGGCAGGTCGTGTCGGTGCGGATTTTCATTTGTTTATTTACTTTTACAGCTGCTTTGCAATTACGCCAAGCGCAATTTACGAGCTGCTTTTCTGGTTATTTCGGAATAGAATTGAAGGGCTTTTTTCCCTGCTGATCAACCATATGACACATCCCATTGACCCTATGTAGAGCTTTGGGGTGCGGCCAGATAAGATAGGCAAAACTAATTGAATTTGCCCGTCGTATGGATTTCTAATTGCCAATGTGACTATAATTATCAATTATAGATGGGGCAATCAATCAAGAAATTAAAATTTCTAGATATGGTGCGACGCCAAGCAGAAAGAAAAACAGAAGAGCTTAAAAAAACCAACAAGAAACGAAAAATAAATAAAAAGAGAACAAATTATGAACATAAAAGAACGTAAAAATAAAAAAAAAGAATTCTTAAGAATTTTAAAACTGGAACAAAAAGTTGAGTTGATATTCCAAACGAGCGCTAGCCACAAACTGAAATTATTTTAGGAAGGCCAAAGTAGGCAAATTTCAATTGCAAGGCCTACTCTTTATAAGAAAACTAAATGTCTCCAGTGTGCACACACTTAACAAGCAAAAAATACTGTGCACAGTGTGTACTTATTGCAAGGCCTACTTAACTCCGTCCTAGACTCATCTCTAATGAGAGTTTAATCACAGTCACGGAGGGATTCAGCTAGGCGACAGAAACAATATACCAACGAAATGTTTGCTTACTCTAAATAGTCTCCGACTTTTTAAAATTAAGTAACATTGTTTTCCAGGCAACGCGATGCTGATGATACTCTAAAGTATTTCGAATATTTTAATGAATAATACACATTTTCAGCGTGAATCATCGTGAGAAGCATCTCGACCCACACACTCTGCCAAATGGGGGGTTTTTCAGCCAATGCCAAAAAACACTTGGGAATATTCTCACAATTGTTGCGTTCCTTAATTGATTTTCTATATTTAAAGAAGTGTAACCACACGTTGAATTAGAAAAAATTCATAGAAATGCCTTGAGGGGGTAATTTTAGGTGCGCGTTCAGCTGTCGTGATGAAAATTGCGACGACGCAAACAAAATACGGAATAAGGAAATATAAAAATTGATGTGTGTACAGAAATATATGCATGTTGTATAAACGAAACGAAAATAAAATTGAATAGCAAAACGTATGAAATGCACAGCATTTAATCCGTAAACAAAATAGTAATAACTGATTAACATTAACAATTAAAAATTAGAAATAAATAGAGCAAACGCTGCAGCTGGCGCCACTGTAGGTGACAGCGTGTGTGAGAGGGAAATTTTAAACTGGTCGCGGGTTCATGTGCAATTATTGCACTTTGAGTGACTTATAAAAACATCAAGAGCATTAAATTTGTAATTAAAAAGGCAGCCGTATATATAAATACAGAGTATACAGTGTGTACACATTAGAGATGGACGCGTGTCGTTTTCAAACCAAAACACATTTTGAATATAATCAATGTTAAAAAAGTTGTTTAACGTTATTTCAATTAACTTTTTAACTAAACAACCTCGACACAAACGGGCACAAACTGTGCTTGGCTTACACGAACACGTCGTGTCGCTGAAGAAAAACACGACGCGCGGCCAGCTCTAGTACACACACACACACACAGGCATACTTACATGCAATGTGTAAGCACACACACACACACACACACACAAACACAAACACACAGCTAAAGCAATTCAAATTCAATGTCAACAACTGAACGCTGGACTCCAAGCACTGCACCAAATTTGAAGCTATTAATATATGTATGTGTGTTTATGTGTATCTAAAATCAAAATGCGCAATTTATGCAGCTGATTCAGCAGTTTTAAGTTTCTTTGATTAATGCACAAATATAATTATTATGATTTTTCAAAGCGAAATTCGCATTAGTAAAGGCAGCGCGCGGTTATATTGACATCTGGCAACGCTGCGAAGAGCGCCAGAGAGTTGAACTGCGGCAAGGTAAGCTGTTCTTGTTATTTTTTTTTTTTTGGTTGTGTTTGCTTTGGTTGTTGTTTTTTTGCTACTTTAAGCATAATGAAAATTTATTATTGTTTAAAACTTGTACTTCGTTTTGTTGACTTGTTGCTGTTTTCGCTGTTGTTGTTGTGCACTTTAGTTTACACTTGAGCTGTTTTTGTTTGCGCACATTCTTGAAACTGAAATTGTATAATTTTTTTTTTCAATCTGTTTATTTGGCGCGCTGCTGTTAAAATTTTTACGGATACAAATGCAAAGTCAATTAACAGACTTTATTTAAACACCATGACGACTGTCGCACTTGCATACACATTCGCACTTTACGTATTATTTATTTGTATTTAGACCAAAAACAAAAAAAAACAAAAAAAAACGTGCTAAATAACCGCGCAACAACACAACACGAAAGAACTCACAGCTGACGCCTGTTTATGAGAGCGAACCAGAGCCGCTCTCCCAGTCACGCTCCATAGAGATGGGCGTGCTGGTAAAGTGACTGCGCAGTGACTCAAAATGTGAGCGCACAAAAACAGTAAATGTTTTTTAAACAAACG
The DNA here is from genome assembly GCA_018903485.1 of Drosophila littoralis. NCBI lineage: Eukaryota > Metazoa > Arthropoda > Insecta > Diptera > Drosophilidae > Drosophila > Drosophila littoralis. The sequence continues at coordinate 4,111,866 of JAEIGF010000383.1, forward strand.
TATTAGTGTATTTGTTATTTAATGAATAATTTATTGTCTATTAAGTTGCAACCTGTTTAACTATTTAACAAATATACAATTTTATAACAGTTCAGATACTGTTACACATACGATATAAGCCACGATGAGCTGCAACATCGCTCATCTCTAGTTGCCTCTCTCGCGCTCAGCAAGTGGCAGCAGCTGAGACAGCGTTTGTCTTCGTCGGCCATTGAGACAAAATGAAACACAACAAATAAAAAAAAAAATACAAAATCAAACAACAAGAGTTTTGCAAGCGCAACGACTGTAAAAAAAAACTGGCAACGTTTCGCCGATGACGACATTTACCTATGTATGTATATTTTTTTAGTTTTAAGCAGGCTTTTATTCAAAATGAGAAATTTGATTAACTTACATTTCTCCTTGTCGTGGCCGCAGCTGCTGCTCCACTTAGCACTTCACGTTGACGTTGAAATGAAACCAAAAAAACATAACACAAACACAACGTAAACGAAGAGAAAGAGAAGAGGCGACGCAGGCAAAATTTACTTTTCACTCTTTCTCTTTTTTTGCTACATATGTATGTATGTATTTTCTTGCTCACTGTTGGCTGTTGTTGCACTTTCACCGCAGCGGGCTGAGATTTTCACAATTTTCACGTGTTTTCTCTATTTGGGATTTGTGTGAACTTTTTATAAAAATTTTACATGATTATTTGCTGGGTTAAGCAATATTTTTAAGCACACACACACGTTCGTGAAGACCACGCACACACAACACTCACACACACACACACACACACACACACAGGCAAACAACACTCAAGTACGTGCTTTTGTTGTTGCTGCTGCTGCTGCCTGCTGCTGCTGCTGTGCTTCTTTTTACTGCTTTTGCTTTTGCCTATTTTCTTTGTTTTACCAACAATTCATTCATGCAGTTTACTACACGCCCACATGCACGACCGATGCCGTTATATCAAAGCTTTGCTTTCTTTTAATGCGAATATGTGGTTGCACTTTCTGTGTGCGCAAAAAACAATGCAAAAGATTATTTGTGTTTTATTTTGAAACGGTTTAGTCGTCGCCGCGTCTTGCTCGCCCGTTCTTCCAATTGGAACTGAGCGCAGCCACTTGGCTGGGAGTGAGCGACGGCGACGGCGCACTGTTAAATTAGCTGCGAACTGCCAACAGTGTTGGCTGCTCAGCCGTTTTCACGCCAAATGTTGAGAGTGTTCAGCTGGATAGTTCAGTTAAGCTTACGATTTGTTAATATATACGTTCAAATCAATAGACATGGCTGATTAGAATGCCTAAATTGACATATAACAGCTAAATTAGCAAAAACTTATATCACTTTAGCTTGATTATTTGCAATTTAGCTTTTTAGCTTGTGAAGAGTGAACAGCACTGAGAGAGTAACCCAAGTAAGAGAGCGTGCAAGTGCACTCTGGGGCTCTCGCAGTCATGTAAATACTTGCTTTTTGGTAATAAAAATAAACAACAAACTTCATATTGGATAAGCTATTAATATGTAAACTTTAAATGTTAAGCAATTTCCATAAAAAATAACTGGGCAAATATAGCCATACATAATTCATTGCTATCGATAAGCGCAGCGCAGCTATCGTTCAACGCTCGCCACGGTTGTGCAACTGTTGGCTTGACATTGGCCTTGGCTATTGCCTACTTTTAGGCTGGCCTTGCAAATGGCCCAGCCGAAAGCCGTTAAAGGATTGCCTCAAGATTTTGCGCACGAAAAACCTAATTAGAAATGAAATATTCAAGTATAGTATAATATTTAAACAAGTGCTTTTGATGTTGTTTAAGGCCTTTCGCTTGCAGGTTTCATTTAATTAGCTTCATTATGGCTTTACGAGTCTTGCAATAAAATCCATTAAAGCTCATTAAGTTCGCTCAACTGTGAATTTCAGATATGAACGGAAAAGTTAATCCCTTTAGCTTTTAACTGCTTCCAAAGCAAACTTAATTTTAGCCCCTACACCCCTTCCCACCCCTTCTCCGGCTAGGACTCTTAGGAACACATATTTAAATAAATATTAACAGGCGTTGAATTTAATTACCGAGACAAGAAACGGGCGGCACAAGCGCAATCCCCAAAAAGGACATGCTTCGGATTTTGTACCCTTTTTCCAGATAAATGAATAAACAGTGCGAAGTGAAAATCACAGCAACCAGAAACGAAACAATATCTTCATTGGACGCGCCACTCGATGTCCTTCGGCGAAATTGCTGCAATAAAATTGTAAGCAAAGACGACAACACGACAGCTCCGAATGTTTTGTTGATGTCAACTTTCATTTGTTGCGTCGCGCTGATTACCAAAACCCACCCACAACACCCACCAGCCGAGCGGCAGGACCCGCGAGGCGATAAAGTCAACAGCAACACTTGCCACAGCAGCAGCAGCAGCAGGAGAAGCAGCAGCAGTTGTTGATGCTGGGCGCACGGCTCCTGTTTTTTGATGATGATGACAGCGGCAACTTGCAGCGATAATGATGTCTCCCTTCGCCTAACCAGCACAGTGGTTCGAACTATTTAAGCAACTGATTCAAATTCTTTAACTTTGTGAACAAAACAAAAAATCGTTCTTAAAGCGAATTAAACTTAAAGAATAACCATAGGAATGCGAACAAATGCCTTACAGACCTTAACACCACATTCTTGTCCACCGTTTAGAGCGTATTTTACCTTTGTCTGAAATGTGTAAAACATGGAAGGAGACATCTCCAACCCATCTGTATCCCTCTTTTCAAGCTATCGTCTTGAAACTTTGCTAATGTGCATCCATCTGTTGCAGGCAGAAAATATGTAGCAGCAGGTCGGATCGAACAACTATATCGTATATTATACAGGAAGTAGGTTCTTGTATGGCGAACCTTTGTGTTTATCAAGATATCAAGACCAAACCTTATTTGTTTCCTAATTCATATTCTGCTTCTCAAGATCATCAAAGTTTTCATTCACGAGCTTCACTATTTCCACATATCTGCCCAACCGTATTCATTCCTTTTTCATCTGTTATTTCTGGCATTGCCTTTGACCACTGTGCATCGCCGGCGAGCTGTTCATTATGGAGAAAAAGTGTTGCCGAGTTATAATGAGAGCAAAGCTCGAAAGCAGAAATTTACGAGAAGAGCCACGTTAAGTGACAGCCAGAGACAGACAGAGGCAGCTGTGTATGGGGGGCAGAAGGGCATGGTCTGCAGGGTGAAGCAATCGGGGGGGGGGAATGGACGCGCTGCAACATAGAGGAAAAAAACTTTTCCTATTTAAGCTCAATGACAAACAGCAAAGTTCGCTGAATCGAATTTTCAACTGGCGCAACGCATAAAATATGCACATTTTAATTTTCAGCCAGAGAGTCGCCTTTAAAACGTAGAACTTAAGTAATTGCCCAGCAGCAAGAAGAAGAAGAAGAAGAAGGAGAGGATAGCACAAAGGCAGGGCGGGTCGGGGCGGGGCGGCAACAATACGAAATGAAAAGCCAAGCGCCTAGGACCACAAAAGGCCGCAAACAAGCTGAATGCAGACAGGATGCAGGCCGCAGGCAGCAGGACACTGGCTACGGCATACAGGACGCACCTGGAGGCAAGCCCAGCAACTGTCAACTGATAGTTGCTGACAAAGCCGTAGTCACAGATAAAGGAGCCAAGCCAAAACCCATTCGTTGGCGCCGCCAGCCTAAGCGTTGACATCCCATCAGCACAACTAATCCCAGGCGTTCTCCAAATGATAGACACATAAGAGCGCAAAATCCTTGACCAGCCCAGTTCCTTTTTTTTTCCCTTCCATTCCCTTTCCCTTTAGCACTCCTCCTGCTGATTACTGGACGCTCAGCCAGAGGGGTTGGCAGCAGAATTGATGCTGCTTCGGTTTGCTTAGCCACTGATTGCAGCTACTTCTGCTCCCTATATGGAAGCGAGCGGGTGTCAGAGTGAGAGGGGCAGAGGGAAGGGAGGGAGGGGGAGCGAACTACCCTTCTATTTGTTTTTCTTGCTTCAGGACTTGTGATGATGGCCTTTGAATTTCTCTTTTTAGAGGGCATTTCAATGCTGTGAACAAATATATTCTTCCTCGAATAAATTAATTCAACTTGGCTCAAAATTCTTAAGAAAATTATGATGTAAAATTTATATAAGCTAAGCATAGGGACAATCGATTAGGTATTCAGGTTCAATTCCATAATTTACAAACAAATTTATGTTATTTTTTAACGAAAACTGTGAGAAAGATCGAAAAATAATATATATATAATAACTAGCAGGTATCGCCCGGGCAGATTTGTGGCTAATAATTTAGATATAAGTTCCTTACCCAGTTTCTGCCCGTGAAAATTTACTTATACTTTCCTGAACTTCATCTCCATTTCGTAACATTTTTAAGTTCGACAAGCAAAGAACCAAGTCGGATAATTTAAATAAATTATAAGATTATAATAATCATGTTAGCAATTCGAGGGTATCTGCCAGTCAGCATCGTTCGAGGACTGCGGACATCTCCCTTGTTTGCGCTCTTGAATTACCGTGCAAACAAACAATTCTCAATTGCTGGTCAAGACTTGTTTATGTGCGTTCAACTCATTTGGAGCCACGCCCATTTAAAAGCGGCTGTTGAGGGCACGTTTCGACTTGTCACATATTAACTAGGCTTTTTGAACTATCGAATATTATGCCCAAACACGTTATTTGCTGCGCGTAATGCCCGTTCACATCGATCTGTGTGATTTGAGCAAGTTGCGAGTAATTTCAATTATTGGGCATTACTCATACGCCATGTGCTGCCCGGCCGTGCATGCACAATAAACGTATTTGCGTAATTCCCTGTAAATTGGCAATTGCAAATTTTAATGTGCAAATGAAATCCCCAAATAAAATTGCATTCAATTTGCGCGGCCTCTAATTGCCCATTGATTTATGGCCGCTCTGAACTTTGGGTACACAAAAAACGATTAATTTTAATTAACTAATTGCAAACCGGATATGCCCAATATATAAAGAAACTGTTGATAAAGAATGCAAATATATATGATTGAAAAATTAATTCAACGCCAATGAATATTATAAAAAAAATATTTAAAAATATTATATAAAACTTTAACAGATTTCTAAATATATTTTTAAACTAACATTTATAATTGTTTCACATTTCTCTTAACTCTTAATATAGAAATCATATAAAATATATTTATATATATATTTATTTAATTAATATAATATGTATAACTAAAAATGCATCTATATTTATTAAAGAAACTAATTGCAAACGAACATTGATTAAATTTCGTTTAAACAAATTTTAGATTGTGCTCCTTTGAGACTTTAAATACTAGCCAGTCCGTTGCCACGCCTAAAGCCCAGTCTGTGGCCACAAAAAGGCGCTCACTATAAATGGACAGCAGCCTTGAAAATAACAATGATAAGTTGATAAGTAGACTAAATAATTGGTAATTGGTAATACGAAGCGATTGCAATGATTGGAGCCTTCAATTGAGCTGACAATTTCAATTAAAACGTCCTGCAATTTATTTTATGAAATGTAATTAACACGAATTTGTAAATGAATACAACTTCATATTTCCTGAAAGAGCACAATTATCTGAATTGTGCACAGTCTGCCCTTAACTTATCCATTGCGCTATTTCTGTGCTGTTCGGTAATCGCTTCGTGGACCTGTCAAGGTTGTCCGCTGACATCGAACTTGGAGACCCTGGCGAATTGCTTGACAGCGGCACACAGCACACATTCGCTCAAGTTGAATCAATATTATAATAATATAATACTTGATGCGACAACAACTGTGCAAAGCGGCACGCGCGCCCTCTGGCCAAATGGAGAAATGTTGGGTGGGGGAAAATACAAAAACAATAAATCGATGCGGCAGCTCACGTACAGCACGAATAAGGCCAGAAATCACGCTGAAAGCAGGCAAATCCTCAAGATTTTCATGCCATCTCAACACAAAAATAGGTAAAAGCGTTGAAAAATTTCATTTTCTCGCGCAGCAGCAAAGCCAACCCCAAGGGCTGACAGCAATGGAAACAAGTTAACTAAGACCGGCGACTGGCGCCCATCCGCATAAAAAACAGACAAAAGCCAGCCAAGGGGAAAGGCAGCAGGACGCGCGCGGTGCGATAAATTCATATAAATCGCGTTAATTTAACCGCAAGCGCAGTTTAAATAACTCAAATGACTCGAAAGCTAGCCAACCCCTGGATTTAGGCACCCAAAAGAGTAATGATACTTGCTGAAAACGACGCTTTCATATTAGAGCAATTGGAATTGTGTATAAATTCTAGCGAGAGCTAGTTACTTAAAGCTTCAAACTTTAGGAAAATGTTGCTTAAGCACTGAGCTGTCAGTTTTTAGTGAGCTTTACTAAAAGCTTTCAGCTACATTTTAATCTGTCCGAGCTTTTAGCTGAAATATTTGTAGGAATCGAAAAAAGCTTTTACAGTATATTAAAGTTAAACAAAAAGCACATTTTACGTTATTCAAGCTTCGGTTAAGCTTTTATAGTTAGATAAACTTTATTCTTGTGCTTTTAAAGCTGCTTAAACATTCAAGCAGATTAATAAATGTAAAAACATATATGAAGCTTGTATAAATTTTACAAGTTGGTTAAAGCATAACGCTTGAAGGAAATAGTTATTCATCAAATAAGCTTAAGCTTTCTTTTTTTTCTCCAAGCTAAGTATTTGATACTGAGTATTCCAGTTTATGATGTCGTGTGTCTTACAAACTACATTTTCAGATATATTTCCTTTTAACAATGATGTCTTGATTAATCTCTCGATTAAGTAATCATTTTCAGCTGATGTCAATTGCAGCTAAGCCTGATAAAATGTCGAAACAGCTTTAAGACAAACAGCAGAGCGTTATTTTCGCATTGGCATTGTCTATCGTGGGGAGGGGCCGCTATCCATAGCTGTATCTGAAATTACGCTCTGAAATGTTAGCCACAATTTGTTTTGCTTTATAATGAGTTGTTTTGTATGCTTGGCAATGCGCAGACAGCAGATAGCAGACAGCCCCAAAGGAGCAGGAGTAGGAGCAGAAGCAGGAGCACAAGCCTGAAATATGGCAGTCTCGCATTTAGAGCCGGAAAATGTTAATGTTAACGTAGCCCAGTGTATCCAAGTGGCGCCGACTTGCAATTCGCATTTTGCCCGCCCCTAATGCATGCCCCAATAATGCGGACAAGTGTTTTTGGCTGCTCATGTTAATTGTTTATAATTAATTTGTAGCCAGTTTTGCGGCGTTAATTGCTTTTAATTGGGTCATTTGTGCATTGCACTGGCCAGCGGAATAAAAGAGAAAACAAATTCGAAAATCAATTATATATGCGCACTAAATTAAATTTTAATGGCTCCACTAAGCCCAGACAAAATAAGCCGATTAATGGCAATGTGTGCGCTCGAATGGAAGGGTGGCTCAGAGCGGCATTTTAAATTAATATATATTTGATTTTATGTGCCCGATTATGTTTAATACTTTTACAAATATCACTCGTTATTAGAGAATCAAATTTGTTACATTTATGCGGTCTGTTAATGTGAAATGTTAATGTTGCTGCAGCAGAAAATGTTAATGTTAATGTTATTATTTGTAGGTTAACCGTACTTTCATGAAAGTTGTTGCTTATTGAAAATAATAATGCAATAATTTGCATAAAAATATATTTCACATTTAAAAATATATACAAATATATACAAATTATTTTTACTTAATTTTTATTTTATGTAATACAAATGTTATGAGACCCTTTTGGATCTGTTAACGTTATGTTATATTCCAAAAAGCTGTTCTACATGTTTCTGTTTAAATATCCATAACTATTATATCACATAACTATAAAATATAAGTTCTGCCTTAATATACTATCTAAGCTTATATACGATTAACATTTGCTCTTTAAAGGCACGTTTCAATTTCATGAAATCACTTCGCAGTGCTTGAAAGCAAAACAAAATTTATTATTAATAACTGTCAACAGCAGTTCAGCAGTTCTGAACCTTTTTCTTCTAACTTTCAACAGCTGTTCACATAAAATAAAATTTGTTGTTTAAACGTGCCTCAACTATTTGCACAACTTGTGTCTATTAATTTTTAAAATTCTCTGAAACAGAATTTATTTTGTTTGTAGACCGTATTGTGGTATCTATTTATTTTTTTTAAATATTATTAAAACCACATTTATTTATATTAGCTAACAGCTGTCTACCATAAGCTTAATTTCTAGTTGGCTTATACTTTAACAGCTGTTAAGCATAACAGAGTTATAACAGTAACTAGTTAAGTTAAACATATGTAATAACTGTGATTTTTGTCCGTTAAATACCGCTATTAAGTATTTATGACTGTTGTCTGTTAAGCATAAAAGAGTTGTAACAGTAACAGAGTTGTGTTAAGCATATGGAACTGCTCTGTGATTTGGCTGTTAAATACCGCTGTTAGGCTTTTCATGACTGTTGTGACTCTGTTTAACAACTGTTTAAGTAGAAGCAAACAAATGGTTTGGAGCTGATTTTACTAGCAATTAATAGTTCTGCGGGGATTTTATTAGCAAATGCAGGGGAAAATGTGTTTTCAGTTAAAAACTGTGTACATTATTCAGATAAGTACTACAATAAGTTTTGACTTGTGCTAAGTGCGATCAGAGAGCGTTATCGTGTAATTGAAAATTTCTATTGCACTTAATATTGTTTAGTGCATTATTAATAACGCTCATTTTCCAGCTAACAAAACGCTCATTTATTTACGCTGCATGAAAAACTACTGAGCGAAAAACCAAAGCACACAGGCACACACATGCACACAAACCCATAAGTGAAATGTCTTCATTAAGCGTTAGGACTCCATTTGCACAACATACAAATGTGGTGAAGGGGGGAATGGGTTACAAAGGGTGCAGGAGGTGCAATGGGGGCCACGAGCTTGTGCCGCAGACCGCAGCAAACGAAAGCAGACGCCTCATTGCCTTTCAATGGCAGCCGCTGGACTGTAAAGAACGTGGATCCGCGGACAAGGCGGGGGGAGGTGCTGCGGCAGCAACTAGGCTGTCATTTCCGTTTAGGATTTTCATTTGCGGCACAGCTGCAGCTGCACAAACCAATCGAAGTCCGAGTTTGCAGTGCGCTTTCCAATACCCTTTGCAGAGGTTATTTTGAAATGAAAAAATTACCAGATATTCGTATATGTTAAAGAAGATACATAGGGATATTTTTTTTTTTATTTTTCAGATATTTTATTTTGCGCAAATTGTGAAATACGTCTCCAATGATATTTGGTAAAAATATTTGAGAATAAATTTAAACGCAATACATCATTCATACCAAGGAGAAATAGATTTTTCGAAAAGTTTGAAACACGTCTCCTCTGTTTAGGATATGGCTCAGCTATCGTATCGAAAGGGTACTCAAACTTCGCGAATGTTTTTTTTTTTTTTTCAATTTTTACCCCAAAATCAAACCACTGGCCTCCCAACCCTGTTGACCTTTCGGCGTCTCCAAAAAAAAAAATATCTATATATATAGAGACAACACAAAAAGTGTCGGAGAAAAGTGTCTGGCCGGGTCCATCAGGCTTAATAGCTCATTTGATGCTGGTCAGCTAAATGGAATGCTAAATGACTGGCACTTGCCGAAAACAAAAAAAAAAAAAAAAAGAAAAAAGCTGCCACGCCCTAAGCCTTGACTCCCATTGGCTTCCTTTTTCTGGGTAAAGAGCAAATAAAGGGGAAAAAGTTTAGATTATTATGTGCTTGTTAATTTCTTTTTTGCTGTTCGTTTTTTTTTTTTATGCTTTTACTTTAATGCGCTCGTTGCTTCATTTCATTAATTTGCAGCCGGGAAAAGTTAGCAAAATTTTCTTTTAACTTGCGCTTTCGTGAGCACTTAACGTCTGCCTCCTCTTCTTTGTCATGCATAGCATAATATTTTATTTTACTTTTACTTTATTTTTTTTTGCTTTGCGAGCAACCCTTGAAATATTCATTGCATACCTTGCAGCGACAGGACACGTCCACAGGACACACAGCGTTAATTGTTGTTGGTCATGACAACAACGCAAACAACAACAACAACAACAACAACAACAATGGCAACAGCTTAAAAAGGCCAAAACAGCCATGAAAATGGCCAAAGGACTTGCCTCAAATTGAAAATTTTCTGCAGCCTTGGCCAACAAAAACGATTTTTGCATAAATTTTGTTGTGCCTTGCGAACTGAACTAACAGCACTTGTTCAATGGACCCTCTTAATGAACTTACAAGCATTCACACACAGATACACACACATGTATGCCAACAAACAAACGCACACCACTTAAAACCACACACACACACACTCACGCACAGTCACAAATACTCAGAGCAAACGAGCAAATGCGCGGGTTGTTTCTCTTTTTATTGCACTTTTCTACTTCTTTTTAAAGAGATCTGTTTTAAAGACCAAAAAAGGACCAAGCTGACGCGGAATGAACATGTCATAAACAATAAAAGCTTTCTTTGAGCAAAAATGTTCTGCTGTACCGAATCCTATCTGTCTACAAGCCAAATTGGCGACAATTTTGTGTCCTCCAAGCCAAAGTTCTCAGACTAAGTACTAGATCACCATGGTACATCTGCTACTGGGCCCAGGCAAGCGATCTAAGGTTTCCTTGTTGGGCGACCTTCTACGACAATAGTCCACCAGCTAAGTGGCCCGTCGCTCTGCTAACCCTAAAATACTGGCAAGAAGGCTTTGCAGCAGAAAGCGACGCAGACTTCGCAGGATACAACCCAAACTGGCTACTTGGATGGATATAAGTTAAAAGGAGCAAGAAAAGCAAAGCACGACTTAATATTTAATGCTAAGTATGTTAATTTCCTTATTTTACAGCTAGGTTAAGATGTTAAAGCTAAATACAAAAAAATGCCACACTATGTATGAGGGAAAAGCATTTCCGATTAACTTTGGTGTCTTCAGTCTAATCTTTATGAAATTGTCAGCGCTTAAATGTAGCATACAAAAGTGGGCATATACCAAAGCGTAAGTTCGTACTTTGAAACTGATCTTTGTAATCGATATTATACTATATCAGATCCTACATAGCTAAGTTAACTTTTCTAGAGCCTTTACTTTTCGAGCTATGCTTTTACAAGCATGTCTCAAAATGTATGCCATCATTTTAGATACTCCCAACGCATTTGCTGCCGCATGTTAAGTTCTTTCACAATAAACGTGTAACCTATTGAACTTTCCTCGCAATTTGAACGCTTTTGGACATGGGTTACTTACGGCTCAGCAGGAATTCAGTACAGGATCAAGCCAAGCGCAACGGTTTGGTGTGTTGGGCCTAATGAAAGCGACAACTGTGACGCAAACGGAACGATTTCCAAATACAGGCACATATTACTGAATCTGTAACCATACACACACACACACACACACACACACACACCCGAGTGAAGAGTGATGAAAAATGTGCACATTTCGCTGTTAAAAGAAGGTCAAAATGCAGCCGAACATTACGAGCTGGCATGGATGGATGAATGGATGAATGAATGGTTGAATGGTTGAATGAATGAATGGATGGATGGATGGATGGATGGTTGAAATGAATTGAATTTGTTGAAAACGCATCAATTCAAATTCAATCAAATGAAAATAATCTACGTTTAACTGAACCGGAAAATTAAATTTTGCTTGCCAACATTTTTGTTTTGTTTTTTTTCAACATGCGAAATGACAATTTTTGCCATTTTGTTGATTTGCGAATTTCGTGTCTTTTGATTTCAATTAGTTTAACATATGTGGATAAGCCGTCTGCTATTTGCATATCTAATTGATTAAGGGGAACGCAAATATGCTCTTAGGAAGATAAATGTATGATAAATATATAATCGGAAATCTGGAAATGCGGCGTGAATGTCAAATAGTGTGTGTACACTGAAAGAAAAACCATAAACAAAGACCCAAGACCCGTCAAGACATTTGAAATTTAAATTGGGAAATTTTGACCTATGTCTATATAGGATATTTGAGGGTACTATTTTCACTTGAATTTTTGACCAAAATAACGATGCCAGATTTAGACGCCAAATCTAAAGGCCAAACCGTGAACAACGACACAAATCCCGTTAAAATCTATGGTATAATAGTCAAAATAATCTACTGGAATAACAAATGGCAATCATATTCATATCATTTATTCTTGATTTGTTTTTGGCTTCATTTTCATTTTCATTTTGATTTCAACATCGAACAGCATTCGCATCCGAGTTGAAGCCCAATCAGAGTATTTTAAACGTGTCTCTGATTTTTCATATCCTGATTGTCGTTTACATTGTTTAAAATTTTCCAGCACGTGAGCTTGCACAATCGAGAGTTGCGTGCGAAAAAGTGCAAACAGAAAAAATTAAAAGTTTGCTAACAAGCCGAAATCCAAATAACTAACTGGAAAAAAAAGCCCCAACACAAAGTGAAAGGGATAAGGCGAGGGCAGGGTGGGGGAAACGCTAACGAATCGATGACAAGAGTAAAAGTAAATGCATGTGGAAGCCCTACGCAAAGCCAATTAATCTTTGCTTTGATGCACAGAACGGCGGATGAAAGTCGAGAGACAACAGACCGGGTATATGGGACGAGCTAAAAGCCAAATACGCAACAAATCGTTGCATGATTCCAAGCACAAACGAGAGCAGAACTCCCCCCACTGGCATACCTGCCCCCTCCCTCTGTCGACCCAATGCCAATCATAATCCTTTCCATTTCCCTAGAATACGTTTTAGACCCAGTCAGCTTTGTAATGTGCTTATGTGCCGATTACGACTAGTTGCAAGGCGTTTTCACAGTGGGCGTGGCAATCTGTTTAATGGCTTATGCGTACACGCAATCAGTCCCTAGAAACGACAGATGAGGGGTCTAGGGGCTTAGGCCTAGGTAATTGCCTTTCAATTTCAACTAGTTTTACTTTACTCAAGGTCTAGATTTAGAATTTAAACAATTCGTATTTTCTTTTAGCCAATATTTAATTTAACTACTTGCCAGCAGGTTTTTACTTACTATGAAAATATAATTACATAGTTTGCAATTTAAAAGCCATCTTTGAATCAAATTCTATTTTTATGGCCACGCGAACAGCTACTCAAAGCAATGCTCGTATATTTTGTAATTATTCCCTACTTTATTTATTTTGTTAATTAAATTTTCTTTTATGTGATTTAACGTAACTTTTTTGCGCTTTTTAAATGGCCTTAAAAATGTTTTGTACATTTTTGTAACTAAAGTTTTTCATACGCATAAAATCCAACAAACTTCTCTGCTGTTCGCTTCTTTGACTATATTTTTTTTGTATATATCTAACAAGTTCTTGGCCCTGCTCCATGCCTCCATAAATCGCCAACTTTTGGTTGTGCACTTTTTTTGAAGTTCAGCCAACAGAATGGTCCTCCATGGCCACTTGCTGTCATTGAGTGTCATTTACTTATTTGAGCGGCAACAATTCTGCATATGCTTCAAGTCTGCTTCAACTTGTTCAATAAGCTTAGATGTCCTCCATGGTCACTTAGCCCATTGTTATCTGTTTCGAATGTACAGACTCATATGCTCTTTCTGGTCAACTTAGTTTTCAATATTATGTGTTTATTTCTTTTTAATTGTTAAATGTTTCTCAATAAACAAGCTTAAATATTGACTTGATTTTAATTTTCACCTTGCTAACTTTCTTGTGAGCACCAATCTGTGATCTGAGTGTCCTCCATTGTCACTTTCTTAACTGTGAACCACTCGATTAAATGCAGACAGCTGGCTTTTTCTGCATAGTCACATTATTTGCAGTGCTTATGTTCATTTATTTTTGCAGAATTACAAACTTTAGCTGAATATACTCCATGCTCATTTTTATGTGGCTCGTTTAGTCTAGGCTCACTTTACCCAAGTCCTCCAGGGTCTGTGTATTTTCTCCCTTTACAATATTTTACAATTAACCGCAAATTTGTAGCGTGACAAAGCTCCACCTCTGCCCATTTCCCGCCACCCACCTTTACCTATTTGTGTGTTCGTCAAGGCAGACCAAAACAGATAAACAGATATAGATATACACACACATATATGTATGTATGTGTGTATGTGAATATATGTGCGACATATCAGACATTAAGTGAAATTTAAAACTGCACGCATTAGTATGTGTGTGTGTGTGTGTGTTCTTTTTGTTGCCTTAGTGAAATTAAATTAATGACAAACAACTTTTCATTGTATTTTCTTTTTTATTTTATCTTTTTTTTTCGTACTTTGCACGCGCCGGAAATGGATTCACATCCGTTTGAAAATGTTCCATTGTTTCAATAGCACGCAGCTAGGAGTTGGCTGTGGGGGGGACGGGGACGGGGTACAGTTACAGTAGTGTGACATAATTACAGACACATAAAAAGCGCCTTGAAGCCATATAAAAGGCCGTGGCAACTCAATAAAAGCCACCTCTCTCAACTGTCCTCACACCTAGCCGAATGGCATCGAAGGGCCGTCAGCTGTTAACGATTGCGGCCGAAAGGGTCTGCAGCTATTAGAGATCATAAAACTTATGGCCAGACATGGTCAGCATTATGGCAGCACCCAAATGGGCCGCCATAATTGACAGCTGCGCCAACAATTCACTTGACCTCGGTTCCAGGCGGGCTGCCATTCCACAGCAAACCTGCCCCCAGCTGCTGCTGCTTCTACAAGTCCCTTTGTTCTTCGTGCGTTTGCATATTAAGCATTTAGTTGCAGTCACACCCAACCTCTCCAGGCGCTGCATTGTTGGCCGTGAAATTGCTGGCAACTGCAAGTTGGCCATGATTGAAGTGGCCATCGTTGGCTTTCAAGTTTGCGCCATTTACTTTTTTCCTTGCAAAACAATTTACGCAGTTGGTCATAAAACACATTCAGTCCATGCTTAAAACTTACAGCAAATATACCTTTAAATATAATTTATGGCATCAACAATTTAACTTGCGAAAGTTTGATGAATAGCAGGGCCGTAAAACGAAGCCAATACATTTAAGTTTGAATCACAGTTCAATTATGGTCAAAGTTAGCTACATAAGTAGCTTAAGCCAGTAAAAGTAATTGCAATTGAAATTATTTAAATTAATATTTGCTAGATTTATAAACAATTTAGCAATTTACAAATAAAATGGCTTGTGAGTCGACCTGATTGCATGTTCCTCTATATGAAGAGCTTGATCTATGGAATATATAGTATAGTGGTATATATAATCTTTAAGCTGGAATATTCTGATCAAAGGTACATGGACATATATATATTGTGATGCCTTTTTTTTATGAGGCCCAATTAAAACCTACCAATTATAGAGAGTAGCTTAGCCTAGACATGAACCAAGTTTCAGGCTATATTTAAATTTGTGAGAATCGAAAAGAAAGGCGTTTGGATATTTCTTAATATAATGTTTTAATGGCGCTTGCCCTTTATATACACTTTGTGTTCATACTAAACACTGGAATTTACAAAAAAATATCGAATGAAAAGTAAAAGGTAAGAAAAGTAAAGGGTATCCCACAGTCTAGCCCAGCAGCTGCCATTCAGCCATTCAAGTGCATTCATTGCATGCAAATACCTTAAATGGTAACAAAGTTGTTTTGAGTTATTGCAAAGTTTGTTTTTCTTGAATTTTCCATTTCCCCTTGTCCACGTTGCATTCAATTATTCACAAATAGATTTATAAATTATGCAAGCCGCCTGCGGTTAAAAGAAAGTTGGTTTGGGTAATAACTATTTACAATCGAAATTTTAGGCTGTTGCCGGCACACGAAAATTGCAAGAACAGAAAATCTATTTTAAGCTGTCGCATTCTGGCCTAAGCCGAATTGGACTTGTGTTTCAGCTGGCAAATTAATCAGAATATTGCCAAAGGCGATGTTGCGGTGTGGCTTTGTGAGCGTGCATGTTGCACTTTGCAGTCTGTAGTTTGCCACTGAATTTACTCGAATGCAATTTGGTTGTGTGCTGCAATTTCAATATGTACATTCCTCGGTTAGGCTCTGAGGTTTACTATGCAACGCTGGCGAGCCAAAGGCATTCTGCATTTAATTAATAAACAACATGGCTAAACATAAACATGCCTTCAAATCTGGCCGAAAATGTTGTTTGTGTTTAGCTGTTTTAACACCATTTTTATTTTGTCCCGGAAAACCTAATATATGTCTATATTATTTGTAAGAGCGGATAACCAATGTGATAAAATTAGCTTCTAAAGGCGATAGAGAAGCGAGAAGCAAATAAAGAAGCTAAAAAATCGACATCCTATCGATAAATAAGCAGAAAACGCAGCAGCGGGTTTAGAAAAAACGAAGGCAAAAACATTACGAAAAGTTGAGCAAAGAAGTAAACAATTTACAGCGAAACGGCAAAAGAAGTAAGAAGCATTGGGAGAAGTCCAGCAGTAGCAAGAAGCCTGCACACAGCTAAAAAGAATAGAAGAGAAGAAGAGTAAAACAAAAATAAGGCGAGAAGCGAACGGAAAAAGACAAAAGCTTTACGGGTACAAAAACGAGCAAATGATGAAGTGAAGCGAGAAGCGAAGCAAGGAATCGAGCAGCCTATAAAGAAGCGGAAGCCAAAGATGAACTCAGCAATGAAGTAAGAAGTACTTCATAAAAGCGCAGAAAGAAGCAAACTATATGAGAAGTGAACAGAGCGGACTCTTTCTGCAACTATTTCGTCTTTATTTTGTTTTAAATGTGATGTGAACTATTTTAAAATTCTAGAGAGCGTTGCTTCTCGCTTTACTTGCATTACTAAGAAACGAAGCTTGAGGTATTTCCTACAAGCGTAGCTAGAAACAAAATAATTGGGAAGCGAATAGAGAGGATTCCGTTTAGAACTAATTCGTCATTATTTTATTTAGTTTTCGTGAACTATTACACAATTCATGAGAAGATTCCTTTTGTGAGTAATTTGTATTTATTTTATTTAGTTTTCGTGAACTATTTCACAATTCATGAAAGCTAATGCTGCCCTCTTCACTTGCTTTTCTCAACAACGAAACATGAGTTACTTCTTGGAACCGCAGCAAGAAGCAAACTATATGAGAGGCGAATAGAGAGGTCTCATTTTGCAGCTTATTAGTTTTTATTTTTTAAATTTTAATTGTGATTTGAACTATTTCACAATTCATGAAAACTTTTGCTGCCTGCATTGCTTGCATATTAAAAAAAATAAGTTGAGCAGCTTCTAGCTCCTTTCTATTTTTCTCAAAATCTAATAATCAGCATTTACTTCTAAATTAAAGTAACTCTTGATTTATTATTGTGTCTACAATTTATCTTATCAAAATGTCGTTTAATTTCAATGGAATAAATCTGCGATTTTTACTTACAGCACTTATTCATTTTGCAGAAAAATGCTGTTTGCTTTGAACTTGTTTGTATTCATGGAAATTTATCTATGGCCCACGCTCAAACATGCAAACATAACACACAAATACACGCAGTCAGCATGATAAATGCGAGTTTCCTTAGCTTTGTTTGTCTGTGTTGAAATGCCTAAAAATGTTTGCGGTTGCTTTTGAGAACTGAACTGAAAACATTTGCCAGTCATGCTGTTTTCTTTATACTTATCATAGAGGGGGCATTTCAATTTTATTATGGCATGTGTAACGCACTCTTGTGGGCTTGACTAATGTCGTACGGCTGGATTCTTATTGGGCTACGAAAGTGAATCTGAAATTATTTTCCGGTATTAAAGATTCTTCCGTAGCCTTACATATGATGTTCGATTTATAAATGGGTTAAACGGATACCTCTTTCTTAAAGATTACCTATTTTACAGTATATTTATATATTTTATTATATATCAGAATATATTCCAAGTGCTAAACAAATAAAAATAGGTACATGTCTTACTCCTTTGGTAGATAAAATTCTGTTGCTGAATAAAATACTTTGTCTAATTTACCTACTCACCTTTAAAGGACAAATTATATTTAGAGAGGAATTATAAGATTCTTTAAAACTAGTGAAAATACTTTGAATGAAATACTTGGTTCTTATTAATTATATAGGAACAAATTCTTTAATTTCTTTACTTTGCTGGTGAAAATACTTTTATGAAATACTTTAATTTTTCCTGAGAGATTAATGTTATTATATTTAAAGAATAAATGGGGAATTTCGCTATGAAATTCTTTAAGAATTGCGTCTTCTATTCTTTTAATAATTGTTCTGCTGTCATTTTTTCAATCTTATCCTGACAGAACAATTTTTTTATAAAGATTCCAACTGTAGAGTATTACAATATCACGCCCTAGCATTAACGTTATTCCCAAAATATATTGTCTTTAGTGTATTTAATGTTGGGCTGTGCAAAAATTGATGTTTCTGCTGGATTAATACCAGGTTCTTTACCTTGTTTATCTATTTTGGTGTTGCCACAGAAATATATTACCGCAAAGGGCAGAGGAATGCTTATTGTGTATAGGCATGGGTAGTATAAGGTGTAAGGCTGTCTTACCTGGCCATGTTGATGTTACGCAGATGCTCACTTTGCCGCCTGCCAAAGAATGTGTGGTGTGTGTACGAGGGGGATATTGGACTTAATTTTTGGCCTTCGCAGTGGTTTTCGTTTGCACGTCCTTGAATCAGGCTCGAAATGTCATTGAGCATCCGTTCGAGGGGTGTGCTGGCATGTTTACAATGCTTAGGTCCTGGCCGCAAACTAAATCAACGATTTTTTTTTTTTTGCAGCAAGAGGGGCCCACAAGAAGAAACCAACAGTCAACAGCTAACAGCCAACAGCCAGAGCCGAGATAATGCTGATGATGCTCTGATGATGATTGCCCCAATGCTATCTCAGTGGCAGGCACTCGGCATCGTTTATCGCTCTGTCTCTGTCTTTGGGACTGGAGTCCTGTCACTATCTCAGTCTGAGACTTTCGAGTCCTGTTGGCGGGCTCGGGGCTCTGCTACCTTGTTGCGTGATTGAGTTCGGATTTATGCCTTAAGTGTTGCTTGGGGATTTTTGCTCCGGCTGGTATCTATCCAGCATCCGGCTTATGCGGCGTATGCTCTATATGCACACACACCCACACTCACACACATATATGGGACTGTATCGCTTGGCTATTTGTTTACTTTTGCCTTTTTGCAAGCGTTTTGATTTGAGATTTGAGATTTTAGTCCAAATGATGCGAACCTTTTGCGCTGTAAGAAGAAAAAAAGAGAAGCAGAAACTTTATTTTAGTTGCTGTAGATTGTTGTTGTGTGTTTGTATGTGGATGAGTGTTTGTTTGTGTGTGTGTGTGTGTGTATTTTTCCGCTTTATTTGATTGGCTGCTTTCGTTTTGCATTTACATTTACATAAACATCAACATCATTAATATTGCAAAAGCATATCAATGTGTAAGCTCTTTACAAGCGCTGAGTGTGTGAGTATGCTGTGTGTGTGTGTTGTGTGTGTTGTGTGTATGTGTAAGTACCCTGCTGAAAACCTCATCATGTTATATATATATATATTCTTAATACACAAACAGCTTAAAATTTGCAGATGCATGTAAAGCTCAAAGTCAACAGGTACTGAAAACACGGCTATCAAAAGTAGCATGCCAGCAGCACTACTTTTTTCATGCGTTTTTCAGCTGCTTAAGAAGGATATATACAAAGTTCAAGAGGAGGTTAAAGGTTGTGTGCTATAATGGAAAAACATATTGAAAGCAAATATATAATATCAGAAACATCAAATATTTATATGATTATAATGTTGATGAAAAAACAAATCGTAATTATTTTACAACTGGCTATTTATTTTATTTTAGGTAAGAATAAGTGTAAGAACAGGGGTCGATAAATCCTGCTACATCTGGAGGAAGCAGAGAACTCAAAATAATCTAAAAGAGAAGGAGAGGCAATTACGCCCACAATCAGATTATGTAGGAAGTGAACACCGTGGATTTAGCTATAACAGCTAAGTCCTGAATGTTTCCCTACCTTAGGCATATGTTTAGCATGCCTCTATTTTAAGCGATATTATCTTATATTCAAAAAGTTTTCAATATCATCCACTTTTTTGTAAAGACAAATAATACAAATTAATGTTAAGTATGTGCCAAAAGAATGCATAGTTCATGCCTTTTCCAACAGGGTTTCTTTCCTCGCATTTTTGCTTTAAGCTTTTCCGTAATTTCATTTCCGCAACAAATTTGATGCGGCTTACATTTATCATACGCCGCGTGTGCTGTCACTTCATGTTCGCACACACACACGCACACATACATACATACAATCACATAAATCTCTCTTCTGGAAATTGCCATTCAAATGGCAAATGCAATAATAATTCGCAATCCAAACAACTTTCAGCCAACTGCCAGTTCCCAACATCAACCGAAGAGAAAGGCGTTGCCATGGGAAGGTGTCGCTGGAGTGAGGGGGGGATGAGAGCGATGAGGGGGGGAGAGCCGTCAAGTTCATCCATTTGATTTGTTTGTTGTTTCACTGTTGTTTGCATTGTTCAAGCGTTTATCATACTCAGGTTCATGATTGATTATAATACGGCTATTGATTTCGATTGCTCCAAGGCGTCATCTTCCGCCCCCTACGCCCCTTTGCTCCTACACTTCCCAACTAACCATTGTGCTTCATGCCAAGTAATCGAGGTTGCCTGCAATTTGAGCACCGTCTGGCGGCGCAATGGATTGTAAAGGGCGTCAAAACAATGCATGTTCCAAGGGGAAACGCCCCGCATAGAGCCCGGCCGGGCCGAGCCCTCCCTCGCCCAAAAAACGTGAGGCAAACACTTTTTTATAGCTTCCTCGCAGCCGAAGCCACAGGGGTGTGGGTGTGTGTGTTTGTGTGTGTGTGTTATCAGCTGTTTGCTGCTCGTATTATGACTGTAGCGGAAATGTACGAGCAACAAATACAAAAAGAGCCAAAAAACAGGAAGAAACTACCCAACGGAAGCGCCGCCAAGCAACACTAACACACTAACCGATAAAAATAGAAAATATGTACAAAAAAAAACATACACAAAACTAGCTAACAACCAAAAAAAAAAAATAAGCGAAAAAATCTACGCGACGTATACGTAATAAAACAGCCCCAAAAAACAATGGCGACGACGTTGGCGTAAAATAGAAAGAAAAAAAGGGAACGGCCGCCTCTTCCCGAAAAAAAAAAATAAAGCCTTTGAGGCGCAGCTAGACAAACAGAAAAAAAAAATAAAACAAAGCAAATAGGCAGCTACTGTTACATGCCAGCTAAAACAACAATAAGGGTATTCCTCAACCATATAAATACAAATATTTTCTGCTAGCTAAGCTCAATTGTAGGAAATGATTAAGGATGAATGAATTGTATAAGAGATTTATCTTTTTTTAATGCCATAAGCATTACAATATGGTACAATACAATATATAATTATAACGACTGAGCTGAGTTTCTAGAAATTTAAAAAAAAATTTTTTTGCAATAAAAACATTTAAATGAAATTATTACGAATTTCATGAACAGCTGAAATGCTTGCAAAAATGTATGAAAAATATTTATAGCTTTCTTCACAATAAGAATGTAAAATAAAAATCTATAGACTTAAATCGTATTAGTTCGGGAAAATATACATTAGTTCAAGGAAATAGAATAGTCTGATTTATATAAAACTAAGTTTTACCATTAAAACAATTACCAGCAAAAATGAAGGAATATTTCAACTGAACTCCTTACTCAGCAGAAAAGGAGTATTTCCTTAGAATTCAAAAGTTAAAGCTTTTCTTAATAAATAAATAAAAAAAAAAGTAAGAGGGCACTCACAAGCACATAAAAAGTTCTTTTTTTTAAATTAAAAAATAAATAAATAATATGCACATGTTAATAAAAAGTTATGAATTTAAAAACTAGGCATTTTGTTAATTTTTAAATGTAGAATCTTTTCATTTTTTTTTCATGTGAATAGCCTTTTGTTAACTTTTTTATATTTTTTATTTCATTATTTATTTTTAATATTTTTTTTTATTTTGCTTAAGATTTTATTATTATTTTTTTTAAGATTTAAATTATGTTACGATTAATAATCTTGTATTATTGTTGTTAAGAAACAAACAACAAACAAGAAAAAAGAAAGCAGCAATAATGCAAACACATAGTCATATTACAGGCATACCCCTAATGTTAACTCGTGTATGCGGCTTTGTTTGGGGCCACGAGGCGCTCCCCTTTTGCTGTCCAAAGCAGCTGCCATGGCAAACAACGAAACAGCGACTCTATCAAGCACACACACATAACCCCGTACACACACACACACACACACACAAATACACATTCATGCTAACATTTGTATGTGGCTGTCGCTTTGTTAGCCCGTGTCTCGTATTGCCCGCCCATCAGCGAAATGGTCGGAACAAAGCGCTCGCTTATTAGTATGCAAAACTGATAATCAATACTCGGTTCTCGATACCTCAGTGCTCGGCACGAGTACTCAATACTCAGCTTTAAAGTGCGGCTATTATGGCACATTTATGCTGGTCTTTGCACATTTGCATACGTGTTTTGGGACACTGTACAACACCCCCCAAAGTAACGTCCCTCCCCCCTCGACGGTGAATGTGTTTCGAAATTGTGTTTCGTTTTCTTTTCCACATTTGACGAAAAATTTATGAAAAAATGGGTGTGCTTTTATGAGTGTGTGTGTGTGTGTGCGTTGTTGTTATTGTATTAGTTTTGTCTACAACACCTCGACGTGTCGTGGGCAAACATGTCCTGCAGGCGACATGACACCCCGTTAAATATCCTGTCAGCCCTAAGCTATGAAGCAATGTAAAGCTGTTGCTGAAACGAACGACAAGAAATCTACAAAATTGAGTTCAGGATGGACAAAAATCCAGCAGGAATGAAATGTTAACTAAATGAAATTTCATAAGGTACTTATATGGCATAATTAAAGGCTAATCTACAAATCTACAAAAGAAATTTAAGGAAGCCTTTTTAGAATACTTGAATGCTTAAATTCATAAAGCGAGAAATATATTGACGTTTTCCTAAAAATTTATATGTATATAATCTACTTTCGCAGATCGTTTTTTAAACTTGAAAGTTCAGAAATTTGGAGTTTGGTTAATTTCAATAAATAATATAAATATAATATAAATTATTACGATATTTGAATTTAGGCATTGGTACTTTCTTGTTTAACAAACAATTTGCCAAGGATTTTATTTAATACATTTTTAATTTAATTTGATTTTTCTGTTAAGGCAATTTACAGTGTTTATTTCCATTCTGTTTTTTTTACAGTGTTTCATAAAAATGTTTGTCTAAAAATCGACAAATCTATTTTGGATTACTTTTTGAATGCTTTAATATTTAAGTAATTAATTTTTACAAAAGCTAGACGCAAACAAATAAATAAGTCACTAAATAAATCAATAAGTAAATATATAAAAGAAAGAGAATTTCAAAATCAGACATTCAAAAAGCCATTTAAAAATTTAGTGAGTACATGATTTACGTTATGTTGTGCGTAAAATGTCCAAAATAGAGGCAGGTAGACTTTTATAAACATGCCAAATAAAGTACATTTAAGCACATGCACGCATTGCAACAATATATTTATTTTAACACAATAAACTAAAACTTAAATCTTATACTTAATTCGGGCATCAAGAGCATTTGGTCGCCATGTGAAATGAAAATAAAGTGCGGGCACATAAGCTGCAAGCTTTACCAGATGACTGATAGACCACACACACACACACACACACACACACACACACGCACACCCATCGATACAAGAGGATCATGATTTTATCGATTTGATTCGTAAGCCTTTCAGCTGAACAATCTGCCCAAGCTGCATGCAATATACGAAAACATGCTCATATATACAGCTAATGCTGGCTTATGGCACCTTGAGTACACACACCCACACATACACATGCATATGGGCCAGTGCGCGTGTGTGTCTGGCCGAGTCTGAGTTACAGAAACCGTAGCATACTTATGTGCGCTCTCATTGTACAATAAGACGCTTAATAATAGTAACGCGCTACGTGCAAATGGCCACAGCTTGTAATAGACCTAGGCACAGCCCAGTTAACACACACACACATACTCACACACACACACACACACACACAGGCACAACAAATATCAAATATGGCAGCAAGTGGCCAGGGCCAAGACATGAGACCAGAGTCGCAGCTCGAGTCGAAGTTGGGTCTGAAAATGGGTTCATGTGTTATTGTTTATACTGTGTGTGTGTGTGTGTGTGTGAGTAAGAGTGTGTGTGCGTGCACGTGTGTGCGTGTAGTGTTTTTGTAGTTCTTGATGCTTTTTTATAATTACTCTCAATGGAGGTTACGCCGTGTAAGCGCGCGTGTGTTCGTTGTTGTTGTGGGTTTTGGCATTGTTGTTAAGCACACATAACGGTAATTTAATTAACATGCATAAACACACACACACACACACACATGCACGCCGAGAATGTGGAGCGCTTAGGGGCATTGTTATACTTACAAAGCAATTGACGAGTTGCCACTTGTAATCGATATTTCAATTAAAGGCTATTTTTATATTTTTAATTAAGCCTGTTTCTAAGCAATATGTTATAAACAATGAAAGCTGCTTTAATTTATTTTTTATGTATTTTAATTAAGCCTTTTTCTAGGCAATATATTATAAACAACGAAAGCTGCTTTAATACCTATATTTGGTTTTATATATTAATATTAAGTCTTTTTCTATGCAATATATTATAAACAATGAAAGCTGCGTAAATATACAATATCTATGTTCTTTGTTCTTTATTTATAATTTTCAAACACCTATAAACAAATTATGTTTCTTGCTTGGTTTTTATTTTGTATTAATGTCTGTTTTTGTTTTATTATTTATTATTTATTTATTTTTGATTTTTTTTTAATTCTTTGCCGCATTTTTATTTATTTTTTTTATTTACTATGAGTATTCATTTATTCTTGATATATTAAACCTCATTCATTTTTTTAAGCTTAAACATTTGTTGTCCATACTTTCCAGCAGCTATTTTTTATTTATGAGCTATTAATTTGTAATTTGCAATTTTTTTACGCTTTTTATTATGTTGTTTATTAATTTTCTTAAAATTTGTAATTTTTTTTTTTAATCAGCACACGCAGAATTTTGTCGCAAGCTTTTTTATATATATATTTTTTTTAAATATTATATATATTTTGTATATGTTTGTTAATATATTTTATTGAAATTAATTATTTTGTTTATATATTGTACTTAAATATCATAGCGGCATATTTTTTTGTTTATATGCTTAAAATGAGTTATATATATATTTTATTATTTTTTTTTTATTAAATATATTTACATATTTTTTAACACACAACTGATGCAATAATTATTGATGCATCATTTTTGAATAGAACACGCGTTAATTGTCTAAAAGCGCGCCGCATGCCGCCGCCAGTTGCACGTTGCGCGCAGCAGAGATGCGAAAGTAAACGATACACAACCTTTATGTGGCGCGTTCAGCGAGCGAATAACAAAACAAAGCCCGCAAATGCTGCTACCAATACAAAAACAGTGTTGCCGTGCGACAAGTGACGCATGCGCCGCGGACAGTGAGCGCCAGCAGTTTTTTGTGTGTGCCTGCTGACAAAACATCTGTGTTTTTGTTATGCTTGCAGTAGTACATGTGTGTTTGACTGTGTGTGTGTGTGTTTGACTGTGTGTGTGTGTGTGTTGTGGCTGCTAAGACATTTCCCGGAAATGATGCAGCAACAACAATTTAATTGCGCTCACTGTGTGTGTAACAGTTATTTCAATTAAATGCAAGCAGGCAGTGTGTACATATGTGTGCGTGTGTTTATTTATTTATTTTTCCTTGCCTTGACAATTGCCAAATAATTGGAGCGGAGCGGCAATGACAACAACAGGACAACGGGCCAGGACATGAACAGGACATGTTTGCGACACGTTGCCTGCAAATGAATTAAAATGACAAACTGGCAAAATTTCTGTGCGCCGGATGTGCAGCAGGCGCAGAGGCAAATACCATGACTTAACATTGAGCCGCACACACACACACACACACTCGCTCACACACACACATGCGCCTAATGTCAAGGTTTTTTGGCTGCCGTTCAAAATGCGCTGGCACGTGGCACGCGCGGCACGGCAGCTGCTTGCCACCATGTTTGTTGGCGCGCCTTGCCAACTAAGCCAGGCGGCAGCTGCATGCAGGCAACGGCCAACCAATCACGCCGCTCTCTGCCACATGCAGCGCATGAATGGACACAAAAAAAGCGGCACACGGTACAAAAAATTCAAAAAAAGGTCGCGACGTCGCCTGCAACGCTCATCCAATGTCAAGTGCATGAGAGCAATCGGTGTCGCAGCCATGACAAAAAAAAAACCAAGCAAGAGTCGGGTGTGCACGACTAGTTGATACCCCAAAGCTTCTTTTTCCAAAAACAGGGCTTGTCGTAGCTTTAGCAAAGATAGATACTGCAAAAGCCACTAGACTAGAAGCTACATGTCAAATTTGGTAACTCTAGCTCTTAAAATCCAAGAGATTTGATCAAGAAACAGAATTTCGATATCGGTTTCTATCGTTTGCTTGAAAACGGGGCAAGTTATCGATTATCGATAACAAACTCGTACTGCGCGGGCACTAGGAGGACCTTGGTTCAAGTTTCTAGCTCTTACAGGTTCTAAGACCGACGTATTCATACAAACGGACAGACAGGCGAATGGACGGACAGACAGGCGGACATGGCTAGGTCGACAATCTTTTGATGACGATAAAGAATATATACACTTTATGCATTTTGCACAAAACCCTTATATACATTTTTAACACTGACTAACGCACAAGCGCCCGAGTATATTATTATTCAAGTTTCAAATTACAAGCCAATATACCCCTTTTGACATGTTTAAAAGCGTTTAAAAGGACTTTATATATGGGTCCGGGGAGGGAGGGATTGCACTTAACATGCAATATTGGCAACGTAGGCCATTAAGCGGGAGAGGGGGAGCAGCGTTTGTTTGGGGCAGCGAGTGACCCTTAAATGGACAGTACCCAGTCTTACGGAAATGAGCGTATCTATATTTTATGTGTCATCGATTGCATTCTCATATAGATAAATACTCCCTGCCATCCCAACCCAAGCCCCTACCACCAACTAATTTAACTGCTTTCGGGCTGAAAATCAATTTGTGCATGCAATTTGTGCTAATTTGTTGGCGTACGTCCTTTGGCTGTCCTCGAGTGCATACTGTCAGCAAGGATATGGGCATTAAATGCTAATTGAGCATTAGATTGCCATAACATTTACCTTAAATTATTTAACAGCAATTGTCCAGTCATAACGATAAGTATTATATTTATAAAGCTATTTTTAAATCATGTGCAATGCAAATTAAGCGAAATATAACTTTGCTAACTTTGATTTACGGCACATTGAATTTTACTATCCATTTGCTGTCAAATCCTACTTCTACTACGAAGTTTTTTTTTTTTTTTTTTTTCTCTATTTTTATTTACAATCTATCTTATCGATAATAAGTAAATTATGTGATGTTGAAATTCACATGAGGTTTTTGTGTGTATTGGTACTGGTATATTATGGAGTCTCACCACTCTTTAGGCGGCCTAAAAGGCAGGTCGAGTGGGTGGTTTCTTTTAGGCGTCGGGGGTGCAGGTTATTGTCAAGGAGGTTTATTGCAAGGTGGTTGACGTGGTTGCCCAGTCGGTCTGCATGCTTCAGGCTAATTCGTTTCACTTCTTCGGTGACGGATGGGATTTTGAGGTCGTTGTGTATTACACTGTTTTTTACATAGTAGGGTGCCTTAACCAGCCTGCGCAGAGTTTTATTTTGGAATCTTTGCAGGATTTCGATGTTTGAATTAGAGGCCGTGCCCCACAGCTGAATCCCATATGTCCAGATTGGCTTCAAAATTACCTTATATAAGAGTACTTTATTTCTTAAGTTAAGCTGCGACCTGTAGCCAAGGAGCCAGTTCATTTGCCGGAGTTTCAGGCTGAGCTGCTTTCTTTTGGCTTTTATGTGGGTTGACCATGTCAATCTCCTGTCAAGGGTTAGGCCAAGATACTTGACTTTGTTTTCTGTTGGCAGCGTGTTGCCGTTTAGGTGAACAGAAGGGCAGGTTTTTCGTCTTGTGGCGAATGTTATGTGTGTGGACTTGGCTTCATTGACCACAATATTCCATCTTTGAAGCCATGGTTCGAGGCTTGACAGCTGAGCTTGAAGGATGACGGAGGCTTCAGAATGATCTGTTGACGAAGCTACAAATGCAGTGTCATCTGCATAGGTGGCGATGAGCAGGTCATCTCTGTCGATTACAGGAAGGTCAGCTGTATACAGGGTGTATAAGACTGGGCCCAACACGCTTCCTTGCGG
This sequence comes from Drosophila littoralis, assembly GCA_018903485.1. Classification (NCBI taxonomy): domain Eukaryota; kingdom Metazoa; phylum Arthropoda; class Insecta; order Diptera; family Drosophilidae; genus Drosophila; species Drosophila littoralis. The sequence continues at coordinate 4,140,251 of JAEIGF010000383.1, forward strand.
GACACCGGCATTGATTTGACATATTGCGGATTCGGCCCATTCGCTTCTCACATAGAACGTCCTCCTATGGAGGTATGACCTTAGCGTTAAATAAAACGGAGCTGGAAGTAGGAGCTTCAGTTTGTATAAGCAAAGCTTTAGACTGATGTTATTTTAGCATGATTTCTAAAACTCATTATAAATTTAACATGGACTTGAACAAAATGTTCCACCAATTGGTTCGCTTATACTTCGCTGGTTAAAACTGCCTTAAAACTACAAGGCACCCTATTTACATTGCAAATATTTGTAAAGGGAACATAATTACAGTGCTTCCACCTAGCAGCCACCTCAGGACCAACCAATTGAAGAAGAGTTGCCATATTCACAAAAAATTCGTACATTTTTTGAAGAGCCTCAATTTACACAATTTATCTAGCTTGTAAATAATAACCAACATAGCTTCAAAGTTAGTTATATTCATAATAAACCATTTATGGAAGCGGAAATCCACAGGAAGATTTGCAAAGCACTTTATTTACATTGTAAATATTTACAGTGTTGCCACCTAGCAGATATCTCTTAGTTAACCTATTGAAGAGAGTTGCCACATTCACAAGGAAGTTGTTAATTTTGTAACAAGCCCAAATATACACAATTTATCTACCTTATCTACCTTTTCAGCATGCTTTCTAAAGTTCATTGTAAATTTAACATGTGCTTTAACATAATGTTGAACTAAAGAAAATGTAAATTGTTTAAATTGCTTTGGTTAAATAAAGACTATCTAAACTATCTAACAAATTTGCAAAGCACTTTATTTATATTGTAAATATTTGCAGCTAACCGATTGAAGAGTTGACATATTCACAAAGCGTGAGGGAGCCAAAATTCTCTTGAAAATAATAATCGACTGTGAACTAGTCAAACTACCTTTCCCAGAAACGTAAGAAACGGGTCTTATCACAAAAAAATATTGATAAACAAATACAAATTTTTAATTGGATCTGAGTTGAAGCAATCAAAAACAGAATGCTTTTGATGTTTCAGTTTGATATTTATTCATTGTTTACTATTCCTTTAAGCTTAGAACATAAGTCTTAAATTACAAAACGAATCATATTGTTGCGTTTAATTTCTACGAAGCAGTTGTTTGAGTGAATTCTGATTAATCCATAAATAAAACACTTCATAAGGTTAAAACTTAGGACTAACTTAGAGTATATGGGGGGGAAAGGAATCAATTTAACAGCTGCCAGTTCTCAGTGTTTGCCCATCGTATAGGTATATCTTAAGGAACGAACATAGATGTGATTTTATATATTAGTTGGATTAGAGTTTGGGACCACAAACTGTGCTGCTCGGCTGCTTGCCAAAAGAGCTCAAACTCAATACTTAAAATAGGCTGGGGCACAAAATGCGTACATAAATATGTTATAAATACAATTTAAAACTAATTTTAAAGAATTTAAAATCGAAAAAAATTACACGAAAACAAAACACACTCCCAACGGGCCGGGGCACTCGACATATTACCACGTTTTGGGCAAACTGAATACCCCGTAACGTTCGTGAGCATCGACGCCGCGAACGGCGAAAAAGTAGCGCTGATTCTCTTGGAACTGATTCAGTGTAACCGCCATGGGCAACAGCATGGCCTTCACGTCGCCCACATGTCGCCAGGAGTCGGTGCTGGGATCGTTGCTGGTCTCCTGGTAGGCATAGATCTGATAGGTGACGCATTCCGCGAAACGGGGGCCCGTATCCTCCAGCGTCCATGAGATGACAATGCCCGTGTCGTGCAAGCTGATGCGTATAACGGGGCGAGATGGCGGCAGCTTCCAGTCCGGATGAAAGGTTTGCGGCGGCGCCAGCGGCAACGGGGCGGGATGCGTATAACGCATTCGCGCCCCACCCGGCGGCGTATTCTCTGAGCGTATCTGCATGGTGACATTGGAGCCAATCGAACTTCGCTGAACTGTTAATGAGATGCCAATTAGTGATTGCTCCGAATTTGTAAGCTACATATATGTGATTCACACGTGTCCCTGAATCGGGCAATGCATTTGTATCCGCATCCTAGAATGTTCCTAATCTAAATATTCATTTTATGAATTGGTCTGACAGTCCTCCACGTTAACTTGATGTTTATTGATATGTTTACTTGATATGCAGACATTTGTGTTTACTCCTCTTGCAGAGCTCGACAAATGTTGTTTCTCCTTTTTTATTTTCCCAATAACACTTGTCCTCCATGTTCACTTAATTCACGACAATTTTGAGTGCCTAACAGCTGAATTCTATTACTAGCCATACAACATATAGATGGGACAGCTAGAAGAAATGTTTGTGGCCATTCATTTTTTCGATTTCCGGTCCAAAGTCGACTTCGTTTTTGTTCGGGTGCGAGACTCACTCGCTTGCTCAGAGTGCAAGAGAGTAAGAAATCCATATTATTAGTGTGATAGAACGGCATCGCTGTTTTTTGTTTCGCTCCCACTACAGAAAACCACTTTGGCTTACTCTCAATGCTCTCTCATTATGTTTAATGATCCTTTTAATGTATGTGTGTGTAAGCGTTGTCTGGTGTGCATTGAATTTTGGTTATGGATGGAAGCGTGTGTTTTTACATGTATGTACATTCTCACATCGATAGAACCCATATGCTCGAGCATTAGTTCGAACATCGCTAGTATGAATGTCTTCAAACATGTCGGATCGTTTGTTCGAACACTGCTTAGCTCGCCAGTCGAAAAGTTCGAGTCTGTTGGTTTTCGATTTGATCGACTGAGTGAGTATTCAAGTTTGATTCAAGTAATTTAATCAATGCCGGGCTCTAATTTATGTGCTACCAATATTTTCTTTTCTCATTTAATCTCACTACTAAGTATTTTGGCTAGAATCGCATAACAGAGAAAAGATATTTCATAAAAGATTCATATATACTGGGATAATAATACTATTACAACCATAAATCTGTTTCTATCTGTCTCTATCTCTCTGTAAAGGATTGTTATATTTTACCTGTTATCGGCACGTGTGAACCCAAGTTAACTCCACTTTTATGTAAATTACCTGGTCCATTGACAATCTGTCGGGCAACGGCATTGGCGCGCGGTATATTCATGGGCGATACACGCACCACGCTGCCGCCCGCCGAACGCGAATTGGGGCCCATGGGCGGAGTCTGAAGGTTGCGTTTGGCGGCTGAACTTGGCGTTTGCCGCTGGCGTGAACTGGCCTCCACGGCGGCAGCGGCCGCGGCAGCAGCTGCCGCTGCATCATCCTCATCGGTCAGATCGATGACGGCCTTCTCTTTGGGTCGGGCGGGCGCCAAACTGGGCTGACCAAAGCCGGCGGCAGCAGCGCCGCTGTCGGTGGCATTTGTCATGGGCACCGAAACGGTGCCGCCGCCAATGGGCATGGGGCGTGGCTTGTTGTTGATGCTGATGGGCTGCTTGCCGGGACTGCGACCGATGCGCACGCTGCGAAGAAGGAATTAAGTTTAAGGAACTGCAATCAATAATGATGCGGGAATAACTCACGGCAGTGGCTGTTGTTGTTGCTGCAGCTGTTGTTGCTGCTGCTGTTGCTGCTGCTGCTGTTGTTTCTGGGTCATGTAGGAGCCGGGGTAGTCCTTGCCAATGGGCTTGGCTGTGGTGCCGCGCGCGCGCATCGCTGCCGCCACAGCCGCTGCCGTTGACGCGTTCGTGCCGCCCGTGTGCTTGCTGGCGTACATGGGCCGTGATGTGACATGGGGCAGTGACTGGATGCGTTGCATGGCCTGGTTGGGGGAGCTCGCCTGCTGACCGCTGGGCGTGTTGTTGACGGGACGCTGTGGCGTCACTTTCTGCATGCAGCCGCGACGCACGGGCGGCGTGCCGCTGGTCTGCACGAAGGGTCGGGCAGCAGGCAGCGGCGGCGGCGTCTGCTGTTGCTGTGGCTGCAGCTGCTGCTGCTGGTGATGAGGCGGACTGGGACCTGGTCGCGACGCATTGCTACGCATGGGCGTGCGCATCGGTGAGGTGCTGGCCTTGGGCGGCGTTGGCATTCCTGCTGCTGCTGCTGCCGGCGCCGACATACTGCCCGCAGTATGGGCGCTGGCCTGGCTGCGCGCCTCCTCGCTGGGTTTCTTCATGAGGGCCATGCCCACCTGTAGACCGACAGCGCGCGTAATGCGCACCGGCGCCGTAAACTGTGCATTCTTTGTTTCCAGATCCTTGAGCACGCGCTTGTGCACCGTCTCCAGATCGAGAAACTGCTTGGACACCTCGGCTATCTTGCGGCGATAGTTGGCCAGCGTGATCTCGTGATTGTCGATCTGGCGTCGGATCTCCGCAAATTCGCTCTTCACCAGCATGCTCTCGACGACCTTCTGCAGCACCAGCTCCTCCAGATCGTGTCGGGTCATCTTGTCGAAGTTCTTGCGGAATTTCTTGATAAATTCCATGCGCAACGGCCGGATATCGGACTTGAACTGCGGCTTTGGCTTCAAATCGAGCGGCAGCTCCGTTGGCTCCGCCTTCTCCTCGGACTTGACTTTGGCCGCCTCTGCAGCTGCTACCGCTTCCGACTCCTGGGTATTGTCATGGGCATCGAGATCGATTTGCAACGTGCCATCGTTGGAGCTATTCGAATCGGAGTCGTCGGTTTTGAGCTTCTTGCTGGGCGTCTCCTCCTTCTCCACGGGACTACTATTGGCTAGCAGGCTGTGACTGCGTTTGGCAACTGCGGGCAGAGCTTCCTCATCGTTGGTGGTTGTATTGGCGGTGGTGCAGCTGGAGCTGCTGCTAGCCTCCGGCTTGTCCTCGGTGCTCAGACGTATGCGCTTGACGGCCGGCAGGCCCGCTTCGGGCTCATCCTCGGGCTCGTCACCGACCATTTCCACATCGCCGTCTTCAGTCTCCGCAACGGGTTCGGCCTCAGCTTCGGCTGGGACCTCATCTCTGCTCTTCTGCGAGGGCTGCAGCAAATTGCTCGAGTTGCTGTCCACGTCCTCTCCTGAGCTGAGTTTGGGCTTCTCTTGCGTTTTGAGCTTCTCAAACTGATCGCAAGCATTGTCCGAATTGTCAGCTAACAAGTCCCGGCTTACGGCACCATTCGATTTGGAATCTGTTGTTGCAGTCGGAGCTGTTGTATCAGACTTTTTACTGGGCGCCTCCTCCGGTTTCTTTGCGGGTGGCTGTTCATCTTCATCCTCGGACACAAGGACTATCTCGTCTGCCTTCTTTTCGGCAGTTGGCATATCCTTGACAGCTTCCGTTTTGCTTTCGTCTGCTTCAGGATCCTTTGCCGACTTCTCAATAGGCTCGAAAAAGATCACTTCGTCATCCGATTCGGCTTCCTTTGTGTCAGCTTCGATCTTCTCTGGTGCTTTGCTCGGCGCCTGCTCTTCACTCTCCTCATCTGCCTGCGCCAAGTCTTTATCCAAGACTCCGTTTGTCTCTACAACTTTGTTGTTTGGAAGGACAGGAACTTCTGCCTTCTTTGTCTGGGCCTCCTTCGAGTTGGCCTCCGACGTATCGGCAGCTTCCATTAACATCTCATCAAGGGTATTGTTTTTGGGCTCTTGCGTAGCTGTCATTTTTATTTCCATATTCTCTTTATTATCAGGTTTATCAAGCTCCATTGGCTCAGCATCTTTTGCAGCTGTCTCTGATTTTTCTGCACCCACCTCCGCGGGATCTTCGGAAATATCTTTAGGCAACTCCGTTGTTGCTCCAGCTGCTAAACATTCATCCGATGAGTCTAGATCAATAATTGATAAATCTACTTTTGCCTTATCATTGGCAAGTTCCGCTTTATCATTGCTTTCGTCGGAGGTTATGTCTTCTAGACCATTTTTGCACTCCTTTTGGGAAGTTGGTTCGTCAGGTTTTTTAACTTGCTGATCCGCCAATGCTTCAAACTCATCTGAGCTGGAAATATTTTCCAGTGCATCCATGAAGACCTCATCGTTTGAGTTGTTGAGGTTCGTCTTTTCATCATCCGCTTTAGACTTATCTGTTTTTGAGATTTCCGCGTCCTCTTCTTTACCAACTACCATATTTTCCTCGGCTAGCACATCCTTTTCTGTTGCTGTTTCATCCTCAGTTGCATCGATATTTTGTTTATTTTCACTTTTCTCCAAAACCTCTTCCTCTTCTTGTATTTTCTCTTCGGCCGCGACAAGATCGGCGCCCTCAGGTTCCTCCACGCTGTTATCGCTCTCTTCTTCCTTTTGCTCTTCTTCCGCGCCGATCTCTTTGGCGGCAGCTTCATCGATCACAATGTTGTTTTTCGCATTGTTATCGATATCGGCTGCGAGCGACTCAATGTCAGCTTCCACAGCTGCGCTCTCCTCTGCTGCTTCCTCGTCGACAGATTCCTTGGGATCGCAGTCTACGATCGAACTGATTTTATCCAAAAGAGCATCCAAATCGGTGCCAGCATTGCGTTCGCAAGGCAGCGCTTCGCTGGCAATTTGATCGATGCTTTTGCCGATACTATCGATAGACGGCGCTGCCTCAATATCGGGTTCCAGGACGTCTGCTTCCAAGCCATTGTGTATTTCCTCATCGCTGGCTGATTTGCAGCTTTCCGCCGTTTTTTTAATATCTGTAAACGATTTGCCTCATTTAAATGCGAATTTATCGATTAAAGTGCTGTACTTACCAGGGGTGGTTAGCTTATCGACTTCATGGTCGAGCTCCTCTGCAATGCTTCTTATAATTTCATCTTCAGTGGCCAACTCCTTTAGTTCCACGTTTTGTGTTACTTCCATCATATTTGCGCGTTAATATTTTGCCTTTAGTTGGAACACATTGAACTGAGATGAAATGAAAAAATAAGGTGTTTTGTCATTTCATTGGTTTCATTGACGATCTGGCAACACTGAAAGCGACAGTGTGGCAGCCCTGCGCAGCGGTTATCACACCACATGACCTAGCCCCTACCCCGCACACCCGATATGTTTATATGTACGTTAAATGTAAAATTCGTTTTACAAAACCTAAAACAATTAATTCGTCAATTCCCTCCTTAAGAATTGATGCAGACCAATGAGCTTTTGCCGAAAGCTTAACGAAAGCTTTTACTGTAATTTTTGTCAGCGATGAAAATGAAAAAGAGCGCTGGTTAAAAAAAAACTGAAATTTACAATGAACCAAGTCCGGATTTCACTTTCAGACCCTGCTTGAAAATCGTATTACCCAACAAACCACGAGCCCACTAATAAAAATTGACCTTGTAAAATGGAAAGAGTTCGATTAAATTTAACTAGCATTTAAAGTTCGGGTAAAGCCTTGAAATATGTTATTTCAAAATTCTATCAATCAAATACATATATGTATATAGTATATATGTATATTTATATATACGTAAGCACCAACTGATTTTCGTTTGGTGCCTTACGCTATTTCGGTTTCGGTATGTATCTATAAATCTACATGCCTAACCGGTGTGCTTGTCGCTCGGTCGGTCGGTCGGTCGGGCGGTCGGTCGGTCGGTTGTTCGGTCGTATGTTGCCGAACGCAACAACAACAACAACAGCAGCAACAGCGAGAGTCGCCGCAGCGCAAGATGACTGCAGCCGAAACACAAATACAAAGCGAACAAGCAAGAGAAATAGGCGTGCATAAAGCAGGAACATGTGATAAATATTTGGAGCCAGCGTAGAAGCAAAAACAAGATATGTTGTATGGAGCATACGGGGACTGGAGCGATATATATTCGATAAACATATGTATGTATGATATATTTTAGCTTCTAGCGCAACAATGTTGGGTGTTAACAAATTTGAGGTTAAATTGAAGCAATTTTATATAATTATTGAAATTAGGACAAAATCCAACTTACGATAAGCTCAAGCAGTATGGATTCGCCTCGTTTCGATGAGTGTCAGGCAATTTGCAGCAATTTACACTAGACTCTTAAGAAATCAAATTATTTGTAACTAGATTTCTGTGCGAGTTCAAGGCAACACTAAACAGTGGCCGAAGTGAACGCGAACGCGAACGCAAAAACCAGCTGACGGTGAGACGACGACGACATTATAAAAAGAGCACAATAGCGCTGCGGAGAGAGAGCGAGAGAGAGGGAGAGAGAGACAAGGTGGGAGAGCGCGAGCGAGGGCATGCCAGGGGGCAGCGACCTAACTGCTTGGTAAGGGCGTGTCAGATAGGATTTGATAACGTTCTATATGTATTTTCAAAAAATTTCAATCAATTTCACTTTCTCATCTTCGATGTGCGTGAAATTCTACAGTGCGTGCGACCCCTAGCCAAATGCGCTGTGACGTCAGAATGTCTGGCAAATAAATGTAAACGATTTTGCACACCATCATGCTTGATATTGGGTACTTCTAAAATGGGTCAACTTTTCAGGTAATTTGTCAGCGTAGTTATTGACGAATCGGGTTTGCAACAACAATTTTGAAACGAGTTGGCAGCCCTGCCGCTTGAAGAACTACATTCGGGCGGGGGGTTCGGCTGCAGGGGGTTGAACCACATTACAATTGCTGCTGCAGGGGATCTTCGTCTATGCTATGGTTTTCCACAGAGTTCCGATAACAATAACAGCAAAATAATAAAAGAAAAACGCAAAAACAAAGTAAAAGTAAAGTTGCCATAAATTGCCATTTTATAAACGAGCAACGCTGCACGCTGTGCGAGCGGGAGGTCCGAGGCGAGTGAGCTGTGTGCGTGAGGGAGACAACTCTATGTGAAACATTTTATCTGCCAATGGATGGGGGGAGTGGGTGGGGGCGGCGGGGGATAAATTAAATTATTATTTTCTATAGAAATTAACGACAAAATATGAAAAATGGCATTTGAAAATGAAAACATGTAAAACGGCAAACAAAAACAAATCAAGAGCACACGTTTAGAGAAAGAGATTAAACAGGAGTGGGTAGGAGAGGGGTGGGGAGAGGGGGGGAGAGTTAAGCAGCAATAATGTGGCAATTTGTGCGCTAGTCTAAGATCCGCATTTTGGGACTTGGGAAGATGCAGTTTTTCATGCGTTTGCCTAGGACTTTTGGCAGGATACCGGTTTAGTACTAGGTCGCAGGCTTTTAAGACCAAAGAGAGGGAGAGGGAAAGTGAGAGAGCGTAAGAACTTCAACAGCAAGAGCGAGAGAGAGGGAGAGAGAGCTAATGAGTGAGAGAGGGAGAAAAAGAGAGAGAGAGAGGAAGCGGTACTAGACGTTTATACGAGGTAAAAATATGTATATATGTAAGTAATCTACATATATGTACATATGTATGTATGTAGAAAATAAGAAAAAGAAAAAAGTTTGCCATAGCGTCAAGCCGAACGACAAAAACATTTTGTTCGTGCCGTCGTACAACAACGCGAAGCGTACCGAAAGACACAGCAGCACAGTGAGAAGCAGCAACTAAAACGGACGCAATACAAAAATTGAGGCGTCGGCAGCCATATTTGCCGTCCAAAGTTTGTACTATGTATTGGGAGAAAAAAAAAAAAAAACAGGTCTTGTGTTTCGAAATGTCAAGATATAGAATCGGTCGGGAACATGATTTGGTTCAGATACTATCATTATCTTTGGGCTGTACCTCAGTGTCGCCCCGCCCCGCCTCCCTCCCTACCTATACCCTACTTTAGTTTTATTGCTCTCATCTCGCTTGTATGCGCTTTACATATAGACAAAAAAAAAAAATAAATAAAACAAAGCTACCTGATTAATTGTCTCTGCATAGGCACCTTTATACATGTTGATGTGTTTTTCATAGTAACATAACTATGTTTGGACTTGTTTTGGGAGTTATGTCTATTATAGCTGTTTCGCTCTCGCATGCAAGCACACACACATACACTCACGCACACATGCATACCTGAGTTCGCTTAAGTAGAACTACGCGTCTGTGTGTGTATGTGTGCTCGTGTATGTATAACAAGGTTTGTATGTGTACAATATTTTGCAGCGCATTCACATTCTTTTTAGGTTACGTATCGATTTTGATGCAAAGTGAGGTTAGTTTGAAAAACATCCAAGTTCCGGAGAATATTACGGATCCATGGGTCTTAAACGAACAATGGACTACATTATTATAGAAATATCATTTGATCCTAGACATCGGCGCTTAAGTTATCACGTGCAGCTAACTGCAAGCGCAAAGTAAAAGCAAACGGGGCAACAATTTAATTTTATGATTGTACAATTTAATGTTTTTAGGGCTGCCAAGTGCATGCACAGCATTATTTTTAAATAAAGGTAGTTTTTATTATCTATGCGCATAGTATGGGCGTTATGGTATGAATGTACATGTAATTATGGTGCACATGGTATATAATAGGGTTGCCATCTCCACAGATTGTCATACATATACACAGCCTATGCTTCGGGTCCAAGGACAAACATACACATGTGCACTCCAAAAGCCGCATTCAATGTTTACATTTTCAATTGAATGAAGACAAAGTTGAGACATTTATAGTTTTACCGGCTGCGTTGCAGACACCTGACAACCCTAAAAACGCAAACAAATGCTAAAAAGTCTCTCTTCACATATTCAAAGTCAAAAACTTATGTGAATACGTTGGAAAACCCCTTAAACCCATGCATATATATATGAAATGGTAATATAAACAATAATAACAACAATAGTAATATGTGAAGTTAAGATCTGGCAACAATCCTAAATACTTAACATTAACTTACCTGTGTGTATATGTATTTTGAATGTTGTTGTTCTTGTTTTTAGCATATAGATTATAACGTAACGTTTATGAAATATCCTACGTAGTTAGGATTTCAATAATTTAAACGGTTTTTTTTTTGCGATTTGTTTACACCGTACAGAGAACCACCGCCCTGAACAACTGGAATACCAAACACAGACTAAATCAGAGCAGACAACAACAATTTGTGAGCAGCTACGAACCAGTTGCGTTGCGGCTAGTTCCTAAACGCTGAAACTAACTCACAGGCAGGGCGTCAAATGAACCATAAACAACGTAACACGAACAACATCTGGTAGTTGTAGGCATGGACAATGCAAAGTGGAGTTTTAATAAAAAATGGATTAATGAATAACTTTGAATAATTGCCATTTAAATAAGCTTGAAACTGGTTGATAAACATTTATCAGATGGATTTAAGGCAATACACGTTTTATTTCTATGGGCCAATACGCACGATAAGTTCAAATTTGTAAAGAAGCGAGTAAATAACTAGTTGCAACATAGTTTTGAGCGTAATTAAGGCTTACCGCTTCCGATATGGTATCAATTGCATTTCGAACTGTAGTCTAGAGTTCCACAACACTGACTCATTTTACTTAACAGCCCTGAAAAAGAGTGTGCCAAAACCAGTTCACACGCGAACGAACGAACGATCAAAAATGAAACAAAACAAAAACATCTGTGCGGCTTGTAGGTTAGTTTGGTTTTATAATAAATGCCATAAACAAAGTTATCAGTTAAAATGAGCAATTTGGTTAATTTTGCGCTCAGACACGGCGCCAATTTCCTTAAAAGACACACTTTGCAAAGCCTACGCTGCGCTCTGACATCGAATGCCAATAAAGTGCCGGCTCCTACTGCGCCCATCAGATCCAATTCGACACGAGCTGCTTTCGATGTGAGCACAAATGTGCCAAAGGATATTGTGCTGTTCAAGTATGAGAATCCACGGTTCTATCAGATGCTCAACTTCTTCGGCGTGTGTCAGTTTGTGTTCTGGACATATCTGTCGCATTTCGCCTTTACGACGCTCAAAGATGCGCCAGTTGTCGAAAAGCCGGGCGAGGAGCTGAAATGGTTTCAGCGCATAAATCTGGGCGAGAACAAGTACAAGAATGGCATTACAACATGCAGCTTTTTGATTGGTGAGTCGACACAAATGTAACATTTACTACTTTGGTACTAAAGATTATTTTAATCTCTAGGCTATGGCATTTTGTTTGCTGTTTGGATGTTCACGCTGCGCTCTGTGCGGTTTCTCATCCTGCGCAAGGGCGGCCAGAGCGTGTCCTTTGTGACCTACGGTCCGTTCAATCGGAATCGTATTATGACTGTGCCGCTGAAATGCATCTCGGCGCAGGAGTCGCGGGAAATGGCGCGCGTGCAGCTGCCCATTAAAGTTAAGGACAAGACGCTTTACTATGTGCTGGATATGCGCGGCGAGTTCCGCAATCCCCAATTGTTCGACTATACCGCGGGCTTAAAGCGACGCATTTGATGTGTTTTCAGAGTTTGTTTTTTTACGGTTTAATTATTATTTGTAAATATACACATGTAAGCTAATTTAAACATAAACGCTGGCTTAGTAGATGGGCTCCGGCTTCTGTGTGAGCAGCAGACCAAAGCGCTTCTTGATGGTAAGGCGCTGGCGTGAATATTTGTCCTCGGGCGAGAAACGCGCTGGATGTGCGGACAAGGTGGGACGGCCGTCCTCCGTGCGTTTCTGCAAGAAAGCGCAAACAGATGAGCTGCATTCTTTATTTACACAAGCTATAACTAACCTTCAATGTGTAAACACGTTCGCCGTTTTCGTTAATTGTGTACATGAGATACATTTTGAATAAAATTTATAAAATGTGCGTCTTTTTCACAATAAATACAAACACGTGTGGCTTGCAGTGCTGCGCAACGATAAGAGCTGAGAGCTGAGACTATCGCTTTGGTCGAACGTAACTATCGATAGTGAAGTCACGCAGTTTTTAAATCAACTCTATCGATAAGCAAATATACAATGCCTAATGGCGTTATGCAGCACTATTAAAATTGTTTTTTTTTTTTTGCTAGTTGGCGCCCAATTTCGTTAAGATTTGCATTTATAACATTGTAAATATGTCAAACAAAGCGGACAAGCTGCTTAAACAGGCCATGAAGGAGCAGCAGAAACGCATGAAGCCCGGCGAATGCCAGAAATATGTACGCTTGGTGCTGGACGCGGGCCTGCTGCGCATTGCATGGGGTCAGGAGCTAATTGGGAAGTTAAACAATACGGACATTAAGTACGAAATACGCACTTTGCCCGCCCGCAATTGCATTATTTGGGAGCGCAATGTGGGTCAGCAGACGCTTGCAGCGGGCGCCGCACTGGACGATGCCTGGCACATGGAGCAACAAGTTTTGGTGATCTACACCGAAACGGACTTTCAACGGGCGCTGAAGGAGCAGAATCTGGCCTGCATAGGCCCCAAGTTACACGATGCATTTCCCGCAGCCGATTGCCAATTTACGGTAGTTGTGCCACGTCTTCGCCAGAGCAAACACAGCGCCGGCAGCAGCGAGGCGGACGCGCTGATTGAGCTGCAGCTGCTGCAGCAGCTGCACGTGGAGCAACTGGCTCAGCCCCAATGTCAGGAGCTGCTGGCACTGCTGCAGCGCTACACAAAAGCCATCGCGGAGAAGCCCTACAAGCAGCAGCGCCAGGCCATTCTGGGCAGCTTCAAAAAGTACCTGGCCAATGACAACAAGCAGTGCGTGCGCGTGGAACAAGGCAACGGCTATGGACGCCTCTGGCAGCAGCACCTGAATAGATTGCCACTGGTCACGCTGGAGGTGGCGGAAGCCATCATTTCCCAATATCCCTGCCCGAAGCGCATGCTGGAGCACTTTGAGAACGATGCCCAGGCGGTGCAAACGCTGGCGGACGTCAAGATCAAGCGCAGCAATGGGCCACAGCCGATGCAGTCGGAAAGGCGCATTGGCAATGTGCTGAGCAATAAGTTATATACCCTGTACAATGCTAGAGATCCGAACACATTGATTTAGGTATAGATTTAGGCCGTTTATTCAGCTGCTCAGAATTTACAATCGATCGTTTAAGTGCTTAAATAATATATATATATATATATATATATATATATATATATATGTATGTATGTACAGTTTTCTATTTCGTTAGATAGTATATATTAAAAATCACAATATTTTTATACGCGTGTCTCTTAAAAATGTACATAATTGTTTAATTAGTTTAAGTTCTACACCTGAACAATTTGTTGATAGATATTTCGATTTGGCGCGTAGAAAATACTATTTAAAATTACGGATTATCGATTTTCTAAATTAATAAAAACTCTATACGATATTAATTAAAATATAACTAGGTATATTAGGTTGACCTTTCAACTTGAATGCGCTCCAAAAACATATACATATCATATACAAATGAGAGCTAAGTATTTGAAAGAGGATTTTGACATAAATAAAGGGATGGGTTTGGGTGCCAATGTGAAAGTCAGTTCATCGCATCTTTCTACAGCGTGGCCAGAATGCGAAAGAAGCCCAGGCAGGCCGAGAAGATGGTCTGTCCGACGCCCCAGAAGAGAGCATAGATCGGCGACATGGGCAGGCTGGAAGCGCGATGGACAAATGCGATCACAGCGCTGCTGATGATGCCGCTGCTCGCGGGCGATACGAATCCCATCACGAGTATCAGTATTGAGAAGAAGCGTCCAAACTTGTGCCGGCGCAGCGTCACAAATGCCACCAAGGCGGCGCAGGTGTGTATAAATATGGATGAGAAGAAGGCCCACAGAAAGACATGGTACCACATCTCGCGGAACGTGTTGAGCCGCGCCTGGGAGCGCAGCCCAACCACATCGACAATGGCGTCCAGCTCATCGGTATCGATGGGTTCCGAGTACATGGCCAGCAGGATGGGCAAGCAGTGAGTGTAAATGTATCTATAATCCTGAATTCGTAGAATTTTGGCTACAATTATTGGAAGTACCCAGTGATTGTTGTTATTCTTGTTGTTGTTGCTGTTCTTTTAGTAGTTGCTATTAAATACGTTTAATTATTGCTTTTCCGTTGCTCCGACGCCTCGTTTTGGTCATTTGTTTTTTGTTGTTGCTGTTTTTTAGCTGCGGTTCGCGTCGGTCTGATCGGTGTGTAGCTGGAAAGTGTAAATAAAGCACTGTGCATTGTAGTTAATTTTGTTGGGCATGGTCAAGGAACCTGCAATGGATAAAAGAAAAAGGCACGTTTCAGTTTTGTTGACCTTTTGGCCCCTTGCATGTTACTCACACACACACAAACGCACGCACCTACGTACGCACACAGACATACACTAACTCAGTTTGATCCTTGCGTGCGATCCGCACCCGTTCCAGTCGCTCTTTTGAGTTTAGTATGTTGTTTTGCCCTTGTGCGCTGAACAAATATTTTGCTTTGTTTTCTTTTGGAGCACGCGAAACTGGAATCGATTAAAAAGGCCACACCAAAATAGCACTTGCAGCGGCAGTGATTCACCAACTCCTAGCTAAGGTTTTTTGATAAACTATTTAAAGCACATCGCGTTATTTAGTAAATTGTGTTGTTATGCACAATTGATATACACTTAATAAAATACTAAAATATTTTAATTATTATGAGTTTTTCTTCGACTGCGTTCTATTTTACATAGCAACGGAGCTGGAACGCTTTGGTAAATGAACCAGCTTGATAAGCTGTCAACTCAGCTGTTTTATGCACATATCGATATCGCTTATATCGCACGTCTAGCTCAGCTGTTGCTTATACCGATTGGCGTACATCGTTTGCTTGGCACATCACTAGTTGGAATGCTGTTCGGCAGCTGTTTTTCGCGTTGCGTGTTTGTGTGATTTGTATTTGTGTGCGTGTCTCCATACAAATTTTTTGCGGCCGGAAAAAATCTTTAAACTCGCTGTGAAATAAGAATTTTAAATCGTGTTTAAAAAAAAGTAGATAAAACATAATATGAATAAGGAGCAAGACTATGCCTCGGATAGCGATGAAAGCGACGAGGATTTTTGCCTAGAAAATGAAGCTGATGCTGATTCCGGCGAGGAGGAGGAAGACGACAGCGAAAGCGAATTCGACGACGAAAACGACGCCGAATCAAGCGAAAAACCAAGCAAAGCTGCTAAAGGCAAGAAGAAAGACAAAGTAAAGCAAAAGCAAAAGTTAATAGACAACGACAGCGGCGCAGGAGCTACACGTAGCACGCGACAAACGGAAGCCAAACAAAATGGACGCGAAGTTGCGGAAAAGGACGAATTAGAATCGGACGAGGAAGCCGACAAATCGCGCTCCGATGCGCTCTGGGCCGACTTTCTGGGCGATGTCGGTGCCAGCAGCAAACCCGCCACAAAGCCCAAAGAGACGCCGTCGCCCGCCAAGCCAACAGATAGCGGTAAACGCACCGCGCCGGCCGCCAAGAAAGTAACGGAAGTTCTTGATTTTGCCGGCGAACAGGTGACTGTGACCAAAACCATCACTAGTTCCAGTTCCAGTTCCAGTGCTAAGGAGAACCAAGAGCAGCCGGCAGCGGCAAGCCCTAAATCCCCAACACCACGCGCCTTTGGCGCTGCCAAGCGCCCCGCCAATGGAGGCGGCGGCGGCGGCGGCGGCTTGGGCTCTTTGCTCAATCAGCTGGGCAAGAAGAAGAAAATGTCAGTGTTGGAAAAGTCACAGCTAGATTGGAAGTCCTTTAAAAGTGAAGAGGGCATCGACGAGGATCTGCGTACACACAACAAAGGCAAGGATGGGTAAGTTTTTTGTCGACTTTACCATGGTAAATTCTTGAATAATCGAATTCCCTCCGTTGCAGTTACTTGGAACGCCAGGACTTTTTGCAGCGCACCGATGTGCGGCAATTTGAGATCGAGAAAAGCTTGCGTCAGACGCGGCGTACAAACTAAAACATGCCGCATCCACATCCTGCAAGTTTTCCACTTTCCAACACACACATTCACACTTGCTGTCCACACATTCGTACACGTCTTTTATTTAGGATAGTGCGTATGCCTAACAATAAGTTATATAAATACATATATATCTATATCCGTAATGCTGTTCCAAGCACTATCGAATCGTATAATACATTCAACTGAACTATTTTAAAATGTGAACGTCGCAGACATCGAAGGGAAAGCAACAAAATTATTATAATGTCAGCAGAGATCAGAAGCTGTGTGGCTATAATTCCCAAAGGGTTTAAACGCACGCGCTGCATTGCAGCTGGATAAGGAAATAATCAGAAAATTGATATTCATTCCTCTTCAACGACGCCCACGCGCTTCGCATCGCTGCGGCTTAAATGCAAAAACAGAGCTCCGAGTATACAACCCAAGCTTCCCAGTCCAATGGACAGCCATCTGAACCAATTATTGGCATTTAATACGCTGTACAACAAACAAAATGGGCCAGGCATTAAAATTGTAACTTCCAAACGTCGCCCAAAAACTTACGCAAATATCTTTTTGTGCAGCAGCTGTGTAATTTTTTCGTCCAGCTGCAGCGACTCCTCGATCCAAAAGAGCGGCATGGCCAAGGGACGCAGCTGCGACATCAATGGCACATCCTTCACAGGCGCCACTTTCAAGCTGAACTGCAGGCGATTGTGGACGGCGAGCACTGTGCCGGAAAACTGTCGAAATCAATGGATATTACTTTGGCATTTACGTAAGTTAAGCAAAGCTTATTGTTACCTGCTCGAAGATCAATATGCTGGCATGTTTAGCAGCTGTGGGCTGCAGTCCTTCCACTGCAGCCAATAGCTTTTGATCCGCCTGATAAAAGTGCGGCAAGGAGGCCATTAAAGGTGTGCCGCTGCAGCGTACCAGATCCATGGTGCCATCAGCCGGACAATCGTCGGGATAGTCCGTGCAGTAGCAGTGCAAATCCGGCTCCGTCTGGAAATATTCATATATTTTATATTTATATACATTTATAAATATTCCGCTTTAGGATTGTTTTAGGCTTTTTTTATGTTTCTAAGCTTTTATGTTTTTATCTCCCATCTCGGCAAGATATTTATATAAACTTAAAGCAGTTATCATTTTAAATTTTTTGATTTTATGATCAAACATTTTTCTTTTTGATTAAGCGGAGCTTTTGGCTTTGCTTGAGGTCCTATTTTTGGTATTTTTGGATTTGGTATATTAAGAATCTTATGAGATTTTCTTCTAAGAATGTTTGGATTTGTTTTAATTGTAGTTCTTGTAAGACCTACGCGTGCCGAGCCAAAGTTGAGCTCATAGCGCTGAGCGGGCAATTTGTTGTATTTGGTCCTGGCCATCCACTTGGGCGTCAGGGAGCGGCACAGCTGCGGCGAGTAGCTCCACAGACCCTGCTCCGGTCGCATAAGAGGCGCAAAGATGGTGCCATCTGTGCCGCGCAAGCGATTGCAGCTGGTGTTGTTCAGATCCGGCCAGATCTGCAGCTGCTTTGCCTCATTGAAGGCGAGCACACGGCCCACGGACGACTGCCTCGATCTGCTGCGTGAGACCTTAAAGCGTCCGGCATTTGTGTGATTGCCCTGTGAAGAAATTATATTAAATTATAAAAGGAAATTCTGGGCACGCCCAGTTGCCAGTTGACTTGCCGCGCCCATCAGGGAGAACTTGTAGTGGGTGGCATTCACTGGCAGCGCGCCAGGCACTGCGCCCGCCTGGAACTGCTGGCAAATGGCCTGTGCGGCCGCATGCTCCTGGTCGCAGTTGACATCGATGCCATTGTAGAAAAGGTCCTTGAACTTGGCTGTAATAAAGGCGCTCTGCGGCTTGAAAATGATGTCCAGGCCCGTGGCCACAGCTGCCTGTGTCTCGGCCGGCTGCCCCAAGTTCGCAATGGTCATGAACTATGTGGAACCTTTTGTAGATCTTGTAAAGTAAAGCTTCTTCTGTTTCTGGCTCACCTGCAGCAGTGGATGCGGCATAGTTATGAGCTCCTCGCCGCTGAGACCCAGGTCGGCGCGCGTTTGAAATGTGTTGCGCATGTTAAAGCTAATCGCATTCTCCGATTCTATATCCATTAGCTCATACTTGTCCTTCCACTCACTAAAATAGATTGAAGTTTATATCGAATGTCCATTTAGAAGCTGTGTCTGGCTCACTCGTATACAAATGGACCCACTTCCTGTAGCTCCGGCTTGCCGCCCATTTCTATATCCCTCGCATTGGTCACGTTGAATACGTAGATCTTGAAAGTTAGGGGAAATGGCATTTTCTCCCATAGCTGACGCGTTTCACTGCCAGGCTTTAGATTAACACTCTGCCGAAATAGTTGTGTAATGTATATATGCTAAGATATCCTTTATGTCTACTCACTCGCTTCACCAGCTCCTTGAACAGCATGGGAAACGCCAGAAATCCAATGAGTGCGCCCAAGAGCAGCACCACAAAGGACACAATTATTACCTTAAGATACATTTGTCAGCTCAACGTTTCGACGACGTTTGAGCACCTTGTTTTCGAACTGGCCTCATTTAAAACGTTACGTGTCGCATTAGTTGGGCATTTTTAATGAGACTTTTATGAAATTTTAATGAATCCACACGAAAAGGCCGAAACTGAGAACAGACACAGGTCCCTTCAAATTTATTATGCACGCTAATTTGACACTGAATTTTTGTAAAAAGTAAACAAGCTGCGTCTAATTAACAGTTGACCCAGTTTATTTTGGCCTTTTTTTCTTAAGGCATTTATTAAGTAATCTATGTATTAATTGTATTCCCCAAGATTTGGAGCTATATTTATCATAAAATATGCACTAGCTGTGACTTAATGCAACAGGTGTGAAAACTTGATTCAAGCAGCCTGGACAACAACCGGCTGAGTGGTTGTTGGATTGTGTCTTGGCTGCCTTACAGTGGTGGCAAAATTAGTCGTTACAAAAGAAAATTCGTAATTTACTCCACAAATTAACTATTTTTAAAAAAAAAAAAAAAAAAAACAATAAATTGTACCAAAATTAAAGCGAATCGCCAAAAAAAAAAAACTTGTTGCAATTTTGCAAATAGATTTTTTGGATACATATTTGCCAAATGCGTAGCTTTGTCATAAATTAGGCAATGAGCACGTTCGTCAACGGGCTCGTGATCGTTGAATATTCTCTTGGTTTATAAATAGACGTGTTACATGAAAGCTCAGGCGCTCACATAAAGTACCTCCCTATAAAGTACCAAAATCTATATGCGTAACTGGGATAAGAGGAAGAGTGAGAATGTAGAGAGAGGATAGTATATACTAAAACGATATGATCTATGTAATGCTAATGTAAGCTAATGTAAATATCTCACTTGAGATTATGAAAAACGCGAAGAATGGCGCTATTTAAGACACTCTAGATGAAAGGGAGCATGTAAAAGGAAGAGAGTGAAAAAGAAAAAAAAAGGGGAAAGCGAGCTTTAAATAGAGAGAGGAGAAAATAACTTTAACCCACATCAGCCATGACTATAAAACAGCTCTCTTTAATAGTTGCATAAAAATATGAAAACCTCATTACTTGAGATGATGAAAATCGCATAGAAAGGCGAGCCGTTTGGGTACAGTTGTCATTCCAAAACCTGTGGGAAGCAATAAAATTCACACTTCGATTTCACATTTAGGCCATTTAAAGACATTTATTATTAAATTTGGCATTTGGAATATGATCAACATAACATATAAAAGCCGCGGCGTAGAGCATTTGGCTAAAACTGAAAACATCTGCTGCACGTAGCATCGCGCATATGTAAATACTAATCTATATGTATTTATATATATATATTGTATATGTATAGTTTCTTTAGGTATAAAATTAGGACGTTCATTTATAAAACTATGTATATTTATGCATAAGTTATATACACTTAAATTTCACTAAGTTTTTGTATGTTTGAGAAGGACAACTTTTAAAACTAGAAAATCTAAAATAAATTTGTACAGTTTTCATATGTTGAAGATACGCAACTGAATATGTATGTATATATATGTATATGGAGCTTGTATATGATATAAATCAGTCAAGAGTTGGGGTACAATAGGATCTTGAGAGGAAAACCCACACACACAAACACACACACACACGTAATTGTTTAGCTAATCTGCTTTAGAGATTCGTTTTGCCTTCTAGTCGAGTTCCACCTCCTTGAAGAGCGTTTGGCTCTCCGCCTCGCGAGTGAGCGGCATTGCCGCCTGATCCTCGTGTATCTCACCGATCTCCAGCTCCTTGAAGGATGTCTGGCTGATGGCCTCGCGTGTGCACAGCACCGTCATGGGATCCTCTGCGGCCAGCTCGCTTGTGGGCGGCAGCGACATGCCCGCGGACAGCATGTGTGTGCCCGAAGCGCTGCAGGATTGGGGAAAAGGAAGCAATAGATTAGTCAACTGAATGAGTTTTGGTCTCTCGTCTGGGCACACTTACTTCAGGGAGTAGGTGGAGCGGTAGAGCGGCGGCGGCGTGTTCATGCGGACGGCGGCATAGGCCGCCTGCGGGGGATGTGCGCTCGGATGATAGACGAAGGCGTATTCATTCAGAGAGGTCAGATACGAGGGCGGCGGCGGCCGATGCTGAAACTCCGGATACAGATAGCTGCCCGGCAGCAGGCGATTTGTGCAGTGCGGACTATTGCAGTTGCGGCAGGTCTCCATGCGCCGGAAGCAGGGGCAATCGTCCACATCGTCGGGCAGG
This sequence comes from Drosophila littoralis, assembly GCA_018903485.1. Classification (NCBI taxonomy): domain Eukaryota; kingdom Metazoa; phylum Arthropoda; class Insecta; order Diptera; family Drosophilidae; genus Drosophila; species Drosophila littoralis. The sequence continues at coordinate 4,161,602 of JAEIGF010000383.1, forward strand.
CTGAGCCGCCAAATGGCGCCCGAAATGACCAGCAGCGAGACGCCGATGCCAATCATCAGCAGCGCCGCGCTCAGATACTGCGTGGAGTGCTCTATCAGGCCCGTGGAGCCCAGCACAATGCCGCCCAGCGTGCAGGCCACGCCGCCCAGCGCAAAAATCCCGATGACAAACGGCAGCGAGGGCCGCGCAAACCATTTGCGAAAACTATAGCCCAGCGGAGCGCCGCCCAGCTCGCCGCCCTCCTGAGCGCCATTCGCGCCGGCAACGGCCGAGATGTTCAGGTTGTTGTTGGCCAAAGGGCTGGCAACATCGCCACTGCCACCGGCCAGCGGTACAGCCACGTCCAAGAGCGTTCTGTAAGTGCAAGAAAAAGGCAATCCATGAGTATACACTGTGAGAACAAATTGGGCAGTTATTTCAGTTTTTGATGCGAACATTTTGTGGCAGCTGCAGACAGTTTGTCTTAGTTGGGCAGATGCAATTGAAGGAGTATTAAAGCGCTCTACTTGGGATTTGGCAATTTAAATTTATACAAAAAATATCTCGTGGGCTCAGCTGGGTCAGTTTAGGGTATACAATATTGATATCTCGAGCACAATGTAAAATATTTAAAATATATAAATTTTAGTGTAAGATAGCATTGTCTCGGCCTCCTTGGCTGACAAGGATTAGGGCTTAAATGCCAGGTCAGAGTTTGCTGTGGACTTTTTAATGGCCTTTGAAAGTAACATAAAGCGACGGAAAACAGACTAATTTGGCAATTTCTTTTGTATACCCTGTAAAAAGAGCATAATGTTTGTTTATGTAACAGGAAGCAAGCATCTCCGACCCGATAGAGTATATATTTTCTTGATCAGCATCTATAGCCGAGTCGATCTAGCGTCCGTCTGCCTGTGAGCTGAAGGATCTCAGAAAATATAGGAGCTAGAGACTTGAAATTTGAAACGTCGTCTCTCCTATAACCGATAATCGAGAACTTGCCCTGTTGCCAAACAATCGATAAAAATCGATATCGGAAAAAATCTCTTAGGTTTTCAGAGCTAGAGCCCCCAAACTTGATATGTAGTTTCTATAGAATAGTTTATACAGATGAAGTATATTTAATTTTATTTCCTTTGACCCCCCCCCATGTTCTTATAACTTTTCGATTTGACAAACTTCCTTGCGCTCAGTGTTCGTTCAGGCTTTCTTGACTGCTGCTACCTGAGTTCTGTCGCTCAGGTAGCTGAGGCCTAGTTATCTTAGGCTCACATTACATCATAGGGAGAGCGGATCCTTTTGTCTACCACATGTTACGCAGCGTCAACGCGTCCTTTGCACTTATCCCCTAACTATGTGCACTTCTCCTCCTCTCACACCCTTGTCACTGCTGCCCTTTGTCTGGCTCTCAAATCTATGATTTGGAACACACACACACGCACATTTGTTGTTGTCCAGTTTGTGCCTGCATAAATTTTGGAAAAAATCTTTGGCCTGACACATTGCACCTGCCTGGTCCTGGCCGGGCCCCGATCCTGGCATACCGCTCGCTGTGCGTGTGCGTGGTCCATTTGATTTTTAGAACTATCTTGGCAGCTGTTTCTCATTTGATTTGCTGTTTGCTTTTGTCTTTCTCCTCATCTGTTTTCTTTGTATCTTGGTTTTTATCATTTTGTATCTTGTTGGGCTGCTTTTTGCTGTGCGACTTGCTGCAGGTATTGAATACCCCTACTTGGTTTAATTTATTTTCGTGTACATCCTACATTTGCAGAGCCATAAATTTAGTATCAAATGTTTAGTTTTTTTTTTTTATTGCTGTTTGAAATATTAAAACACGATAAAACTATGAAACCTGCAGCTCTCAAGGTGTGAAAATAAATTTTAGCTGCATCGTAAAACCAAATATGCGCATAAATCAACCGACGGACAGACGGCCAGACGGCCAAAAAAGGAAGCGGTAAGCCATAAAAATTAAAAAAAACTTAAAGGAAATCGTTTGAAAAGCCCTAAAAAATATTTGTACATGATATACACCGAAACACGGAGAGGAGTCGGGGGCTTGAGATTTCTTTTAATTACAAACGCCAAACAGCTGCGGGCGGCGGCGAGAATCGACTGCCCCGATCAACTCCCTAAACTAATTCTGAGACCAGAGCGTCACACTCAATTGTCTGCAATTTGTCATCCGAAATCTAAAAAAAAGCATAGAATGGAACCCACAGAAAAATGTATAAAAAAAAAAAAACAAGGGAAACTAAACAGTTACTTAGGCAATGGGAAACTTTGAATGCCCTGTAAAATGTTGCTGGGGTTAACATGTTACTTATATAGAGGGTATTAAGACTATGTAATGGAATGTGTAACGCGTAAAAGGAGATATCTCCAAACCCATAAAGTATATATATTCTAGATCAGCTTCAAGTTTTTATAGCTGTGTCCGTCTGTATGTCTATCTGTTTCCAAGCGAGCTAGTCTCTTAGTTTTAAAGATATAGTCTTGAAATTAAGTATAGGCTGGATCGAAGTACATATCAGTATCGGTCGAAAAGTAAGTTTTTACATGGGTAACTTTTTACTTATCAATGCGTCTTGAACAATGTTTTCTGTAATTTGTTCTATAAACAAAAGGAGTTTCCTTTTATAACGAAACACATTAATATTTCGTGTTAATTAATAAGCTCTCAATCTTAAAGTCATCCACAATAATAAAATCTAAGTTTCTTTTCACCAAGACATACTTTTCGATCGATTTACATGCAGCTACATATATCTTAACATAGAAACCTGATTGATTATAAATAACTCTGACGAAAATACCTATAAAAACAATTTCGTTTTTTGTGGCCCAAAAATGTTGTTCCGAGTGTGCCTACGGCATATGGAACAACACTTATTATATGATAAAGTCATACGATTTAGCTGACTTTTGTTACTTTTCTAGCTATTGCTAAAAGAAACAACTGTATGAAATTTCATCGGGCTAGCTACAGCGAATTGCCAGTTCGCATAGGCTATTCGCCCAGCTGCGGAGTTTCATCTCATTTGTTATAGTTGCTGTAATAAAATACAAACACGCTCTGTTAGGGCATAAACAATGTAATGAAACCCCTAGAAAAAAGAACAGAAAAAAAAATAACTATAAAAAACTGGCATGTAATTGGGGCGTGCAGAGACCCATCAATTTTCTATATAATATCAAATCGGCGCAGCCCTTTGCTCTACGAGTGCAAATGTAAAACTTGTTAAAGTTAATAAAAAGAAAAAATATAAATAAAAATATATGTATGTGTATGCATGTGCTATAAATATTGTTTTTGTTTAGCATATTGCCACACATATTTATGACATTTTGAGCATGTTAAAAATCTGACATACATCAAATTGATGGACATACATCGCGTTTCTCATGTCATCAGATTTATTAACCTGTAAAGCGCATAATTCAGTCAAGAACTTCATTTACGATTTGCAACACGTACGCATTTTTGTTTCGGACTTTTCTTGCATTTCAAAAGCTTTCGGAAGCGTTTGTATCTTTGCTTTTATATAGATTCAGATACATTAACGGACAGCTTACCAAAACCTGTGAAATCTTGGCCAACTGATTTGTTTGATCATTTGTCAGTTGCATCTATTATTGCGAGCGCAGCTAATGATGCGACACGCATCCAACAGATACAAAGATACATTTGGTAGAAAAAAAAATACTTAGATGCAATATTTGTTTGCCCCGGGCACACGCTGCAGTCTGCAGCACTTGTGAATTATGTGTTTTAGTTTTCAGTCCCTTTGACAGTGCCACCATTTTTAATGACACCCCTCAGACACACACACTCACACACACACACACACACGCACACACACTCGGCTAATTTATGAGCTTTTGTTGGTGTGCGGCAGCGAGAATAACATTTATTGTTATTCGAAAATGTTTGCTGCACTCTCGCCGGCTCGTAAACATTTCTCGCCTCGGTTTCAGTTTCGGTTTTCGGGCTCTTAAGCTCAATCAGCGCGCATTGAAATTGAAATGGGGCAGCAGCGACCGAGTGAAGATACTTCCACAGATACCTCATCGTGCAACATGAGGCAGCCGATGCGACAGTCTCTCTTCCAAATAGCTATAAATGTGCCGGGGCTATGCCGTGTATTGGTTGGGAATACATTTTGGCTACAACTAAATATCGAATTTAATCAAATCGAACGATCAATTCGTTATCGCATCTATCGATAACTCAATTTGATTATTATCTAATACATCATTACAAATTGCATATTTAATAGCTGAATGTCTTAATTACAGATATATAAAAACAAACTATATATATAAAACTAATAAGTATGATATGGCTCTTAAGGGCAAACACAAAGCTTTCTCTGAGCAACAAAGTGGCCCCTACTGGCCCCAGTTTGGCTCTATGCAAGCCAAATCTTCGGCACTGCAGCCAAATCCCATTCGAGGAAATGTGGTGTCTTCCAATCCAAGGTGCTGGGCCCCCTGGTACATCCGCAACCGGGCCTTAGCAAGAGATCTAAAGTTTCCCTTTGTGAAAGATTTGCCAATAGCACGCCAATCATTCGGAATGTTAGCTAGTGGAATGTTGGCCAGTGGAATGCATGTGAAATGTATGAAATAAAGTAATTATAAAGCAATTGTCTCAGTTTTTTTATGTTGATGAACCGCATTTAAAACAAGAGGTAGCTAAACGTCGCGTTCTGCCCCCATTTAAGCCTGATGTTGTAGGGTATTATTTTGAGTAGACGTTGTTGGGATTGCGTACAACAATCTCGGCAGCGACTTCCGTTGCAAATTACCTGCCCCTTTGTCTGCGATCCAGAGACGCGAGACTCAACTCGAGACACGGACTTTCTTTGCCGCGTCATTAGCCGCAATGAACGAAACGCATTAAGCCACTTGCTGACCCAATTTCAGTTCGGGTCTATGCGAGCAACAGTTGTCTGTCATTAGGCATAATTACTTCCCTAATAGCATTTTCTATTTTGGCCAGTTTTGTGCGTACAGTTAAACATTTACATTGCGCATGCGTAGCCCGGACTTTGGCCAAGTAGCCGAAACAGCTCAACAGCTGCTTCCAAGGCGGGGAAGGGCATAATTAAGAATGCCATTAGTGTAAAAGCCGCCAAGAAAAGACAATAGCTGCCGTAATTGGGTGCCAAAATAAAACACAGAGAGAGAGAGAGAGAGAGAGGGAAAAAACCCACAACAGAATAAAGTGTATTAGGAAATGCGTAAATGTCGGTGGAGTAAGAAAGAGCGTAACCCCGCGTACACGTAATATGTAAATGTACTTGAAGCACACTTAAAAAATTAAAAAGTGCCGAAATTCTTGTTTGAAATTTGCCGCCGCCTGCGCATGTGAGAAGGGCGTCAACTCGATTTCACATGGCGGCTAAAAAGTATGATTAAAAGTCAATTAGAATTATTAGGCATAAATTTAGAGCTTAGATCTAGCTTCTGGCAGCTGCAAGAAACCTTAACTTAAGCGGCTTAGGCCATAAATCGCGCCGCACTCAGCTATTGTTTACGGCTTAACTGGGCCTACGGCTCTGTCCGTTCTGCATAGCACGGGCCCAACTTGTGTGGGGGCTACTGTTTTCTTTTCTGAGCAGGGGAAGGGAGGGCAGGGGGGGCCCCCTTAGTATTACTCACGTGTCCAAGAAGAAGATAAATGATGATGAGCCTGATGCCGCCTAAGCTGCCCAGCCTATCATTAAACAGGGTCTTCTTAGATACATATACATATACTTTTTAAAAGGCAGCGCTTCTTTGTGTTCGCTTCTCCCTTCTGCCCACATTGGGCTGCACTTAAGCTCAGCTTCAGACGTAACTGTACTACAACTAATGGATTTTCAGCTATATATAAATATAAAACATATCATTAGATATATTTTTTTATTATTTTTAAAAAAGCCCAAACTGTTGAGCTGTGAATGTGTTGCTGTGTGCTGTGTCTGGCTTAAGGGTGTGCAAAGGTCTCGTCAGTGTGTAGTAAATTTGGTAAGCAACCCTCAAGGCTAAACACTTGAGAAATATTATTTGTAATAGCCTCGAAGCCGAGGTCTGAAGGTGACTGGCCTATGATCCTTATAATAAACTTGCGTAGGGTATCAACGTATTTGCATTGAATGTGCGACGCTTTGAAAACCAATATCTTCGATGTTATTAAGTAAATCTATATGTTTGATGAGTTTATATCGAGATAAGTAAGAATATATTATTGATAAGTATATTTATATATTATTGATCATTTATATATTCTTGATCGTTATCAATCCTAGAGAAGTTAATGTAAAAACTTTTCTAATAAAACTTTATTATATTATTATTATTATATATAACTTCTTTATACATGTGCAATCCGAATATACAACTACGATCTGTAGACACATATACGTACAATTCGAACAATGTCTTTAAAGGGTATCTAAGCTTCAAGAAACCTTTTCTTTAGACAATTCGAATGCACATATCCGAGATTAACTAATCCCATGATGTATGTGACTTGCAAACTATGTCTTGAAAGGGTATCTAAACTTCGTCAGCTCAAAGAAACTTGTTCTTCCGCATATTTTTTTCAAATTTGAAAGTCAACTTTTTGCTGGCCCTCATGTCTGCAACTGTCTGATAAAATATGCCAAGCCAAATTCAATTTAGCTCAAAAGTGTGTGCACGGCTTTCGGGTTGGGTCCGGCCGTGGATTGGATTTGGGGTTGCTGACAAAGCGCTCGAAGGTAACAGCATTTATTATCAATAAACGCCAAAGGCCATTCAAAAAGGGGCGAGTTTTGAGAATCATCTTCAAATTTCTAAAAATATAAACCGACCGAAGAGTAATGAGTATTTTATGGGCTGATGAGTACTGCGCTTGTGTGTGCGTGTGTGTGCGTGGCACAGATTAAAGACGCAGTTATATGATACTCGCTCGCTGCGTGAATGAGGCAAGTTTTCCCATTCAGGACATGCGAGGACACAAGATTATAAGAGGACTCGCCTGCGGTTGAGCCAGCTAGTTAAGTGCGCCAACAGGAGGACAGAGACGAGCGAAAGCAACCACACAAAAAAAAAGAAAAAAACTGAAACCAAAACTGACTATTGATGAGACTTCCACTCGCCCTCCACCTCTCTCGCTCTCTCATTCTATCTCGCTTTCTGTGTGGTGTCAAATGACAGCGTGAAGAATGCAGCACTGAAAGGTGAGTTCAAGGAACCGAACTCTGGACTGTTGGAATATTCGTGGCACGGCACTAAAATACGGTTCGAACTCTAGGCCCAATGCGTTGTGCACTCGAGCGTTACAGAGTATCGATTTTGTGTGCACAACACACACACACACACACACACCATACACACATACACACATCACATTGTCAAATAGATTGTCAAATTATATTGAACTCTCTTTTGATTTGTTTAGGCATTTGTCAAGTCTTCTCTTTTTTCCAGGCCTTCTTTTTCTATGAATTGTGTTTGATTTGAACTTGTTTCAATGTTTCTTTCATATTCGAAATTGATATTTTCTGATATGACAGCGGCAGCGACCAGCAACAACAAACAATTGTTTCAATTAACTCTCGAGTGCCATTTAGTGTACTTTTTTTTAATATTTATTTTAATACCCTGTACCCTTCATAAAGTTGCATACAGGTTGTTGTTAGATATGTGAATCTATCTGCATGAGAGTATCCAATTTGGTATTATTTTATTTTTAGTTTTACTTCGATCAATTAATAAAAGCTAAAGTTATGTAAGGAAATTCTATTTTCTACCCATTCTTTGGCATAATTTGAATGTTATTTTATACATATTAATATATTTATCAGCCAACATATTAACTTTAATATTTTTAAATATTTGTGTATATATATTTATTTATGAGACTCAACTATTTATATTTATATATTTATATATATATATATATATATATTGCATATTAGCATATATATTTTTAAATATCCTTTTATATATATCTATTCATAAGAGTCTCCCAGCTATACATGCTTAAAACTCTTTCTAAGGTATCTGCCAGTCGTTCATTTTCATTTGTTACATATTAACAAATATATTTTTATATATTCCTTTATATATATATTCATAAGAGTCTCCCAACCACAAAAAACGTTTGCTAAGGTATCTGCCAGTCGTTCAGGCTCATTTGTTATTATTTTGAACGCTATCAAATGCATTTCTGACAGCAAATATTTGAATTGTGCCCTGTGTACGCGTCATAATTTTTCTGTTTTTATGATCTTTGGGGTCTCTTCGGAATATGCCATAATATTTCCATAGCTGGCCTTATCAGTCGCCTTGGCATCTCGTTGGTGCTTCTAATTTGCTGTCTATCAGTTTTTTTCTTTCTTTCTCTAGTGTCTCGTGTCAGTTTTATTTCTCTTTATATATATATATATATATTTCCTAAGTGTTTTAATTGAATTCGATACGTTTTCCTTGACCCATCAAAGGGGCCTAATGCAGGTGTCCATCAACATGTCTTGTTGTGGGCTTGGGCGCAGCTAATTGTGAAACTTACGAACTTTAACAAAGTTGTGCTTGATGTGCTTCTGTGGCTTTTGTTGCTCTACTTAATTAATCACGTCATTTATTTTAATTAAAAGTTTTTTTTTTTTATGTATACAGATATTTTTTTTTTTGGTATTATTTTTAGCTAAAACTTGCCTAAAAATACATGTGTGGAGATATAACTATGATAATTAATCAAAGGCACTTTTTGGACATGTCCCATGTTCTGTTGGGCTGACAAAATTTATGCGCCACTATTAATTTTGATGCTTCTAGCACCAAATTCCACGAATTGATGGGCTCAGTGTGGCTATAGTAGGCTACTGAGATGCCCTGCATATGCTCAATTAATTGTGAGAATTGTGGAGATAAAATGAACTTAAATTTCTTTAACGTGTGTGTATTCGATAGTTACACTGCGAGTAGTCGATAATATGAATCAAAAACAACATATCGAATTTTCAATTAACGGTAACTTAGTAATCGATAACTATCGATACTATGTTTTGCCGATTGTCCATAAACTATGGGGACTATAAAGGAAAATTATTTTTTGTTGGTTTGTTGTTTATCGACTAAGACCTTAATAGAAAATTAACAAAATTGATTGTCGATTACCGATTGTAGTTAAAATACTATCGGAAGCATCGATAATTAGTAACCGATAGCACATTAATAAGTTATCAGGCATTTCAGCTTGGTAGTAACTATTTTCAAACATTCCCAAACTCACAAAGCACGCATAAGCAATATACCCCATTGCTGACTTGGCTACAGGGTATACGCACACACAGCTTTTGTGATAATCGCCGAGGCCTTACATGTGACATGTTAAACAGCAGCAGTTGTGCCCCCTCGACAAGAGGCAAGTACAAGCGTCTGGTCGTATCTTTAGCTTTATGGAATTCCTCTCGTGCGCATATCAATGTCAGTTAATCTGCCCAATAAGGCATAAAGCGGAGAGTCTAGAGTGTGCGAGTGTGTGGCTGCCCTTGTAGTAGGTCTCAGTCAAATCTCTGCTCCAGTTTTCTTGAATAGGGGGCATGGCAGAGCATTTGGATGTGGCTGCTGCTCTTGTGCGTGACATGATTTTTGTTGAATGATAAAGTTTTATTTCTGGAGCAAAAGGAGGAGGAGCAGCAGAGCCCCGCGGCAGCATGCCAATTATAATTTTAAATGCGCCTGTCAAACTTTCGGTTTCACTGAGACGCGACAGCGACTGAAGCTGGCCGTCCGCGGAGTAGCTACTGTGCCTGTTGACCAGCGCCAGACAGTAGCCATTTTTAATGGCCACTTCCTGAACGATTTGTGCGTCTGCCCTTTGGCTACTGCTGTCATTTTAGCGTCGGTTTTTATGTCAGTTTTTATGGCGCGTTTATATCATTGTTTTTTTTGTAAAAAGTTACCTGCGCAGATGCGGATGAGCCATGCCCATGGGCCGCTGCTGATAGTACTGATGATATTGCAAATAGTTGGCGGCGCTCTCCGGATTCGCATTGAGGAACGGCGATGTGGCCGCCGCATTGGCCATGGCAGTGGCCGCCGCTGCGGCATGATGATGATGATTGAGATGATGATCCAGAAAGATGGCCGTATATTGCGGCGGATAGCTGCCAACAGGTGGCGCACCATTTGCTGCAACTGCGGCGCCAGCGCCAGTAGCTGCAACTGCCACATTGTTGCTGCACTTGCTCTTGTTGCTCTTGCTGTGCGATTTGCGGCGCGTGCGCTTGCTCTGCCGCGATTCGGAGCGGGAGCAGGCGCTCGTATTGAGCGTCGCAGGCGGCGGTGCGGTGGCGGCGCCGGCGGTGGTGGACGTGAACTGCAGCTCACTGTAAATGCTTGACTCGAGCATGTTGCTCTCGGATGTGGTGCGATTCAATATGAACTGCTCAAATTCGGTGTCCTCCTCGGCGCCCTGGTGATGCTGCTGCTGTAGCTGCTGCTCCAGCAGCGCAGTGCATTCGGCGGCCATTTCCTCATTGGCATTCGGATGGGCTGCATCAATGTCAGGGCGACTGCGATGGAGGCTGTTGCTGCTGTGGCTGCCGCTAATCACAATTTCCGGTATGACAAATGTGTTGGACGTGCTGGACATGGGAGGTGGCTGTAGTTTCCTCTGCTCGCTCATGGCGCCCAGCATGGTGCCGTTTTCAAACACAATTGTGGGCGTGGCAGCCATCACTCAACAAACACCAAATCACTTCTTTCGCTGTTAATCACAAATATTTCCCTAAAAGTCCCTAACTGTGCTTCTTGGCTTACAGCTTAATTCATTTTCTTTTTTATTTTCCACAAATAACTTGTTATAGAGATTTTTTCTACTTAGTTAGCACGACTTTCGCTTGACGCGCCAATTTTTACGCACACGAGTTTCGCAGCAGTCAGCTTATTTCTTGCAGTAAGGTGTTTGATTTTACGCTACGTGAATGAACCGTCTCGGTGCGCGTACCGCCAAAAACTGATTTGTATTGTTGATGCGTTTGTTGTGTTTACTACGGCTTCTGGTTTTTCAACTTTACTCGCTCGCTCTCCGTTTCTCTCTCTCGCCATGTTCGTGACGACGCCGACGTCGTTAATGGCTCTCTGACTGAAACAACCACCAACAACTCGAACTTCGTGCGCTGCATCTCATTGACGACGTCACTGCTGCTGCTGCTGCTGCAGCCCGAACAGCAACAACAGCAACGCCAGCGCATCGCTCACGCACCAACACTAGCAAGAAACACCCTCGCCTTTACCCTCACCCTTGATGTAAAGATGCTCGACGAGTTTTTGAACTCCAATTCGTGCGATTGCTATCTCTCTCTCTCTCTCTCTGGCGCTCTCTCTGTTTTTAATTCTCGCAGGCACGTTTGTTGTTTACGTCGCTCTCTGAAGGGCTGCCTAACAGGAGCGCATTTTTAACTTTGGGCGCCTTTGTGATACTAAATGCGCTCGTACTTAAGTCAGCTGCCGTCGCTCCTGTGCTCATCTTTTCACACTTTTACTAAAAGAACATCAAGCGTATATTCGACACATGTAAACATTTTGCTTAACTGTGTTTGAGCGCCCCTGTTTGGGCCCGCATATTCCGCGCCTCTGCCGCTGCCCCTGCCTCTCTGCTGGTTACCTTCAGCCATGGAAACTCATTTTGAACGAAAAGAAGAAAACATAAAAGTGAAGCCAAACAAGAACTGTGGCCAGGAAGGGACAGCCTGGCTCTCCAAATAAACACCACAAAATCCCAGTGTGCAACAAAAATCTATCTGCAAGATACAGATACACACACACACAACACATTTGTGTGTTGAATGCCGCATTAAATTTTGTTTTCTTCTATTCTATCTTTTTTTTTTTTTGGCGAGGGTGAAATATTGTTATTCTACTGCAGAACAGTTTCAATGAAATCTGCTCTTTATAATAGAAATTATTTTTATTTTATTTTATTTTACCTTTTTTTTTTGCTGTTCTCCAGTTTACTTGCAATTGTATCTTTTGCGTATTGTGAGCTGCCTTTGAGGCATTTAATTAAAATGCAACGCAGAACAAAAAACAAGTATTTGAATCTGTTATCCTGATGGTACTCTTCAATCTTGGCCTCAACTTGTTGTGGATTTGCAGTGCTGTCTGCTGCAATTCGAGTGGCACTTTCGAAAAGCGGATAGCACAAATATTTGCCATTATTTTAGTTACTTTCGAGTCCCCTCTTAAAGTGGGGGCCGTTAAGAGTACACAAACAAAGCCAGGGCTTTGAATTGTTGATTTAAGACGCATCTCGGCTGAAATTGAGCCTTATTAGCTTAATGGCTATTAGGCTAATAACTCTTGTATCGGAGCACTCCGGCAGATGAGCGCCACTCCAACTGAAAAGCAAAAGCAAAAGCGAATTTCAGTCAATATCAAAGTCACGGCGTCTGCACATTTTAGACAATTACCAATCTGTACAGACACGCATATGTCTGCCATATAATTTCAAGTTTTATGCCTCTTCCTTTTTTTTTTTTTTTTTTTTTTTTTGGCAATAGCCCCTGCAGACAAAATGCTGCTTAATCATAAGATACAATACACTTGTGCAAATTAGCCGCGACTTGAAGCCGAGTCGCCAGACGCTATGATGAGGACTGACCCGAACCCTTTAGGAGCGACCCTTTCTATACCCTGTAGGCCTGGAGGGGCAGTAAGGGGTAGCAGCTGTGTTAGGTTAAGATAATATATATTGCATGTAGAGTAGTGCATATATTCCCGATGACGGCTTGATTGAGCCTTACTTTAGAGCTAAAAAATAACTGCAGCTAGGAGTCTAGTTAATTTGAGGATCTATAAAGCCTGGGTTACCAAAATTTGGTATGTGGGTGTACATGTATGTATATTATATATCGAGTAGTATACATATTTCTGACTAGGAATCTAGTTGTTCTCAGGATCTACATGAGCTCGGGTTCTAAAATTTGGTATGTGGGTGCACTTATATATTATCGAGTACTGAATATATTCCCGTCTAGGAGTCTAGTTGATCTCAAGATCATTAGGAGCTGGGGTACTACAAGTTGTTCCTATACCTAACATAGATTGTGCCTTACTTAAAAGCTATTCGATATTTGCAGCTACTTAGTAAAAAGTAATTTAAAATATATTTAAATACTAGCTTTAGCAGGGGGGCTTGTGGTATCTTGTGGTCGAGCAATTTTATTCAAAAATTTTTTATTTTTCATTTAATTTTTTGTATTATTTTTTTCGTGTATGTTGTCTGCATGTTGTGTTCTGTTTTCTTTTTGTTTTTTTTTTGGACAAGCACGCGCTCAGCTCATAATTACCAATTAGATGCTTTTCAATTTTTCGCTGCGGCCAGCGCTCAACACGTTTCGGCCATGGCCAAGTTGATGGATGGTTAGTTGGCCGCTTTGTTGGCCGTTTCGTTTGGTGGACTCCTCAACACTAAGCCCAGGTCCGTTGCATGTGGTACTTAAGTTGCTGTCTCATGGCATTTTTGTATTTTTTGTTTGGTGTTGTTTTTTTTTTATTTTTTGTTGTGGTCACGTTGCATGCAACACTTGGACTTGGATAAGTTGTACCTGTCTATCTCATGATGCGGCTGCCACATGAGCTGGCATTTTTACTTATCATATTACGAGCCAGACCACAAACATTTCGTTTTGATAGCGGAAATTTGAGGCAACTTTATCGAGTTGGTTTTTGTATTTCTCAAACTTGTTATCAAATGTTCTACGATTTCCGGCCAAAATGTTTCCGCTAGTGCCCAAAAAAGCAAAGCAAAAAAAAAAAAAAGTTACTTAACAAACGCAAACGTTGTGGAATTTGCATTTCCGTGCCGTGTTTGTCAGCTGAATTTCGTTCGTGCAGTCAGAAATTCAAATTGACATGCAAATTTATGTAAATCGTCGACAAAGGCAACAATCAACAATCGCTGCCTGTTTTTGTAATTGGCACAAATCGTATTATTAGCTGCTTGATTAGCCAGTTGAATATCAAAGACGAGTAGCAGTAGCTGTCATTAGCATTGCATTTAGCCAAATCAAACAAAAAAGATACTCGAACGCATCCGTGAGATACGCATACTTCTCGTACTTAAGTGCAGCTACACAAATAACTCGTTGGCAGTCAGCGTTAATTTGTGTATACCCTGTAAACCTTCAAATTGTTTCAGTGGCCATGATAAACTAGTGAACGGACAGCTAATGACATATTGCATATTTTATTAGCATTAAAAATTGAAGAAAGAAATTAAAGAAAGTCTTGACTAAATTTAGATAAAATTCTCGCGAAGAGAATAAGTAAGACTATCGCCAGGAAGATACTTTTGCGATATTCGAAAATGATTTTGTGTCCATGACCAAACGATTCTACAAGTGATGATGCGCTATCGCCAAGCTGTCGCTGGGGCGCTAACAAAGCGATAATATATATTATTTTGTTATATTTTCTTATTTGTATTGGGTATATTTTAGTTGAGCAAGCCCGCCTAGTTCCGACTGACTTGTTTTCAATGTTTGCTCAGCTTCTTTTTCTACTCAGCCTCAAGCCCAACGCCCATTTGCCGTCCCTTGGTCAACGGCTTGTGATAAAACGCCAGAATATTTCTATCTTTCTATCTACATATATCTATACAAAATATGTATCTATCAGGCCTTGTGTTTATCTTGCCATCTTGGCCAGCACGTCAAAGAGTTAGCGCGGGTAATTGTGACTGCGTCAATTTGTTTATTTTGTTGCCATTTGTTTGTTTATTGCTGCGAGGCACAACACAACACGTGAGTGTGTGTGAGTGTGTGTGTGTGTGTGTGTGTGTGTATAGTAAAAAGGGCCACTCGAGCTATTTGGGCAAACCTAAAATAATAACAACAACAACAACAAAATCTATGTACATTTTTATGATGCTGCTAAAAAATGTTGAATACTTTTTTCCTCTCATGCCTTTTGATCTTGCATAGTTGTCGTATCTGTTGGATCGTCTCGAAGAAAAGAAAAAAAAACTATTCAAACAACGCCCCCCGCAACCCCCTCATAACCCGGCAGCGCCCCCGCCTGCATTGCATTAGCATCAAATTGATTTTTCATTAGCTTGTGCCGGGCTAGCGGCTTGTACCAGGTCTCTAGCTGTATCTGTTGAATGTATCTGTATCTGTATCTGTATTTGTTTGTCGGCTTTGAGTCATAAAAAACTCAAGCTCGATATGATTTTTTGGAGCTGAACTTGGCGCAAACTGTGCACAGCTTGCGCTGTAAATGCCATTAATAAGATTGGGAATTTAATTTCTCGTTGTTTTTTGTTGTTTTCGAGAAATGCGTATTTGTGTGGGTTACATATTCCATATTAGATTAGGCCCTATTGATAGCTAAGGGCAAACCACAATGAACTTGTTTTTTATTTAGCCATCAAGGTGTGTGTGTGTATCTGAGTGTCTGAGTGTGTGTGTGTGTGTGAGCGTGTGCAAGGTCAGTGTAATTAATATGTGTAATTAAATGCTTAGTTGAGCCAAGGAAAATTGTTCCAATCTATAATTGGCAAGATACTTTGCACATGTTGCTGACTGATTAATTAGCTGCTAGAATAAGCTTATACCAAGAATATCACAAAGCATTTGCGGTGTTCTTCCAAGCAGCCAGAATTTTTGGTGAAAATTAAAATTTTCCTGAAATAATGGTATGAACAATTCAAATGAAAAAACAAAGTGAAACAAATATTCATGATTTAGTTTACTTTATGTGTTTTGTATAATTGGTTGAACATTTTAAGAATTCTAGATACAGGGCTTTATAAAAACTTGGTTTCAAGAGCGCCAGAATATGAATTTCAAAGCCATACGGATAATATTTTGATAGCATTTAAAAGAATAGACTGAGAAGTTTGTGGGAGAGAACAGTTAAGATCTGAATGAAAGAAGTCTGAAAATCGATTCAAGCCCGGAATTTCTTTAATATCTAATATGAATCGAACTTTAAGCCAAACAAAAATAAAAAAACTGAACCTTTAAGTAAATAACTTTTGACAAAGATTTAACCTTGAGTTTTAAACATTTATCTAAACATAAATGAAAGGCTATTAAAAGCTAAAAATTTAAATATTTCGTTAATTTATTGAAAATCGATGTTGAATAAATGTTTGAACTTAAGGCTGGGTTCATGGTTGAGAAAAGCCAGCATTTTAAGCCGGATCTTGTCTCAGGAAGTTGTCTTGAAGTTCGAATCGAAATATTGATAAATTTTTGTTTGATTTGCAGATCTGTTTGAATAAAGTTATAATTTTTTCGATTTGCAGATCTGTTTGAACAAAGGTTTTAGCTTTTACAGCGAAAAACTTGAGGTCAGCTGACTTGTGTAAAGATATCAAGAGAAGAAAGTTAAGATCTTCATTTAATTATAAATAATATACTTTCTTAGAGAAAAGCTGGTGCACGCTCGAATAAGAGATACTTTTGTAGCACAACTTGAATAGTTAGTTATCATTAAATTATGCTGAATCAATTTTATTTAAGCAGCATTCTTTTAGGGCTCAGCACACAAGGCACGTACCAAGCACATCAAATTCCATATGTTAATCTGGAATTGTATTCCGCCAGCTGCTGCTTTAAAGCTGAAGATTTTGCAAGACGAGCTCAGCTGCTAAAGTTCTGACTACATCTGAGATACATTTGGCTGACTTTCAGGTGTCTGTCTCTTTCGCTCTCTGTGTGTAGAATTTGTCATGCTACTTTACTGTACAGTATTTGCTCATTTAAGTAAACAGACGCCGACGCCTTTTGTCACAACTAGCGGCAGTCCGTTCAAATTGAGTTTACCTTGAACAAATTTCAATATGCCGCCAGGAGGCAAAGGATGTTGTCCAGGCGGGTGGGCCACGTTGACATGACCATAGCTAAAAGGCAATGCCAATTATTTGACAAAGCTAGAGAGAGGGCGAGAGGGAGGGGCGACAGAGTGGAACACCCATGGCTAGCAAGGATGTTTGTAGGGACGTTGACAGCATTGGGTTACAGCTAAATTGCATCAGGAAGCGGAAGTGTCAACAAAAAGTCGCCAAATTGCAGCTGACAAATGCCAGAGAAAATACCAAAAGAAAAAATGTGCCAGGAAAAGCAAATTTAATTAGCTCAGCTGCATTTTTGCATGCAAATTGGCCAGGTCCATGCAGGACACAGCTGTTTGGTATTTAGTTTTTTGCCAGCTCTGCTCAAATTTCATTGCAGCTGGGTCCTTTCATATGATATGTGTTCATACATTATCAGCTGCTTTCACGCTCTGCCATATCACACACACACACACACACACACATCGCATTGGCTTCTTCCCATTGATTCGGTTCGTCTCACACGCGTACGGCACGCGTTTCCTTCCGCTCTCAACCGGAACTGCAATGCGTTACATTTCCCTTTCCATATTTCAGCTGCATTCACTCCGAATTTGTTTAGCCTAATTGTGGCGTGTAAATGTTTTAAATGTTGCCCGGCAAATGTTCCATTTCGAACTTCAACTGTCAAATGCATTCGGATTCAGCTTGATTCGTTGCAGCCCCCGCGTAAAATATTTTGAGTGCATTTGCAACTGGAACCTGCATTTGGGGCAACGCCTTTTCTTCAGCAAAGTTTTCCATGCTATTCCCAAGAGCTGGTCTATAATTTGTATGACAAATCAGACGCGCCCCGAATTTCTCTAGCCCAAGTCCCTTATCGAAGGTTTGGCATCAGCATGGCCGGGCATCGCCGGGCTCATTAGACAAGTTCGGGTTCGAGCCTTGGTGTGAAAAGGACTGCGGACTGCACAAAAGGATCTCGCAGACAAACAATTTCGATCGACGGCACACAATATGTATTATCATTATCATAATTTGGTGAACAGGGCAACTCGTCCGTCCGAGCAGGCAAGATGCTCGTATAAAGGGCCGCAAGAGATCGCATCAGCACCAGCCTTTGAGTGCACGAAATGGTTAAAGATAAAAGCCGATTTTCGTATATAAATGAAAATGAAAAAAACATCTGCTGCTGCTGCCAAACATTTGAAATTTCTTTCCAAAAACTCATGCGGCGACGCAACGACGAGGGCGACAGCCCCGAAACGGACCCCGAGAGATCGGGCCACGGAGCGGGGCGCGCCAGCCAAGAGATGATGTGGAAGTTGAGGAAGCACCGAAGGGGCAGGCATTAACAAAATGTGTGGCATAAAATGCAGCATGCTGAAATTGTACACGCCTGATTTAGCGGCATGGCAACTGTTGTTTACACAGGCAACAAGATGAGGCACCAAAACTGGACCCGATGCCTAGAAGACCCAGTAGGACCAATAATGACTTGAAGCACACACAGCCATGGCAGCTGGAAAGTGCGCTAAACTAGGCCTGCATCATGTATTTTCTTTGATTATAATAATAAGTCAGTTATTCCTTCACATGATATTTCATTTAACTACGGACAAAGTCACGCATGCTGCATGCATGAAAATGGCAAGAGGATTTTCATGACCCTTTATTTTTGCTGCCCAGAATTCTGCATTTATCATACTCAGCTCGTATAAATACTGGCAAGCAGATGTATGCTGCATGCATGAAAAAGCAGCCACATTCTCATGGCCTCTTCGTGTTTTGCTGCCTAAAAGTTGCCTTTAGCATACTCTGCAGACAATTTCTGTTCCTTTAACTTTTGCCAAGATATGCATGCTGAAAGCATGAAAAAGGCAGACACATTTACATGACATACTACCGTTGCTGCGCTGTTAGCCCAAAAGGGTCCCACAGGGTATACACACGCACACACACTCTTTAGCTCTCAAATTTGTTATTGGTGTCTGGCGACGTAGGGCAATTTGATTTTGCGCTGTCTTTCGGCTCTTCCACTAAGTTTGAGTTGCAGCTCATGCCACAACGAAGCCGGAGTCCTGTTTCGGGGTCCTTGTCTGACTGTCTAACTGTCAGCCTGCTTCTAATTGTTTGCTTGTGGATCTTTTCGGCATCTTTTCCCTCATTTTGGCTCATTAAACACTGCCAAGTAGCTGGCAGCCCGTTAAGCATTTATTTACTCAAGACACTCGACCGGATTGAAACAAATATTTTCTTTTCGCCAGAGTTGCCGCACAAAAGCGCGCGTATTTTTTGTTTTTAATTGAATTTCAACATCGATTTCATCTAGCCAGAGTTCTCGCACTTCCTGTCAGACAGTTGGCAAACATGCGACACATTTCCGTGTAAATAAATGTAATGCGAGACAATCGAATGCGAGCTAAACTGAAATCTTCGCATTCTTTGCCACAATACGTTTGTATTAATTACATAACATTCTTTTTTTTTTTTTTTGCCAGCCGTGTGAAAGATGCAATAGCTGCCAGGGTTGTCACCCCACAAAACCCGGCGATATCTATGACAAATGCTGTCTGTCTATTGTTTGGCAGCGACTCGATGTCGCCTTTGTCTTTTCTTTGGACGCAACCTTCCCCTAACCTGATTGCCCAGCCCAATTTCATACAGTTTTTATGGCATTTGCGAGTGCGTGTGAAATTTGTCAACTCTTGCACACAATACAAGCTATTTTTATTGTTTCACAGTTGAATGCCTTAGCTTGGCTTGATTTCTATGCCAAAAGACGGCAACATTTGCCAAAAATTAAGCCACTGCCTCATCTGACAGCTGTCATAAATTGCATTCGTCGTTTGAATAAATACCAATCGGTTAAATTTGAATAAATTTGTTCATTTGCTGCAGTTTTTATAGACTGTATCCATTGTAAATGGGTATGGATATAAAAGAGATATAAGAGATGGGAGAAAGTCGGTACTGAGAACTTGGAGTCAAAATCTACAAGGCGAAAGGGCGAACTTTTGCTTTACTATCTGGAATTTCTGATTCAGGGATTCGGGTCTATTTTGTTTGACTTATTAATTTATTTGTAAAATATGAACTTGAAATCCTTCATCAAACTGAATTGTATGCCTTTATGCTCGTTAATAGGGTAAAAGATAGCTAAAAATGAGATATGTGAGAATAGTGAAGCTCGTAAATGCTGAGTTTCATAAAAATATCTTTGAAAATAGAATATTTTGCCTTATAAGAATCTACTTTTCGACCAATCGTTTCAATGGCAGCAGTATAATGGTCCGATGTTGATAAGATTTTGCATATATGTAGGAAACATAGTGAAACTTAATTGTGGAATCTGGCTGATTCAATGGGATCTCCCCCTCCCATAGAAGAACACGTAGCCTACAAATGCTAGCGATATAATGCATGGTTTATTTCTCATTAAGTATAACTAACATTTGATGTACTTCAATAGCAGTATTTTATCTGTAGACACCAAAATTCGTATCGCAATGCCCGTTACAGAAATGGTTTGCAATAATCTGTATTATTGTGCGGAACTTATATCCCATATTACCCATTTTTATAAAGCATCACTTTTTTGGGAATTAACCATTTTGTTCTATAGAACCTACATCTATTGCTTGTCAACTGCTTAAATGCTAATCTATGCTCAAAGATCAGTTCACATTTCAATCATCCAGCTCCATTTACCATTTCACATTTTGCCAACATCATTTAAGAGATGCATTTAGCCAACCCTCATCTGGCTGCAGTTTGTTGAATATTTGGCCATATGCTCGCTTATTTTTGCCAGTTCGGCGCCTTTGTTCCCTCTGTTGTGTTCAATTTTTGATGGATGGACTGTAAATAATTTGGCTGCGTGGCGAGAGCTAAAGAGAATTGTCTACCTGGCTCTAAGCAGAGCCAAGGGCTAGCTGGCTAATAATGAAAATTGTTGTTGAAAATTATCATGACGCAGGTAAAATGAATATTTCGCATTAGTCATTTACTTTAATTAAGCGCAGCTACTTTCATTTCCTTTTTAAATAATTTTACCCTTCGAAACTGCGTTCCACTTTTCTAATACCATTTCTGGGGGGTGCATAACAATTAGTTGGCTTTAATTGACTTACCCAGCGAACGCGTGTGTGTGTGCTGCAGGAATGTCCCATATGGTCACCCTGAAACGGCGATTAGTCATAATTTGTGACCGAATGAATAGTCCGAGTAGCATTCGAATAATTTGTGTCGTACGTTGACATTAGTGTTGTTATTTTTTATGGTTTTATGGCCATGTTTCTTGATTATATATTTAAAATGGAATATGAGTTCTAATTGAATAAGGGTTGGCATTTTGTTACCCCTAAATGTGGCACTATAGACAAATTTGGTGGAAAGTAGATTTCATTTATGTCATACAAATACCACAGAAATATTTCAAAAATGTATTTTAAATAAATAAATATATAGTAATTACAAATAAATATTAAAAATGTATTCATAAATATTAACAATATATATATAATTATTAAAAAAATATATTTAAATATGAAAAAATATATATAAATATAAAAATATATTTTTATGGAAATATTCCAACTATATTTTATTGAAGAGAATTCTGTCTGAAATTAGAGCATTTTAAAAATGGTTCAACTTTTGCAAGCTTCGTTTAATTCTGTTATTGGCCCATCTTCAAAAATGTTTTTTTGCTAGTCTAAGCCCCAAAGGTGGAATTCTGGCATAAATTGACTTTGGTAAAAAATTAGATGTCATAAATATGCTCAAAATTAAGCAAAAATAAACAAAAGTGAGTACCGACCGGGTGGTCGCTGCTCAGCTCGTTGCCCTTTGCCAAGAATGTCTTTTAATAAGTTCAATTCTATCTTCTCCAAAGCGTCACACATTTCGACACAAATTATAAATATGGTATAATTATACGTTGATAACCCACACGAAGTTGCCTTTGAGATCAAACAAATGTTTTACACATTGCGTATACGCCTGCTTGGCCAGCAACTGTTGAGTCTGTCAGCTCCATTAAATATTTATGTATTTACGATCTCTTTTATTTTTTATGTTGAGCCAACCTGTTTACATTCATAAAAACCCAAAACTGCCGAAATCAAAGTATAAAATTACAGTCCTGCATAGTTTTTACTGCATAGCCAGGGGTAAAGAATGCAGAGAGAGAGAGAAGAAAAATATAATCATAATAAGAGTGGGTAGCGTTCATTGATTGCCTTTTAAGGTGAAATATGAAACCGCAAGTCATGGCATGTCGAAGCGGGCACAAAAAGGATGCGACAGGATGTGTGTCTGCTGCAGTCGCAAGGACTGCGAACAGCTGGGGAAAAGTGCGCACATGTGAGAGTTTGCAGCCGCACGTAGTTAAGCATGGCCGGGGAAAGAGACAGCTGAGAGAAGTGCTTGGAACAATGCGGTCACTAATTAATTAGAAATGGCGCGCAAAATCAGCCGATGCTCCCCATTTTGGGTTGAATGTAGCTAATATTTCCGTTAGTTGCAAATCCTTTGTGGCAGCGCCTGAACGGTGCCCAAATCCCGGCTGTGTTTAATCCCTCAAACGTGTGCAACACGTGTGCCAGCAATGTGTTAAACTCGCATAATGAACTATGAAAACATGAAAGTAAAACGAGAACTTTGAGGGCGTTTTGACACAGCTCACACACAAACACAACACACTCACACAGACACAGAGCAGCTCGGCTCAGTTTTGAAATACAATATCTAGGAACAATGCTCGGCATTCAAATATACTTATATGTAGTTTTCTTATCGCACGCACATAATCTATGGCAAAAGTAATCCGCAAGCAAAACATGTTGCTCCGGAACACGGAGCCTAAATAAGTAGATGCAAATCTAACAAAACAATGAGTTATTTTCGGTTTGCTGTATCTTAAAGATACATTTGTATAGCCGCAGCCCTGCCCTGGGGCAGGCAACAATGACGACGACGTCGACGACGAGTTCGCTTGTTTATTTGGCTCATTTGAAATTCGTTGAACTGAAAACATTTGATTTTGTAGAGAATTGCAGATTTATCTGCGTCTTACCGAGGCAGCTAAGCGTTTTTTTTGTGCGCGTGTCTCGCAGTTGAGATGGGCAAAGATCGTGACGAGCACGAGCAAAAACTTAACCGATTATTAGATATATCTATGTCTATATCTATATCTATATCTATATCTATATCTATATCTATATTTATATCTATATCTATATCTATATCTATATCTATATCTATATCTATATCTATATCTATATCTATATCTATATCTATATCTATATCTATATATATATCTATATCTATATCTATATCTATATCTATATCTATATCTATATCTATATCTATATCTATATCTATATCTATATCTATATCTATATCTATATCTATATCTATATCTATATCTATATCTATATCTATATCTATATCTATATCTATATCTATATCTATATCTATATCTATATCTATATCTATATCTATATCTATATCTATATCTATATCTATATCTATATCTATATCTATATCTATATCTATATCTATATCTATATCTATTTCTATATCTATATCTATATCTATATCTATATCTATATCTATATCTATATCTATATCTATATCTATATCTATACCTATATGAACTTAGTTTTCTGACACGTTTGCGTCGTGTCACGCACGACTCGCTCTCATCTTTGGCTTGTTGAAGCAACAATAAAAGAGTTTCCTCTTTGTAAGATTATTGTTGGATTTAAGTTTACAATTTTCATTTGGTTTTCATTGAAGACACCTCCAGCTGTACTTCAGCCCAGCAATTAGGCGTGTCCTCGCTCGTACTTCATGGCCGGGCTCTTTACAAGATTATGTTCGATATTATGGCCGCAATTGAAAGGCGGCTTTTGTTTGCTCAGGGCTTAGGCTATAAATTTGTTGGCTACAGCGAAATTTTGCAGAATTTTGAACCAACAAGAGAGAGAGGGGGGTTTTTATACATATTGATGGGCCAGTTGGTGCGCTTGTTGACATTGTCTGCTCAAATCAAATGCCGAATTCCAACCCCCAACAGGACGGCAGCGTGAGGGGGAGCAACGCATATCCTTTTAATTCATGCTCGAACGAAACCCAAATGCAATTTGACCAAAAAAGATTTAGAGGACTTTATTATTGAGCAGCCAAAAACCCAAGGCAAATAAATTGCCACAGGCCTGAGAGTTGAGAGTCGAGAGACATGGCCGCTACCCGCTGTGACCGGGGGCGGTATTCCATGCCAAACAACAATTTCGGGGATGTTTTCTTCAATGTGGCACACAAAACGAAACTAAGTTACATAAAAGCGAACTCTGAAAATCAATAAATATTGTGGCAAAAATGTCTATCAAAGCGAAATACTTGGAATCATTTTTGTGAAAGACAAAAGTGTCTAATGAATTTATTTGGTTGACAATTTATAGCATATACTCCCCCCCCCGCTGGCATTTTTACAAGTTAGATCCTGTCTTACAGACTGCTTTTGAGTACATTTCGAATAGTCACATTTCTGGGCACTTTTACATGCACGAACTGCAAAATGCGTTCGAGTGCAACGAAAAACAATTAAAACGAAATCAATTTTCCAGCGACGGCCATGAACAAAATGAGCAGGAAATGCCATAGAAACAGGCACACACTCGCAGATACACACTCACAGATACAGCTACAAATACACCCATATATTTCAAGTACTTGATGCCGTTAAGTTATCAGCGCCCAAGCGGCAACCATAAATGCGGTAGGAGCCTGGGAGGGGATCGTTGTCCCACGTTAAGGTTGAACATGAAATGTCCATAAGCGAAGCATAAAACACTTGTGTGTGCATGTGTGTTCGAGCTCCGAGATTTGGCCTTGGTTGGGCATACCCTAGCAAAAGGGTATTGACATTTTGTCACCAAGTATGCCAGGCATTTATGTTTCTTCAGAGGAAGGTTTCTAACAATGTATTCAAAACTAATTAAGTTGAAAGTGAATATTATAAAGTTGAAATAAGTTTAGATATTATGCAGAAAAAAAGTAAATTTATGTTAATGCAGAAAAGGGTATTTAAGCTTCGGTACGTCAGCTGTTTCCACTTAGGTTATCATTTAGTCAGCGAAGCGTTTGAAAACGCGCATAATTAATTGAGCGACTCTTCAGTAAAAGAAAAACGAGAAAAAAACTCGGGAAATTCAACTCCGCCACGAACAATTGCACACAAATTCGAACAGTTGTTGTGCCTATGTGTGTGTGTGTGTTTGTGTGGGTTTCTGATAAGGCACAAGTTCAAGTGCATTCGGGGTCTGGCCCCAGTTCAAATCGCTTAACAAATTCCAACTAATAGAAATGCATTTTTAAATGAATTTAAAGCGCCGCAGAGTCAACGCAGCTGGGTACCAATTCTGCCGCTGCTTCCTCTTCTCTGTCAGCTCTCCAGTTTTTTCCGTATTTCCATTTGAACTGAACTAATCCGCACAGCTTCGCATTTGTCACGTTTTATCAGGCCAGGGGAGGGTTGACAGTCGACTCCCCGCTTTTCCTTTTACATCAATGAATTTTATTGAAGATATTGCATTAGACTTGCGCCTAACTATGCACCAGAGACGGGCGCGGAAGGCTGAAGGGGCAGCGTTTCGTGGGAGTGTGTGAAAAATGTTATTATCTCCATATCATCCCCTTTGCATGCAAATCTTCTCGATGCGTTGTTTTTCATCTAATGGAGCTATTGAAAGTGCTTCGTAATTGAAGCCGACAAAGAGACTGCACAATTCCTGAAATACTGAAATACAGTTGTGTTTGAGAAGTTAAAGGGCCTTTAGAGCTATTTACTTAAATCGTTTAATATACTTTTCTCATATTTTAAATTCCCATTTGTTATTTAAGCACTTTAGACCAATAAAATTGTGAGAGCAAATACAAAATTATATACGTTTGGCTGATTTGAGATCACATATAAAGCAGTTTTGAGGGCGTGAGCTAAGAATTCCCGGCATCAATAAGGACTTTACCCTAAAAACTATTTAGCCTAAGCGGGGCGTGTAAAAGGGCATCTTTTAGTCGAGCTATAATGCATTTAGTTGATCTTATAACGAATTAAATAACATTAAGCTAATTCAAACATCAACTTTTTTCTTCCAGTTCCCATATAGAGCATTTTTAAGGGTGTAAGCTTAGAATTCCCAAAGGATTCAAGCGCACTTTTGGTAAAAGGGTTGATTATATTAAAAAGTCATGCGGCAAGATCAATGAGTTGTTTATCTGGACTGATTGCGTGTACTTCATCTCTTCTCTGTTTTTCCATGTACTTTTTCTGGAGTCCTTTTCTTTTTCACACTTTAAAATCTGTATAGAACATTAAATTCTTCTTCAGCAAACTCTTGAATAGCCAGCTTTATGCATGCTGTTGTCAAGTGCAATTAATATTTTAACCACATTTGATGATGACAGCTTTGCCAACTTGTTGCACACACGCACACACTCAGGCACACACACGATGACAGCCACAAGGAACCGCAAGGAATGAGCTCAATTTGAAATTCTTGACACATTTCAAATGTGCTAGAGCAAACGCATAAGCCAAGCCTACTGGCCAGACCAACCGCAACTGGCCAGCTGCAAAAGGGTCTCACATTGCCGCAATCCCAGCACGAACTCGAAACAGAATCCAAGCCCAATCATAATATGTGCATTGTTCCATGGTGGCAAATGAATTTGCAGCTCATATTGCGACATCCTGTGGGAGAGGGGCAAAACTCGATTTTTATTAGTGTCAATGCAGAAAACAGCAGACCCAAAGGAGCTATTCTATTGACCATATACCATGTATCTATGTGTGTATAACGCATCTGTGTGTGTGTGTGTGTGTGTGTATCTTCATTTATTGCCCAGGCAACTGGATGCGGGCTGTGCTGCCAATCCCAGGATAGTTCCCTGCCATTATTTTTCATACGTATTGATAAAAGCAAACACCACACACACACACACACACACACACACACACACACACACACACACACATATATATATATATATGTTCACATGTGGTCCTTTATTGCATTATTATGATGTGCTCTTGTCTATCCACAGTCTGTGCCCCATTCCCGTCCAGCAAACATCAGCATTAAAATCAGCCAAGCGCGAATCATCATCTGAACCCATCAGCAGACACTAGGCAGGGGGCAAATAAAGCAGCACTCTATATAAATTAGCGCTTTATTGAATTTTGCGGCTTGGGGGGAAAACTCAACAACTGTTGCTTTTAGTTGAATAAAAGTCCAAACTAAACTTAAAATTCGATTAAATGCGCTGTCTGTAAAGTTAGTTAAATATTGCCGATGCTTGCGTAAAGTTTCTCTGGCTTAAATCAAATGTCGGTTCAATAAAATTTCAGCATCAATTTGCAATTTTCAACAGTTGTCCGAGTAGAACGAAACGCGCTGCGCATAAACAAGGGTTGGCTTTGTCATGCGTGCTTGACTCCTTAAATACCCTATAGTCGGGCATATTAGCTGAGCTGTGAAGCAGGCGGGGATTCGATTTTTTTTATTATTAACAGATGTTAATAAAAATAAACTCTTTTATGGCAAAGGCGACATCTACAGCAACTGCAATTGGAATTTAATTACCTCTCGAAATACATGAAGTAATTTAAATATCTTAAAGGAATAGTTTAAGTAATTACTCAAGTATAACAGAAGCTCAATTTAAATTATGCAACAGCTTAAACTCCAAATAGTTGTGTTAAAGAGTTGTGTTTTTGATTAACAGATAATAATTTATCATAGATCATACAATATATAATATAATAAAATATAATGAAATCAATATAAATGAATTACGGTTTTCAATTATTTAGGTAATTAAAGTTTGACAAAGAAATTGGTTAGATTATTAATATAACCGAATCTCAATATGAATCATGCAAGTCTCTCATTAATTAATTACTTTAAAAATGGTGTAAGTACTTCTGTTTAATCTTCAAATTAAATTAGTTACAATTTACTCAAAAAAAGCATTGAATATATTGCAATGGTAGAGTATTGACCAGATCGAGGTACTCTTAACATCAATTTGCGCATTTTTTATCCCATGCACTTAACAATTTGCCACAGCGTCGCGACAAAGCCAAAGGAAATTTCGCATTTGTGATTTCCTTTTTGTGTTTATGTTGTTTTTTTTTTTTTGTTCAACTACCCCCTTTTTTTTTTATTTTGTACTTTTTTTTTTTATTTGGGGTAGCCCGTATAATAGGCCGTCGTCGCGTGCTAATGTGATTTGGCTATTAATTTTGCACAGGCTGCCGTCTAAGCCTTGGCAAATTGAATTGAGTTTCGCTTAACGCTGGGCTCCCATGTCTGCGATGGCAGACAGGATGCGGCGGCTTTGGTTTCCTTTATCAGTAGCCAGCCCCCCGTCCCGCTCTCTAGTAAGCAGTCTTCAGCTTGCCGCAGCTCTTAAATTGTGGACTGTAAAACTGATAAATTTAAAATCAATAGCTGGGCGGGGAGCATGGAGTGTGGTTTTTACTTTTACGACACTCGAGCTCCGTCTGCTGTTTGTCTTTGCGCCCGTCTTGGGTTAGGGGTATTCCCCAAACGCTGCCTTGCCAGACATTTCGGCTAATTTATTGTGTTATCTTTTCTAGCGCTCCGACTCTGCCGTTCCTCAGTTCCTCTGGGTGCACTCTTCTCGGTCCCACGAAAATAGCCGCCGACAAAAAGGCGATAAACGATAAACGAATATAAATTGCTTCGCTCGGAGCAGGCAAGTGGCCAGCCAAATGGGATTCAACTTGGGTCTAAAGGTACTTTTATATCAATTAAATTTTTAAAGAGAATTTTCAATGTTATTTTCGCTTTGTGCGACACATAAAAAATGATGCTGCAAAGTGAAGAATAATGCGAAAAACGGGCTGTAGATTTGCAGTGAAGTGTTTTCGACTGCAAAATACCCTGTCTGCCAAAAATTCCTTTGCTGCAGGGATTATATATTTGAAGAAAGCATGTCATGTCATATAACCTTTCAGTTGTAAATAGTTTTTATACTTGAGAGTACATATACAAATTAAAACCTCAATTTTTTTGATCTTGGGTATACAAGAAAACACATCCACATTTACAGGCTCTAGTTTTAATAGATCACAAGATTGTTGAGTTTCTATAATAAAGAAGAGATGGAAAGGATATCTTGTTGAAAACTTAAAATCCTTGTAGAAATTTGCCTTTTGCAGATATGTGAGAATAGTGAAGCTCATTAATGCTGAGTCTGATAAAACTATCTTGTCAGATAGAATATTTGATGGTCATATTCTTGGCTAGTCGTGGCTTCATAGTCTTGCACAAACTCAACTATATGATACTCTTTTGAGTGCATTTATAGGGTATACAAAACTGTATTGTTAGCAGAAAAACTCGCCCATTTTTCACATGACTCAACTGTTTAGCCGGCAAACATAATGCCAAATTGTAACAATTGAGTTGGGTTGTTGCCTTGGTGAAAATGCAGCTAAAATTGATTTTTAACTCTATTGTGCACTGGACCCGCAACACAATGATAAATGGACGGGCAGGTGTATGTGTTTAAATGCTGTGGGTGTGCGTATCTGTATCTGAGACTCTGTATCCGACCCCTGCTGCTGTGCAACGAAATGTGGCATGTAGGCAGTGCATTTGCCAACGGGGGCAGCTGCAATCCGAACCAAAAACTGAAACAGAAACTGAAACCTCAAAGGCAGGCATCGGTTTTGATATATTAATTGGAAGTTGCGGCGCATATGGAGAGAGCTATCGGTTTGCTGGCTTCATAATCAAATCATTTTCCTTGATTATGACGCACATTTTGCAGTTGATTGGGACTCGGATTCGTCGTGAGGTGGGTGGTGGGTGGTTACGATATGAAGTATGTATATATGTATGTATATCTGCCCCCTTGGGCGCAGTTTGTGTTTGTTCAAGGCGCTGGCTGTTGACACTAGCCCAAACCAAAGCAGCTGATAACGTGGCGCCGGCACGTGACCCACTAATGAGCATTTGTGTTGGCGTTTGAAGCCAGCGGGTTCGGGTCGGGGGTCATGCAAATAGCCAAGCCGCGCACCTTCCTGGAAGCTCGCTGTGTGGCAGCAACTGGCTCATAAAAAAGTCATTTACTTGGCCCCGTCTTCCAGCTCGTTCAAGCCATAAACTATAATCATCAAAAATTGTGTAGAATTTCGAGAGCAGTCTTAAAGTCAGGTAGAAAAGTGTTGCCGGAAATTTTTGGTTTTTCGGCATAATTAGATGCCCAGCCCAGACTCAAGATTTATGTCGGCCCTCGATACAACAATTGTGCGGCATTTGCCTTCAAGAGCCGCTTTGTGCGGTCGCCTGACGCACTATTTTCTTCTGCTTCTTCATCTTATTTTGTTCTTGCCGGAAATTGTAAAACTTGTTCGTAAGTCAAAGAGCAAAAGGTTGCCAGATACCATGTTTAGATCTTGAATATTTTTCAATTGCAACTTCGCAATTTGTGAACAGATTTATGTCGTTTTCACAGCTCACAGCTCAATGCCTGGGAAAATTGTGGTTTCCCTGGCAACTTTTCTAATTAAAGTACGTAAATCAGTCGTCGACCGCGCCCTCTGCTCCTGCTGCGGCATCTTCAATTGGGGGTTGGTTTTCGGTTGGCTCTCTTAATTAACAGCCAATGTGACAATTTCTCTGCTTAGCGGACAATGAGCAATGAATTTCAATTAAAAAACTAGACGCTGCCTCAGCTGGAAAATATTGCAATTAAAATTTTCATATCCAAGCTCGAGCATAAAGCGTGGAAGTGGAAATGCTGGCCAACCTAGATGGTCAATAACCCACCCACACGAAAGGCAATTTTTTTTTTCGCTTTATGCAAAGCAAAAATAAATAATAAAAAATTCAGTAAAAGTAAAAGTAAACAGCTACGGAGAGAGTTTTGTTTAGCTAGACGAACACGCGATACCCTTGTGGGGGTAAACGATAAAAATATTTAAAAAATAAATTGTTTTCCCACATTTACATATTTCTTATTGCTACATATATAATTTGGCTTAAAGCAGAAAACTCATAAGTCTCATAAAATAAAAATAAGATTATTGGCAAGACATTTTTCACAGTACAATATCCTAGTGGGAGCTAATAATTATATGATTATATCGCTTTTCGTGATATTCACTGCACTTGGATGAGAAATGCGGGTCAAAGGTTAAATGAGAAACTGTTGTTTTGGATTTATGGATTCCTTATACGATATATTTTTAAACAGAAAAGGAGTTCACGATAGGATCTGCCGAAAAATATTTTCGAAGGGTGAGAATTGTGTAAAATAGAATTATCTTAAATATCATAAATACAATCTGAAAACAACGTAACAAGATCATATTTAAATATGACTATTGAGTCTTTCTCGTATTAAATGTGCAGATATATATTTATTCTAATTGGATCAATTATGCTTTTTCACTTAAGCATGTTGCAAATTTCTTGCCGTAAAGGTATTACCCTCTGCCCTGGGGAAGTGTATGGGCCAAAAAAAAAGTAAAAGTAATACAAACAATAGTCACCCCATTTTTTTTTATACCACGCCCTTCTGCGTTTGCCCTCCATTTACACGGTTGAGTGTGTCTACTCGAAATTGTACTTGAAATGTTCTGCAAAAAACAACACAAATATTTGTGCAAATATTTACAGACGGGGTGTGCTTGGGTTAGGGGGCATGCAGGGCACAATATCTCCCCCACTCCCCCTTTCAGCCATACCTTAATGATTTGTCAATAGTCGCATGTGCCAGTGGCATTTAGATTGCTTGAATTCTCATGTTTATGAATGTGTAAGCGTATTACCAAGTACTTACCCCACCATATAAGCCCCCCAAACCGTATCCGCAAAGTTCCTCGGACATTGCGTTCATATTTGATGAGTGTGCGTGTGTGTGTGCGCACATATTCCCCTTAATCGCACGTCTTATCGACATCTCTGGCAGCTATGTGGTGCACACTGCGACTGCGTCTTGAATCCCCCTCTCCGGGCTATACAATACCAAGTACTTTGGCCGCATATGGACAGCGCTCGGAAAGTGTGCCAAATGTATCGATATGAGACGTGTGTGTTCGCAGCTCTTTGGCCTTTGTTTATTTATTTTCAAGGCACTCCTGCGGCGGCATTCCGTACAGAAATCGTATGCAGCAAGCAGCAGATGCTCACTTGAAGGAGAGCCGGGCCCTAAAATGCATAACTACATGCAACAACAAGGAGTCCACGCAGGAGTAGAATTTACATTGTGTACGAACCAGCTGACATGCGGCTGCTGCTGCAATTCATTTATGAGCCTTTGGTAGCTCAGTTAAGCGTTGTCTTTTGCCATTTTGACAGCTGTCATGCAATTGTTATACTTATTAGCTTAGCCGCTTAGCATACTCTGACACATCCTTACAATGTATCCTTTCGGCATCTGGGCTTAGCTCTAGATATATGTTCATTTAGTTTTTGCATTTAACATTTTCTTTACACGCTCAAAAACCTATTTTGGCCTGTCTCCTGAGTCCTTATTCTTGACTTTTGGCGAACAGTATCTGTTGCCCTGAACATCTCGTTTAACTCTTTTTCTAAAGAACTTATTCGGGTTTTTTTAAACCTGGAAATAACGAATAACGAACGAATAACTGTATAAACGAGATATTAAAAAATTTTAATTGATGAAGACAAAATAAATTTACGTGTTATCAATAAAAATGCTTATTCAATAAAAGCATTGCAGCATTTTAGGCTGTACCATGTTAAATGAGATGACATTTACGCAACTGCCGAAAAGTATGCAACAAATTTGTAAAGATCTGCAGCTGTGAACTTAAGAGAGCCAAAATAAATTTAAAATATATTTGTGCGAACAAATCGTAAAGTTATAGGGAACACATATATTTTTGTCCCCTAAAAATTTTAAATAAAAAAATGTCAGTTCTTTTTGAAAAGCATGCTAACGTACTTCATGCTAATAATGAAAGAAAATTAACAGACATACAATACACAAACATATAACATACATACAAATAATACACACACATATAATGCACATCCAACTTTAAAAGATACCCTGTAAATAATGGCATCCACAGCAAATATTTGAGATATTTAATAAACTCATTCAACTGTCAATTTGCGCAGCAATCAGGCAACAATTAATATTAATAATTGATGGCTATTGACACTGCGCTCCCATTAGCTGCGTTCATGTTGGATCAAAATATACAAAAATAAAATAAAAATAAAATCGTAACATTACATTGCGCAGCTCAATTATTCTTGCAACATTGTAGCAACAACAATAATAAACGCACACAAAAGCGGTTGAAAACCAATTTCCGCTTAAAACTAAATAAGAAAAACTCACGTTTGGTTTAAAAACGTTAAAGAAAAGTGGTCAAGTGGACGCAGACGAATGCGAGGTCAATTATGCTCGCAATTGGTAGCATCGCCGCGAAGACATGTCCAAGTACAAGAAAAGGGCGAAGCACCAGCAACAAGCACATTAACATTTAGATTAACATTAACATTAGCAGGCGAGCGGGCCCTCTGGCTGTACGCATTTAGGCAGAGATTAACAGTTGGTAGACCCCGGCTGGAAAAGAGCAATTAACACGCTGAGGTCAAGTCGTGCTGGCCAACGGGGCCCCATTACAATGGGGCAAGTGTACCATTGCGCTACAATAAGTCAAAATATATATATACAAGTATTATCATATTTCTTGTGATGTCATGTGTTTTTTGGTTTGGTGTTTTGGTTCCTGTTTCGCATGGTTCTCATCTGCTGCTCAGCGAGCTGCGCACTTGTTAAACTATTTGCTGTCTGACACGGAGATTTGTCTCAGGCCGACAGCTCTTTTGTTCTTTTTTTTTTGTCCAAATGAGCAATCGGAAGTATAACGCAACAAGAATGTTGATGAAGTTGAAGCCCACCGAGAAATATGTTTACTTACGTTTAAAGGGAACTATCTATTTTTGGCATTCTCAAGTGCCCTAGAAGTCAACTTAACTTCGCTTCATTTCTGTTTTTGGTACTTTTTTTTTTTCTGTGTGAGCAAAATAATTTGGTTTGCTCATCTGTTTGCATAAGACACAATGACACGAGCTGAATGTGGAAAAAGCTATAAGCAAGATATTCCTTAACTTGTGGAAAGGGAATAATGAACGAAATGAATATAGTATTAATAGTCATTCTTTGTACTTAAAAAATGAATATGTTTCAAGCTATTAGGAATAAAGGAATTATGGTAATAATAGTCGAGCTTTGAAACTTTTACCCCATCCCGGTTAGATTAATCTGTATAAAGCTTTAATCAACTTTCACAAATCTCTCATGCTCTACATTTTCCTTTAGTAAGTATGTACAGCCTTTTATCTCCGGCCGTGCAAGCTTCTTTTCTCCAATGTTTACCCTAGTAAAGATTGTTTAAGCTCTATAAAGCTTTAATATACTTTCAAGAATATTTGCTGCTGCATATTTTCTCTCCTCACGTGCAAGCTTCTCTGATCTGAGCTTCAGATTAACCCCTGTAAAGTTTTAATATACTTTTACGATTCTGCTCTACATTTTCCTTAAATATAAAAAGCTGTTTGCTTAGCTACCTGTTTATAGGCTTCATTAGGATCTCCTCACACGCAAACTTCTCTGCACCATTTACGGCTTGTGTCATTTGAATATTCGGTAATATTTTGTTTTAACTTTGACTAATTTGCTCTGTTTTTTTTTTGGTTACGCGTTAATCGTCGGCTGTTTGTCTAAATTAATTTTTGGGACAGGTCACAAGCTGAGCTGAAGCTCAAAACTCATTTAAATGAATTCAATAAAAATATATAATTATTTACGTATTGTTATATAAATACGGTGCAGATGAGATGTTGATGTAAAAATAAGACAACACTTTCACCATAAATTAGGCGATCGGCGTATTTGTAGCTTGATTTAATAAATATTTATAGTTGATTATGGATATCGATATTCGCGGATTGATGGATAAGGTACACCGAAAATGCAATCAGAAAGATGCCCAAATATTAATGAAATCGTCTGGTTTAACCAGCCCATGCCAAACCCAAGTCCAGCCTCAGTCAACAATTTGCACCTTAACCTGTAGCTGCGAGCTGTTTACATTGTTGGCATTCCAGAGATTTAATATTTGAATATGAAATTTTATGCCCGCCAGCCACATTCATTAGCTAAACAAACTCTCGTATCCCAGTTCGTGCAGGGGGGTTTCCTGATGCCAGCAACAGCATCATCAGATCTATACTTATTCATAATACTCACTCAATATTCAAACAGCTCAATTTAAAGCAATTTGCGCATCTTAAAGCTATTTCGCTGTGGAGCAAAAATTTAAACACTGTAATCGCTTTTAATTGTTTGTCCGACAAGAAATAAATACCATTGAAAAAAAAATTAAACAAAAATATACAATTAATAAGAATTATCCAATGAAGATTCTCAAAAGACTTAAAGTTACCCTGTTTTCAAATTGGTAAATTGTATTTGAGAATCTAAAATAAAATTGTTTATAAGAAAACTCAAAAGAATTTATAAGATTTATATTAAATTCTAGTTGGGAATAGGCAAAGCAAATAATTTAAGAGCTCGGAATCGAATTTAAATAATTAAAATTTGTTAAAAATTAAATATCAAATAAGTAAATTAATTAAAATATATTATTAACGTTTCTTTATAAGGCATGAAACAAGGAGAAAGCCAAAAATTTTCCAAAGACCTTAGATTTATTTATGAGCTAGATATTCGAACTGGAATATTATGCCCTAATTAACTGAATGTTTTTTGGCAACAGGGTATCTATGAGAAGACAACAATGCTGGCAAGATCATTATCACTGAGATTATTTATATGACTTTGTATCATTAGATGGCCAAAACGTAATGTACTTAACTGCAAAAAAAAAAAAAATTGAAAAAGATGAGCAGAAGAAAAAAATAACGCCAAAGTCTTGCACTTAACATTGGCAAGCTGTTAATTGCTCGGCCTCTGGCTGCGAGACTTAAGAACGCAAAAGGTCAGCTTTATAAATAGTTATAATACAATTACCAATTATAAACAAATATTCGAAATAAACGCTTGATTAACGTCCAAGTTCAAGTTAAGTAATTAGTAAACAATGCGTAACGTGCAAAAATGATTATATATGGCTTTTGTCTTTAAGCCGGAATTGCAGCTGTGGGCGTTTGTGGCTTTTAGCCAAAAGCAAATGAGCAAATGATATTCGATATTTGCGATATGTAATTTGCGATTTGTGCAGATGAAACCCATTAATTTAGCAGCCAGATGTTAACGCATTTGCTTAACACACGCTGCCGCTGCTGCTTCTGCTGCTTTTGCTTCTGCTGCTGCTGCTGCCCAGTTTTAATTGATTACTGACAAGCGAAACGGTGCATGTTAATCGTTAACTTGGCGCCACTGAGCCACTGAGCCACTGAAACCGCCGACAAACGTGCTGTGCATGTCCTTGCCAGTTGGCCAAGTTCGTTAAACCGCAACTGAAACGCAATTAAGTCATAAAATCAAATGGTCATCAAATCAAATCAAAGCCAACTAAAAATGCTACCATTAAAATGCGTGCGCAGACTTCGTGGGCAGTCTGCAGCCGGAAATTATCAGACGAAAATATAATATTTAAACTAAACAAAAAAAAGAAGCTAATTTCGCCTGTTGAAATCAACAACTATTTTGTAATATTTATTAGCTACTGCTGCTGCTGCCCCCGCCCTCGGTCCGCAGCACAATAAATACAAATGTAGTTAACTCTTGCTGAAGGGCCTTGCGCTGCATACACGGCGTATGCGCAATCTTGTAGAAATATTTTACTCGCCGCTGGCGATTCGTATTTAGGTCTTTTATCCATTCGCTTAAAAAGGCCAATGCAAGCGGGTTTACTGAGCTTCGGATTCAAAATTACCTGCTCAATCTCTGACCGAGGCAGCTACAAAAAAAAAAAAATGTTGCAAATAATACGCATAATTAACAAATGATAGTCTGGACTGAAGCCCACTAAATGAAGGGGGCGTTACCTGCCTGCCACACAGACGCCATGTAAATACCACAGTCAAATTGAAAACCTCAAACGAAAACAACAACAAATTTCGAATGCATACCAAAGTATTGCCAAATGCAAGACTCTGATATACCAGTACCCAGAAAAATCCGACATGTTTTGCAGTCAATTAATACCAAGACTCTTACGATTATATTTTATTATAATATTCATATATTCCTTTCAGTTTGTGTATAAATAATATCCTTAAAATCGCTTAAAATATTATAGGGTCCCATTTGGAAACTTCGTTTCCGTAAAATTTGAGCGAACTCTCAATTATTAATAGGCCTAAAAGATTTTGCAATATGCCTACTGATATCATATGTATAGGTAACAACTAAAGATCTATAACCTGTCAGTATAATAGGTTTATTTAGGCAGATGACAGATGATACAGCTTATTATAAAACTTAAGACGATCTGAGCGCTGTATTTAAAGCAAGAACTCAAGTGTTTAAGGTGCTTTGAAAACTTGAAAAATGTTGGCGTGCGCATAGATTTCCTCTCAATCACATGTTTTCAATTGAAAATATGACTAAATAGATTTCACGACATCATAATGGGTCAAGTCATGGCCTAAGCGTGTCAGGTCAACAGCCTGAAAGCGGTCAAAAATTAACCTAACCTAGCCTTGAAGTAAACATTTAGTTTATGGTCCAACACTTTAATTTCAAAGTGACCTTAAGAAACATTAATGAATTTGGCTGGCACACGACTTTAATTATTGAACTTGATATTGTTTATGTTTTCGCGTCATATGAAGCCTATATTTAATATTTTCTGATGCTATAAGAGCTGATGAATGATAATTTATAGTAATTGCTCGATTTAAATGCAGTCCATATTTGATTTTGAGTAGACTAAATATAATTTCAGCTCGATGTACATTTCAATTTTTCTAAATTTAGTTTTAATAATAGTTCAGGCGCAGCCAACTTAACGCTTGCAAGTGTTGCCAGATCAAGTAGAAGTGCAACTTGCCAATTTAAACGAGCTCAAGAGCAATAAATTAGTATTGCCAGATAAATTTTGAATATTTATTTAAATTTTTCAAATGAACTTATCAAAATAATTGGACTTATGCTCCATGAAAAAAAAATATATATATAAATATAAATGTTGTGAATTGTCATTTGTGATATTCCCGCTTTATACGCCGGTGCCGGGTATTACCAAAAACCGAAATTGAAAAAATCAAGTGCAGCGCTCGAATGCCAAAAATCAAATTCGAAGGTCAGCGCCGTGGCATGCAACAATTTGGTGGCGTTGCTCGATTGGACATGCTGCAGTAGAGCGTCCGCCTGTTTGCCAGTTACCTCTGTTGTTGTTGCTGCTGCTGCTGCTGCGGCTGCTGCTGTTGCCCGGCGGCGCATTTTATTTCTTCATTATGTACGAAACAATAAAATTTAATTGAACGTTAAATTTAAAACGTAGCACGAGTCGGCGGCAACCGCTGCGACTAAAAAGGAGCAAATTAACTCATTGTTGCAAAAAGTTATGCAAATGGGGCGTAAGGTGCCGAGCAAATTAAAATGGCATTAAAATTTATATGCCAATAAAAATAAAAATCTGAAAAAATCAAAGAATACAAAAAAAAAAAAAATAAATATAATAAAAGGAGAGCAGAGTGCGGTAAAAGTGTCGATTGGTTGTAAATAAAATGCTCGTTAATTTATGTGGGCGTAATTTATTTTTACATTTTGTATTTTTTTTTTGCTTTACAATGGAGCCTGCAGCTCATGCATATGCAAGAGGCATACAATATGTAAATTCATTATGCTGTGGGAATATCCGAGGGATACCGTTGCCGTGGGAAGCTTTAAGGAATAACTGCTGAGCAGGTGCTTAAAGCGGATACTTTGACATGTGTTAAGATATATGCAATGCGGAGAACTTTACTAAGTGAATGCAGAGAACGTCAGGCTTTTACTTAAATCGAATCGCCTTTCTATGCGATTTTCATTATTTCGAATAACTCTTTTTCGCCCTACTATACGCGTCTATCTGATGCCCTTACTTAAAGTAAGTAAATATATACAAAACCTATGCCATAGCAATATTTTGCTGTGGAAATCGTCTTTTTCTTGCACACTCTATCTTCTTGTCAGAGCACCACAATGCCTAAATATTCATGTTCCACAAGCATCATCGATACTCACTGAAGATGTACAAGGTTCTGATCCATTATAATATGAATAATAATATGTTACTCGCATGTAATGGGCATCACCTCACATGTAAATCAAATAAATTATTTATAATAGTTGCTGACAATTAAATGTTCATGGATAAACTCAATATGGGAAACGTCTTGGAAACGTTTTTCAACATCCAAATATAACTTAGGAATCCCGCACAATTACAAAAGAGACCTTCAGCGGCGAAATATTAATTACCCACAGAGCTTTACAGGGTTAGAGCAACAAGTGTGAACGCCCCAAAAAGTGCAGCGATGAAAAACATAATAGAAGAAGAGCATACCATGATCTATTATAATATGATATATGCTGTGATTATCGAACATAAAACTAATATGCTGACAGTTAAGTGGAAATTAATGAATGCTGCGTCTCAATGCGTTTTGTGCCTTTTGTTGGTGCTCTTCAATAAACATTTATGCACACACACATGTATATATGTATATATATATATACATATAGATATATGTATTACTGATGTTTATGTATTTATTGCCCATGTGTGTGGAGTCTTTGGCGAGTCATCGAACCGCTGTAGTTGTATAATTTATGCATCTGCTTGTTGCTTACAATAAACATCAAGAACTGATGACTTCAATCAACCGACAAAACTGTCTATTTGCTGTATCTTGTGTGGGTTGTGTGTGCGTGCGTGTGTGCGTGTGTGTGTGTGTGTGTGTCTCAGCGCTGATTCACGTTGACCTTCTTTGGACTTTTTGGTCTGACTTTGTCTTGACTCAGATGAGATACATTTTACACATTTTGTTGGTAATGAATTGAGCCACCAAAGTCACTCGAATTAGCACAAAATTAGCTAAAAAGCATTTTAGTTGCTCTCCTCATTTTATTCATAGTCACAGACAATTTACATCGGACAACGAAAGCCCCCCACAATCGCTCATTAATTCTAGTTTTATCTTCCAACCGCAGCAACAAGTTTCTGGCCACATTTATTGTTTTGTTTTGTTTGCCTCTTGATGTTGTTGTTGTTGTTGCCGTTGTTAGTAAAAACCCGAAATTCACATCCGCCTACAGAAGCGTTGCCAGGTGGAATCTGGGCTAAGAGTCGAGCTAAGCTTCACATAGCTCATCGCCTAATCGCATGCGAAATTAGAGCATTTATAAGTGGGGAATTTTGGATTTTCGATTTTGAATTAACAAATTCTAAAGCTAAGCTGTATGTAGCACAAGTGCTTACGGCTAACAAATGCCCTAGAAATGTATTAATTTAAATTTATTAAAGCCATCTAAAATTTAATTTCATCATATTATAATTATTACCAATCATTCATATAGTTTATTTACAGCTAATATTTAATTTATATTTAAGTAAATATATAATAATAATAATGTTGATAATGACAATAATAATAATAATAATGATGAGAATGATAATAATAATAAGGATATGGATAATTATAATGATAATATATATATTCTATAAGTCTGTTTTCTCAGCACACAAAGCTGTGTTTTTTTATACCCTGAACCTATTAGAAATGGGTAAAAGGTGTATATTGTATTTGTGCAAAATGCAATGTATGTAACAGGCAGAAGGAAGCATCTCCGACCCCATAAAGTATATATATTCTTGATCAGCATCAATAGCCGAGTCCATCTAGCCATGTCCGTCCGTCTGTCTGTCCGTACGTCTGTATGTATGAACGCAAGGATATCAGAACTTATAAGAGCTAGAGACTTGAAATGTTCGGTAAATTAGAAGTAGGTGCTCCTAGTTCCTACGCAGATCGAGTTTGTTTCCGATAATCGATAACTTACTCCGTTTCCAAGCAATCGATAACAATCGATATCGAAATTCTGTTTTTTTTAGCAAATTGGGTAAATAATAAGAGCTAGAGTCACCAAACATGATATGTTGCTTCTAGAATATTATATATATATCAAGTATCTTCCATTTTATACATATAGCCACCTCCCCGCTACCACCTCAAAGAGGGTTCAGGGTATTCCCTAGTCGGGAGCTCCCGACTAGAACCTCTTACTTGTTTTTTGCTAATTTTCATCTCATTTCATTTTTATCCTAATTTTTTCTGGATTCTCAGTTTTCTTATAAATAATCAAAATACATTTCTTGTATATTTATTTTGCTACAATATATCTACCTTTTGACAATTATAAACTTTTGCCCATAATCCCCAATTAGTTTAAGCGCTTGCGCTGTAAAACAAACCATTTCACAAATATAAGTGATCAGGCTTAATATTACACTTTTAACTCCATATTAAAGCTTCGAATCGACCTCATTATAACTACTTGGCTGCTGGGCATAATCAGTTGTTTGCTTTGTGTGCGGCTCAGCAATTTTCTAATGGGTTTGTTCACACACAGGTTGCGCCCCATTGGATCGTAGGCCTCGTCGTTGCCTTTGGGCCTAGCTGTGGTTGCGCAGGCGCCATTTAAGTTGAGTGTGGGGTGTGGGCTAGCAGCTGGGGGCCAGGGGCATTCATTATAGTTACACCAGCTGCAACCACTGGCTGGCTGCCTGTAATTATCAAGCAGCCGAATATCATTTTGATTGTCTGATGTCTGCCCAGAGCCGGCCGTTGTGTGCTATGATGGGAGGGTTTGGGGGGCAGAGTGCCAACTGACCATTTGCCATTTTGCATGTGCAATTAACACCGTCGTACAATGCGTGCAATGTGCAAGACCTGTCCAGACCTCAAAGCCCCAAACGCTGCTGATGATGCTTAACCCAAGCTGACGCATTGACGTGCAGCTGTCTGTGCGGGGTCTGTGCCAAGTCGCCATGTCCAGAGTCGGTCTGTCCGTCGGTCTGTCAGTGCCTGTCAAATAGTTGCATAGAGCTCTATTCGTGCTGGTATCTTGGTAAACGCCTTCTCCTAAGTCTTAAGACCAAGACGAATCTGCGGCGCACTGTGCCGCGTCTTTTGTTCTACGTAAAACTCTTTCATAATGCTCCATTAAATTTTATGTTTTCATAGATCAAGATGAACAAATAAATTTGAGACCATGTGACGACTTGTTGTTGCTGCAGCCGCTGCTGTGCAGTATTTCTTTTGTTGTTGGAAGGTCTGCGATCGCTGCCCAACCAGCCGTTGAAATGAACTTGAGCCCAAGCCCAAGCCACATCAGTTTTTGGGCTCTGCCGTTTGTTGGTTTCGTTAGCTTCGTTTGGTTTGGTTTGGCTTTGGTCCATGGTTTATATGTTGGCCCAGTTTCGATGCGATGCGCCCCAGCTAAAGAGGTTTAAGCCATTCTGAACGGAAGCGCTTTGTTTAACGCGCCTCAGACATTGCAATTTTTCTTTGCCCACTTTTTGGCAATGCTAGCCCAAGTCTCTGCACAGTGGGCCGCGGCGCAAGTCTGTGAATATAGTATATATTTTTAAGCATTTTTTAAATATTGGTTCATCATTAAAAGCACTCTGGAGTATACATAGAAATTAAATAGGATTTGATTGTGCTATAATAGGCTCTTAGAAATACCATTCCTCCAGTTTGATCCTTCGCACCACTGTGCTCCGGTCTCTGAGGTCTTTTTGGGCTCTTATAGCACTCGGCTCACATTTGGCTTTTGCCGTTTTGTTTATCGGAAGCGGTCGACGTCGTCGTCGTTGGTGTCGTTTGGTTGGGCAACTGTTACCAAATAACTGGAATCATATGGATTTATGATAGAACCGTTTTGTGTGCTGTCTCCCGCCGAGTGGCCATATCATTGCCCATAAAGATGCCAGTCCTTTCTAATTGGCTGCTCCGACAGCCGAAGGACGGTTGAGAATTTTTATTATGATTATATTTTTTGTATTTTGCATTTTGCATTGTCTTCAATTAGCCATCAGCAAAATTTAATATCTAATTATACGCCTTAATTAGTTCATAAAGCTTAGCTTGAAGTTATGATAGCTGGGTGTGTATTTGGATTAATATTTTATAGCAGCTCGTAATTTATAATTATGCGAAAGACTTGGCCGGATATTGAGTCAGAATCTGAGACTAACTCTCGATGCTGAGTCGAGCGAGCGTATTTTATGGTCAAGTGTGAATATGCGGGCACTCGGAGTTGACGTCAGAGTTCGTGGATCTGTGGCATTCCTCGAGCCGATTCAATAAGTTCCATTGCTTATGGCTTTATTTTGTTGTCTGCAGCGCGACATTGTCCACTTCATTTGTTGGAGGCCGATAATCTTTGTTTCGCTACAATTTTGTGTTTCATTTCACTTTTGTTTGTTTTATTTGTTGTTGTTATTGCTGTTGCTGTTGCTGTTGCTGTTGTGAGCAGGAGGCGTCAAGGTCGGACGTGACATGCACAGCAACTCGAGCGCCACTCAGCGCCAACGGCGTCGGCGACAGAGCCAGAGACAGCGGCGTCTGCGCATCAACGTGAGCCACCACAGTCAGCACCAGCAGACGTCAGATCAGTGAGCCAACACGACACCAACTTGAACAGTCGCCACACGTTGCTTGACCAGCACTTGACCGGGTCGTTTCGCTTGGAAGCTGCGCTGGGCCCAGGCTGAGGTCGTATGGGAAGGCAAATGCAACGCACGCTTTTGTCTCTGAGCTGAAACGGGATTTGGCTGCAAGTGAATTATTTAGTCACGCC
This sequence comes from Drosophila littoralis, assembly GCA_018903485.1. Taxonomy (NCBI): domain Eukaryota; kingdom Metazoa; phylum Arthropoda; class Insecta; order Diptera; family Drosophilidae; genus Drosophila; species Drosophila littoralis. The sequence goes on from JAEIGF010000383.1 coordinate 4,205,310, forward strand.
AATGTGCATGTTGCAGGCAAACAACAAATCCGAACCTGATGCCTATCAACAAATTGACCCTCATGCGGCACACAATTATTCAGAGCAATTCATTTCGATCTTTTATTGCATTCCAATAAAAGCAGCTGCACGGCCACCAAAAGCACTTAAGAGCTTTAAGTGTGCTGAGCCTGGTGCTAAAAGCAATTACAAAGCTTTAAAGCATTTAGCGTGGTTTTAAATTGAAATTAGGTGCAATAGCTATGTATGCTTATACTATATACTTAGCTATATATTCTATATACTTAGCTAAATTTAACTTAATTTAGCTTACAGTTGACTTTACATACTGATTAAAGCTTATTATAAATTAAAGCCTTAGCAGCTGCACGGGCACAAAAGTGCTTAAGGAAGGCAGCTTGTTCTGAAAGCAACTACAAATTTTATTGGGTACTATGCTATGCATATAATTTAGTGCAAAATATTAAAGCTTTTAAGAATATGTATACTTAACTTACTTAACTTAATTGTATTTTAGTTAACGGTTGACTTTACATAATGATTATTAAAGCTTTATCAGCTGAGCCGCCATTTAAACACACAAGAGCTTAAAGTGTGGGGTAGCTTGTGCTAAAAGCAATGACATTTTTAAAGTGAAGTCAGGTACAATATTAATGCTTGAGTTAGAAATATTAAAGCTTTTAAAAACAACACTTAAAGCTTATTAAATATTTAAGCTTTAAGCAAGCTGAATTTACAACCCAGGAAGCTTATAAATCTGTATCTCTTATATGAAAACTATTTCGCAATTGTGTTAGTAAATACTTGCAAAGCTTTTGTGAAGCTTGAAGTGTATTGACTGCTTTAATACAAATCGATATTAAAGCTTTGTCTTTTGTTTAGTTTGACCTCGCTCTAACCAATTGCTTGCATCTCTTTAACGGGCATTTTCAGCCAATGGCTTTTAAGTCTTCACACCTGCATTGCATAATAATTTTCAACCTGGTTGTTAATAGTTTTTACTCACAGCTTCAAAAGCTTGTGCAAACTTCAATCAATTTGAATTTGAAAAGCAGCATACAATTAAATAGATCATTTAAAGATGAAAACTGAAATTTAAATCTTGTGCTCGTGAAGTAGCCCATTGTTTCCAAGCTAATGCCTATCACGCTTTTCAACATTTCCGAAGCTTTTGCAATTTGGATATTTAATACATAATTCAAATAAAATAAAGCAGCTCTCTCAAATTCTGAAAACTCAACTATCATATTTTATGAGTTTAATCAAATTTACGGGGGTTTTTCGGGGATTTCTTTTTTTATATTTTTAGCTAAAACAAGTTGAATTTTATTTGGTGTGTGGGCTGCTGTCAGCCTGTGGCTGCGTGTGTTTCTACTTTTTTTTTTTTATTTATTCAATTGAATTACGCAAAGTTCAGAGTTCGACACAGTAGCCGTGCATGGGTCCAGCATTATATCGTGTTGCCAAACTGTTGAAGTTCTCTAATAAGATAATTTGAAATGCGCCAAATTTTGGTTATTTATGAACTGCAAGCGGCATGCGAAGTAGTTGAAAATGTTTGGGGCGCAGCTGGCGCCAAAACTGGCGCCAAATGAATTTTTCAAAAATGTTTATTTGACACTTTAGTTTTCTTATATTATTTTTAAGCTTTATTTATCCAACATAAACAAGTTTTTCCTCGGCCTGCGTTTGCGTGTGTGTGTGTGTGTGTGTGTGTTAAAACCAGTTCAGTGCTCAGTGATGCTTGATTGATATGAAACTGATCTATTAGTTTTCAAGTCGCATCAATGCAAATTAGCCACAGAAACATAAACAACAGCTCTCAAGAATTCACAAAACTTCAAGACTTTTAACGCAATCGACAAATATTTTGTGCTCGCCTCGGTCCATCTCCTTGACTGGGGCCTTATTAATTAGCGGCTGGTATTTTGTCCGGCAAAACGTTCTATGCAGACGCCATCAATTGGCCACGTTTTGTGGCCGCGCTTCACGCACGATGTGTAAAGTGATCAACTTTATGTTGCTGACCGCCAGCGAGCAATGGGGCGTATGAGCGATGTTCGAACCGCAACGCGTTTGCTTTTAATGTCGCTCATTATTTACGCACAATAAACAACGGGCGGCGGCGGCAGCTGCCGGTGCTGCTGGTGGGAGCAGCAGCCACATGTGGCCAACAGGCCAACAGGCGGCCCCACAACTTGGCCAAAAGCCACACACACTGCCGCACAACTTGAAACCTTTCCCACATGTCACTGTGCATTGGCGTTTGCCGTTTCCGATTGGCTGCCGCTGCTGCCAACTGCTTCCACGCCCGCATCATGTGCAACAGCCTGGCAATTGACTTTTGTAGCGTTCGGCAATGTCCGCAGTATATGCTTCAATTCTCGACATGACATTGGACGCATTGATCACTGCAAGCGCCCTCATAAATGGCAGTTGATTGACTTCAACTGGCAATTAAACTTTTTGGGTTTAAGACTAAATTAGTTGATTCATAATAATTAATACTAATGCAGTTGTAAGCGGTTTTAAGTTTGTTAACACTTTTTAAAGATGAGAGGGCCATGTCTTTAATTGAATAGCTGCATTAAGCGCTGTCGATGTGTGTTGACACTTTTTGCACGATAATTTATCAATATTTTTATCCAGGGAGAAGAAAAATAGAACCAGCTAATCGCAGAGTAATTAACTCTCCAGCCATTAGGTGTGCGCCTTTTGAATATTTCAAAATAGAAAAATGTACAAATATCTTTGACAACCGAAGATTTAATATCCTTGTGTAAATTTGTAAGGCTCGTAAACGCTGAGGTTGGATATATCCTAGAAAATTGAAATTTGTTCGAATATAAGAAGATTAGCTTAACTCTTTTAACTATTATTAATTTATAGGCAAATTAATTATTATTTTTTTTATTTTTATGTATTCCCATAAATTATTAATTTTTGTATTCCGATTAATTTAACTGGGAATATAGGTGATTTTTTAACATTGTCATAATTGTTTTTTTATAATTCTTACTTTTATAGGGAATATTTTTTATATTAATATTTATTATTTTTCTCTTCTTTTTCAAATAAATTATTATGGTTTTTTTTATTTTTACGGGAAATAATTTTTTTATTTCTATAAATTGGTATAATTTTTTATTTTTAATTAATTTTCTTATATTTTTAATTATATATAATTAGTATTTTTTGTAATTACTAAGTATATAGGGAATCATTAATTTGTTTACATTTTCATAAACTTTTATTAATTTGTATTATTATACTATATTTCTTTTATTGATGTAAATTTGTATTATATTGAAGGGAATATCATTAATTTTTGTATATACTTATTAATAAATTATTATTTTTTATTACTAAGCTCAGCTTTTAAGCCTTTTCCATCTGCTCTTCATCTTCTCCAGACAGTTACTTTAAATTTATTGTTCGTTAAAAGTTAACTGTTTGCGGCTACTTTATAGAATCCCCTGTTCAGTAGATTTTTTAAAATGCAACCACAAAACAAAAATAATATACTCGTATGTATACAAGATGCAGGTTTATTCATCTACAAATTTGACTTTTGATATTTGTCGCCTTTGTTGCTTTCAAATAATCAGATTATCTGCCAAATTGGTAAATGTGCCCAAATGTGAATTAGAAATTGCTTGACGCTGTCTCAATAACTGCTGCCTAATGGCATGTCCAGAGTAACTGCTGATCCATAAAGTGCATAAATTAGTTATGCGACAGCTCCGGGGGCAGCCATAGGGCTATCACTTAGCGCTCGGCGGATGGCATTGCCGATAGGTATTACATTGAGCACTGGAAGACCTTCGTGGCTTAAAGCGTGAAAGGTCTTAGAGCCGATTAAAAGGTGATCAGTTTTTTTTTTTTTTTGGGAGGGGGCTTCTAAAATCATTAACGAATAAATGTACTTCCTATAGGCCATCAATAATTGCCTCGAACTGTGCGCGACAATTTTGGTCGCATTTTGAACTTTCCAGAGCTTAAATTGTCACTACTTGAATTTCAGGCGGCGTTGTTGTCGGTTTGGCTCGTTTGTGTGCTTGGCTTTAAGCCAAATCAGCCGAAAGCCATTGACTGAAACACGCCCACAGCAATCACAGCAATCGCAACTGGCCCAGCCCTCCGCCCCCTTACATTTGATGAGCTTTATTGACTGCGGTTGATGTCATAAGCTATTTATTATTTGTTTTGTTCATGCGCTTTAATACACTTTCGGTTTCAGTTTTATTATTTTTATTATATTCAACATTATTTTCCTCGCGTCTCGCCTTTGTTTACTCATTTCATCAATCACAGTCACTGCCACTGCCACTAGGCCTGGAGGTTCATATCGTTTTTTTTTTCTCTTTTTTTTCTTGGCAGAGTGTCATTGTCCTTGCACTCGCAAGTGTAACAAATTTTAATTTCAGTTTGAGTTTCTATTGATGTAAAGTTTACTCAAAACTGATTAAATATTAAACATTCGCAACGAATTGTTGTCAGTTATGCCTTGAGCTTTAAGTACTTGCCAAGCTGCTTCATAATCAAACTTATAAATGGAGAGTTTTTTATAAACATTATTTGTATTTAAAAATAATAAGGAATATCTCCTAAAAATTATGTATATTTTTATTGAATTTTATTAATTTGTATATTGTTTTGTATTTTGTAGGTAAATAATTTCCTTTCAAGCTTTCAAGTACTTTTAAAGCGAGTAGGAAAAAGTTTAAAGCTTTTAAGAGTTTAATAGCAATCAATATATATAGTTTATGTCTCTTTAAATTAGGCTTAAGGGTGCTAAATTAAATTTTTTTTTTTTGGAAATAGAGTTTAAAAAACTTCTTTAAAGTCGAGCTTTAAGGTTCGTGTCATTTTTCATTAAAAATCAATAAGGCCTTGGGATTGTCGGGAGCTTTATGGCATATTGTAATCACAACAAATATCTTCCAATTAATATAACAAGACTTGGCTTGCAGCTTTAATGTTTTGCTAAAGATTTTTTTAAGTGAACTTAATTATATGTATATATTACAACAAATATCTTAAAGCGAAAGCAAGGAAGTTTGCAACAGCATTTGGATGGAGCTTTAATGTATTGCTAAAGCTCTTTTTAGGTCAAGCTTTTAGCTTTAAGTGAATTTAATTGTGCATAGCTAACAAACAGAGCTTGAACCTTGTTAAATTGTGTGGGAAAAGACGAAATGCTTTAAAATAATTTTAATAAAATTGTCACGCAGTTTTCCCGCTGAGGAAAGGGACAGTTCCGCATTGTAAATAGCTGGCGATTATTGCTTATTATGAGCCGGAATTAAATTGTGTTAGCGTGTGAAAAACGGAGGACACGAACGCACTTAAAGTAGCCCAGGTGTAGCATTATGAGCCATTTGTCGAAGCGTAAACAAACCAAAAACAACAAAAAAATACCAAGTCAAACCAAACAGCGGCAACGACATTGAAAATGGACATAAAAGTGGGCAAAAACATGCCGGAGATGCCATTTCGCACCTTCTGTGCGCTGCTTAATTATTGTGGAATCTAATGACAATGGGAATGGCTATAAGCATGCATATAATTCTTTTGTCATGCCGCCCCAGAGGCAGTCCTTAAGCCGAACGGGCTGATCTCATTTGCGGGTAATTTAAATGTAAATTTAATCAATATGCAAATTTCATTAATTTCTTATTGAGCTGAGCGTTCTCAAAATATGTTTGAGATATTGATATGCTGGCTATGCTCTATGAAAGAAAAACGAAACAAAAGCCGCGCTGAATTGAGGAAGACAAACGTATATCGATCAAGCCGAGCGTTAAAGCAAGTTATTTATGCATAATTAATCTATGCTCTGGCAAAAATTAGCAAAACTCAATTGGTTAATTAATAAGAATTCAATAGTTATTAATTCTCAGCTCGTTGCGTCAATAAAAAATCGATTTAAAATCTCAGTTATAAGCATAAATATGCATATAACGCATATAGTTCAGTTATCTTATATTTAATCTAATTCTCAGACATAAAACTTTGTTTTGCCATCATTAATTTCCTTTTATTGATGGCACACTTCTGCAGAAATCCATTTTAAAATGGAACCATAAAAATCTCTTTTGCTATAATCAATAACACAAAAAAACTTAAATACCCTGTAAGAATAATAAGGGGCATACGCACGTACAAATTCTGTAAAGTGTATGTTAAAAATCTGCGAATGTTGAGCTAAATATGTTAAAAAAATATATATATATATAAATAATAATAAAATTAATTTCAAATCAATAATTGTGTAACTTTTACAACTTTTTTAAGATTTTTTTTTAGATACTATTTAATATTTTTGTAATTATTCACCAGATTTTTTGGTATTTATTCCAATAATATAAACAACAGTTTTTCCTTGAACTCTAGACCTTTTCATAATGAAATATCTAGTCATGTATATATTCCAGTTAATAATTTCAATTTTTTTTATATATTATTAAATATATTGATAAATAGTTCCCGGATTTGTTGCTTTTCGTTAAAATCTTTATACCCTAGACCTTTTGATAGGGCAACGCGCAGTCGAGTACGCTCGCTTAGAGCATTCGCAATTGTTGTTGTACAGAAACTAGTTGGAGTATTAACTTTTACTTTTGTTTCGTATAATTTTTGTTTTTTGTTCGCCAGAACAGGCAATATCTTTTATTCTGCCAGACATGAACATTAATTCAGCCGTCTCTTAATCTGTCTGTCTGTTTTGGCCATTGTGCAGCGGGTTTTGGACACATTGAACATGGCTCCGACGCAGTGTTAAATGGGGATTTTTTTTTTGTGTGTGGGTATTTTGCTTTTATAGTTTTTGGCAACTCCTTTGGCGCAACGTTTATTGATGAGCGCACATTAGGCGACAATGTATTGTTTTGACTAAAGATTCCTTCTTAGTGCTATAATTGATCGCCGCTAATTTGAATCTCAATGAATTCTACACAATTTATGCCGCGCTGCAATTGTCATGAGAATTGCATACGAAACTTGTCTATCTGCGGGCGGGCAAAGCCGGCGCATTTATAAGTGCCAAGTTGAAAGGCTTCGAATGCAGCTCAGCTCAATTAAAATGTTATAAATTGCTCTCTGCACTGCGTTTACCTATTCAAAATTGCGCATACGTCGTGTGGTGCGCTCAGCATTTTAATTAAAAATACAAATAATAATCAAAAAAGCCAAAAATAAATAAATAAAAATAAAAAGAGCCACGAAGTCTGATGGCCAAGAGGAAAAATTGCCAGCAACTTTATTTAATTTATGCTTTCAACTTGATTCATAAATTTTCCGCTCACAGTTGCTTGTTTTTGCAATTTAGTTAATAAATGTTAGATTTAACTGCATTACATATAATTTTTATACTCTTGTAGAGAGTATTTTAGTATTGTCATTAAATGTGACATCTCCGACCCAAAACAAGTAAGAGGTTCTAGTCAGGAGCTCCCGACTAGGGAATACCCTGAACCCTCTTTGAGGTGGTAGCGGGTAGGTGGCGATAGGTATAAAATGAAAGATACTTGACATATATAAAATATTCTAGAAGCAACATATCATGTTTGGTGAGTCTAGCTCTAATTATTTAAACAATTTGCTAAAAAAACAGGATGTCGATATCAATTTCTATCGATTGCTTGGAAACGGAGTAAGTTATCGATTATCGGAAACAAACTCGATCTGCGCAGGCCATAGGAGCACCTACATCTAAAATTTCAAGTCGGACGGACGGACAGACGGACATGGCTAGATCGACTCGGCTATTGATGCTGATCATGAATATATATACTTTATGGGGTCGGAGATGCTTCCTTCTGCCTGTTACATACATTTAAATTTTGCACAAAAACATTATACCCCTTTTACCCATTTTTAATGGGCTCAGGGTATAAAAAATACATTTTATATATAATTTTATATTCAAGATATCTTAAACAGATATTCATTATAATCATAAAGCTGCCGTAGGAACAATCGGTGGAAAATTAGGTTCTTGTATGGCAAAATATTCTGTGTTTCATCAGGCATTTGCGAACTTCACTATTTCCACATATTACCCAAAAGTAAATGTCTAAAAGGGCATTAAATCTTCGGCGTACCGAGCATATCCCTACTTTCGCTTCCTTATTTTTTTTTTTTTTATGAAGATTAAGATATTCGTCTAAATTTTTAGCTGCGGATTACTATCGACTATTTTTAATTGTTTGACTTTTTTAACTTAGCTGGATTTCATAAATTGAAATTGATAGATTCACATACAATTTTTGTGCTATAAATTAGTTTTTTTTTTTTAGGTTTTAATTATCATCTTTTATTAAAGACAATTTTTTATATATGATGTATGATTATACCACATTTTTCATACTTTTTTAAACATATATATTATTTTCTAGATCCTGTTTGCAGCATGTCCAAACCAACTTTTTCTATTTTGAGTTTTTGTCAAGCGCTGAAATATTAAAAAAATCTTCATTAAAGCAGTTCTCAGCTCTTTCGAATTCCTCTCGGTATTATCTTTTTTTGTTATAAGCAATTAGCCAATCTTATCTGGGCGATAATTGAAATGGTATATTGTAAAGATATTGCACAAAGATTTTTCGTTATTTATTCACTTTGCACAATCGAAAAATGCCTTGTGTGTGTGTGTGTGTGTGTGTGTGTGTGTGAGGGCTGAGGCTGAGGAGAGGTACACGCCCCATTCGAGTGGCATTTGGCAACCAAGGCTTTTGTGCTGGCAGATTGAATAATGATTGCCATTCACACCGACTGGACATGACTGACCTATGTTAATGCGCGTATTAACGGTTATTTGTTATTTGTCAGAGTAATCATAAAAATGCAGCAAGTGACAGCACAAGAATTTGCAGTCAAACTTTGCCCGCTTTGTTGCCTGTCAATTTTGTCAGAAGTTAACATTATTTGTTGTGTTTATCAAATTATATTTTGCTTCTTTTTTTTTTTTTTTCTTATATTACTCTGTGGTTTTATTTATTTTGAAGCATTTGTACGACCCGCTGTGCTATTGCAGCCTTGTATCTAAATGTTGTTAACTTTATTCTTCAGCTGCTGTGATGCTTCAATAATTTGTATTCGATTTTTATCCATTGGTACTCGTTTTGATTGCTGCTCAGCAAGCGAACAAGTGCGGTGGGGTATATTCGCTCCAATTGAACTTATGTAATGCTTAACAGCAGAAGATACTGTGTGCTTATGTGGGATGTTTTGAGTTTTTAGTGGGGTTAAATAACCTTCTCTCTCTATGTTAATTTTTCCTAAAGTACTTTTTTTTAGGTTAAATACATACAAAAATGGAAAGCAAAAAGTAAACACCCAGATAGTCTAAGTATTTTGTAAAAATTATTAAATCGTTTCGGCCTATTACCCTAAAAGGTTAAAGTTTATTTGAGCAAGTAAAACCCTTAGATAACAAGCATACCGCATTGATGGCCAATAATTCCCAAGCAGTTTAAGCATTGCTAAAAAGACTCGATCATTGCGCCTCATTGGACATAGCTGCAGTTACTTATTTGCCCGCCGTCTTAATATTTCCTCTGCGCGTGCTACCACAAAAGGTAGCTCGAAGCCAACGCAGGCATATAATGCCTGTTGTTCTGATTGAGGCTGTTTTTGTGCTGCTATTGTTGCATTTGTTTGTTGAATTTGTATAATCCCAATAATCTCATTGAAATCATTGAGCAAATGTGCATTTTATGCGCATGCCTTATGAGCTTAAGATTCCCGAGCTACTGTGCAGAATGGCCCATTGTTGCTTGAAAGCTATTGATTGATATGCAGTCATTATGATTTTGTGCATAGAATTAGACAAATTGTTATGAGCAGCATATGAGAATTATCGAATAAAAATGTGTACCATATATGTACATATATATGTATATGTTTAAGATCATATGCTCGAACTACTCAAAGTCGCAGCTGTTGCGGAACATCAATCAAATGAGTTTTGAAATCTTATGCGTTTCTTAATCGCAAAATGTATTTGCATTTAAAGCTGTTATTGTATGCAGAATTAATTGTTTGTCGCTTATACTAAATATTAATTTACCATATCGGAAATGGAAATACCAAAACGAAAATCAATTATCACATATATAATATCAAAGGTACAATTTGTCATAAATATCAAAACTAATCGATGAGCAATGAGCGATTTTTGATTTGAATATTAAAATGGAAGCGTAAATAACAAATTTCTATCAAAAAACAAAAAAAAAACAAAAAAAAAAACAAAATAAAACCAAAAAAAAAACTCGTTTGTTTCACACTTCGAAGAGACTAGAGATTATATGTGGCGTCAAGAGACCTACACAAATGCACATAAATGGCAAAATAAACTTAATTACGCTCATTAAGAAGGTAAATTCCTTTAATTAATTAAACTTTCACAGCGTACTGCGGTTGTCCAGAACGTTGGCTATTGGCCGTGGATATGTTTATCTGTTTATCTGTTTTTTAATGCGGATTCTATAAAAAGACCTGCCATGCCGCATTCCAGAAAATAGAAAAGAACGCGAAGCCAACTAATTAAATTGAACGCAGTTCCTAAAGTTGCACTCTGGGGATTTCAGGACGACATTCTTAAGACTGCGCTGGCCTTGACTGTGGTCAAGTCTTGTGCCGCAAGGCAGCCAACATAAAAATATAATATTCAAGAGCGAGACGCTGAGACAAACGGAGAGGAGGGAGAGAGAGTGACAGAGAGAGAGAGATCTCTGGCCACAGCCTCAAGGCCGTTTGTTGACGCTGGCGTCTGGAGTGGAAACCTGATGAGACCGACAACAAAATAGAAGAAATTACTATCTGAGTGTCTTACAAAATGTGGTTTAGACCCACATAATTATGGCCAGAGAGATACGTGTGTGATTACAACAAAGGCTTTTGTTGGCGGAACTGCGCAACCAGATGACTGGCAGATGCCAGAGTTATGTGGCCAGCCAACGCATCCAATTCCAATTCCATGGCAAGTTCTCTACACGCAGGGCCAACATAATTTGTCTGTGGGTCAGTCGAGGCATTAAAAAGCAACAAATTTGTATGCTCTCAAATTATATCAAGTAGCCGACTAGAAACCAGTTCTAATAACAATAATAATAATGCTGCCACTAGAGCTAAGTAGTTCTAGTTCTAGCGCTGCAAATCAGAAATTAAGATGACTTGATTATGCCTAAATTATGCTAATCTCTGCTCTTTGACGATGCGACGACAGCGGCCAATTACGTCAGCTTAGCAGCACGAGACCCATAACCTGCACAATCTATGGCCCCAGTTCTTAAGATCTTCAGTTATTTTAGGGGCCACTAATCATATGCATATCCGCCTTCTTAGGGGCTCCAAACAACGCGGCTGCAGTCAAAACAAAGATCTTGATTTGGTTCATTGGTTTGGCAATACCCTACAAAACAAAGGGCTGCTGGGGCTTATTCGATGAGCAGCAAGAAATGAACATTTTCATAGAACGCTTCCCAGTGCGCTTTAATAGCGGCATTTAATATGTTTTAAGCTAAAACTCTTTGGGAATTATAAACAAAATACAGTTAAATAGATTTGAGCTTACAGAATTCATATTTTTTATGTTTGAATCTTTGGCATAAGTCCTGAAGAAGTTTGGCCTAGATGGCAACGCAGTTTCAAACGTAAGTGTTGGACAATGCACAAAGCCGGGAATTATTAAGTGATAGCTTTTAAAATTCTTAAAGATTCTTGATTGGCAATTACAAAATTGACTTCAAAACAGATTTAAAACAAATTTGTATCAAAAATGTTTTTTATCGTCATCGGTTTACCATTGAATTTGGATTTTTTCTACAATGCTGAGTATTTAATAGTCCATCACACCCGAGCAGCATTCTTTACACACGAACTTCGTTTCGGTTAGGCTGTAAGTCTTTTGGCATACGGTAGCTCAAAGACATTTGTCAGGCTGGTTGATAAAAAAAAATAAAATAAAAATATGCCGCATTGGAACTTGATCTCAGCATGTTTTAAAAATCCATTTACAACTTTTTATGGATTTAATGAACATTTTAGCACCAGCTACGCATATTGACTATTTTTCCGCTGCCTGACTTTGGTGTCCATTTCCATGGCAAAATATCTATCGAGTATTCTAATTAATTTTAACCCAAAACTGTAATTTAATTATCTTACATTTTTGGTAATAAAAATTAGAGAAGACAGAAAAAAAAAAAACCGAATAATATAAAGAAAAAAATTCCAATACAGAACAGAAATCAGACAATGTCAAAGACTTTAGTTCCGTTTGTCATAAAAATGCCGGTAAAGATGAAATTTGTTAAATATGTTATTGAGCATTTAGTTTTTTATTATTTTGTTGTCTCGCCGTTTTCCTCACCCACATTGTTTTTAAATATTTCAATCAACCATTTCGCAGCACAACAAATTGCTCAGCTGTCAATATTTTTTCAAAGTTTTTATGCATTTTCGAACCAGCCAGCGCTCAGCTCCTGGCTAAGCTTTATTAATTGTTCTTGTGCCAGCTTGTTGTTTGTTCTTTGAAACAGGATCTGCTTAGGAATAGTATGTGTTTTATCTAATTTGTGCATGCTTTAACAACTAACTTACCATCAATCTTCATTTCCTGATGCCTTCAGCGAGTGAAAGGAGTCTGGAGTCTGACGTCAGTTGTGTTCCATCCACCAACAAAGAGCTGATTCATTTCAATATTTGTAGCATAAGTTTATATTTGAAATGCGTAATAGTTGACCTTCGGCTTGCACTATTTGACTCATGCATTCTCGATCAGAAAATTAAATCAAATTCCCCAATGCCCAAGTCCAAGTCCAAGTCGAACAGTTCAATAACCTGCCAACATTGGTATTCTTGTGGTTCGCATGGTTTATGGTCAGCTAATAAATGTATCTGATTCATAGATGCTTGTGAAATCTTTTCTAGAAAAGTTTTCGGACATTTTTATAATAATTTTATTATGCATAACTTTATTAAGTCCGCTTTTGAAATTAGTTAGTCACAAATCTGTCAGCCAAGCGAGTTGCTTATTTTGTTATTTCAACAAAGCTTAAAAAAGAAGAATCTACTCCAATTTAACTCCGCCAGAGGAAAGCGATTTAAGGCTTTATTATTTATCAAGCTGCAAGCTTTGTTTTAAGATTCAATTTGGCCCTAGAACTGATCAGCATCCTCTGATCTCTAGCAATGTTTTGTAGCTTACTTGGCATTTACATTAAGGAATATATATGGAAAGATGTGATAATTACAAAGACGGGGATAGAGGACATGGTCTAATACTGCATGGTGTTTAGATGATTCGCCTCTTAGGTAGGTCGCAAGGAGAGGAGGAATCTTAAACTAAGCCAGAAATAGATACGGAAAGTAATTTTATAGTTCGTTAATCTTTTGGGAGCTACATTATTTTGAAAGTTATTTTATTTTATGAAACTTCATCGAGTACCCTTCTCTTTATGCTTATTGTTATGCTTATTATATTATAGATGCTTATCTTATATTTTAGCGCTCTTTTCGCTAATATAATAAATAGTATCTGTAATACTAGAAAAATAGGTTATATTAATGTACTATATTTAACTTTTATAGCTTTAATGGAAATTTCAAAACAGAACTTTTAAGTTCAGTTCTTGACATTGAGTCATATTGTTGGATTGATCAGTAATGAACATTAGAGCTGTCCCTTCATTAATATAATAATATATACACATAATAAATAAACATAATAAAATAATGTATGTTGGAAAAAAACGTTTGCCTACGTGACACAATTAAGGTCGCACTCAAAAAATAAATACAAATACATAAATAAATTAAGAAAACGCAATTAAAAAATTCAATTTGTTTATATTCAAAAACAAGGAATTATTTTTTTGTATTTAAAAAAAATTAAATATAAATTAATTATAAACTGAAAAATTCGTTTGAAGATTTACATAATTTACGCAAACTTGTTTATGTTTTAACTATCCAAAAACTTAGGATTATTTTTTTTAATTTTAATACGTATTAATAATATTACTTCTGGAATTTCTAGCATTAATTTAGTTAGGTAAATGCCCGAAACCGGTAGAAGGCAAATAACTTGTTCTGATTGCGGCTGAATGTAAGCTAAATTTTGTTAATATTGTTATTAAAGCCAAAGAACTTGCCAAAATGTTTAAAGGGCTGGTAAAGCTCATAAATTCTTCTAGAATTCGCGTGCCATTCGTGAATAAAATAATAATTCAAAACTTATTTTAAGCAAACTCGTTTTTTTTTTATCACTTTCACGGCTTGCCAAATTATTGTGTGTATATATAATTATTAATAAAAAAAAAAGATAAATATATATTTGATATCAGGAATTTCTAGCTTTTATATTTGATCAAATTGCCGAAACGAGTATAAGGCTATGAATAATCTAATAAATATTTATGTGCCACAATAAACTTGTTATGTTGGCTTAAATACTTAACGCTTAGGTGAAAGGAAATGCCCAGCAGTCTGGTACTTAACTAGGGCCTCTCCCGAATCGACCAGCTGAACTGTTTTTTGTTTGGCTATTCGAAATTTCACCCAGCAGCATGGTCCAATGCACTACCCTGAACTGAACTCGCATTGTTCGATTCTTCAATTAATAATAGACCAATTCGTGCCACAAAAGAAATAAAGGAAAAGTCGAACTGCTTTGATTATAATGTGCATTTGATTTGCGAATCAGTCTGCTATTGACCCGCCAGTAATTACACAATATAAGTAATACCCACATATATACATATATATGATATATATATATATATATATGCTCCAGCTTTCATCACGCGGACTGCCCCAATAAAAACAAACCACAACCTCGCACAATACCAAAATCCTCTACGGTTTGTGGCATTCAAACGGGGGCTTTGAAAACTTCAGATGTGTTAGACCACAATTGTGACTTGCACTTGATGGGGATTGCAGCAGCCGAAGGGGGCCATTTATGATATTGTGTCAACAAAGTGGGAAAAATTACGCTGCCAAATCATTTGCGGGCCCTGCCTTGACCCACAAATAAAATGAAATTCATTCTATAAGAGCCAAAATTGGGCGCATTAATTAGCCATTAATTGTTAGCAATTGATAAGCGCAACTATTATTATCTATTTTTTTGGCATGCCGAAATCGTCGCGGATTTCAGTGTTCACTTTCTGGCACCTGCGAAAAATGCGGCTTGGTAATTAACATGGTCTCAAAATGCGGCCAAATCTCGTGAATGAAATTTCGGTTTGGCAATATAAAATTTGTTTTTTCACAGTTTCGATTACATGCAGTGTAGTTTATAGGATATATGTATTACGAGCATTCGAATTTCCACATGCCGCGTAATTTCCAACACGTCTTCAGCTTGGGGCCTGACTAAATTCGGTTGCGTTTTGGGGGCCTCTCTTTTGGGTTGGTTTTATAGTCGAGTCTTTCGGCATGATCAATATTTAATTTTGTTAATTAATTGTTTTGTTTCTATTGTTTACAGCATTCGCATTTTAAACAAACAGCTGCTAGCTGCCTTATTTCTGTGTTTGTATTTTGTATATTGTATATTGTATATCGTATATTGTATTTGGCTTATGAATCAGCAGCTTGGCTTTGGCTATGACAGGGCCGAATGACTGTGACGTTTTGGTTAGAACATCTACCCGGATTTGTTTGCGGCTTTAATTGCCAGCCTTTAAAACAAACGTTGGAATTTAATTGTTTCCCAGCAATAATTTTTGCGTGAGCCACAAAGCAAAAAAAAAAAAAAAAACCCAAAAAAGGAACTATGCAAAAATTGCTTCTCGTTTTTTTTTTTTATTTATTTTTTTGTTTTTTTTTTTTTTTGAATATTATTTTGACAAATTGCCTGTTTCATTAAATAGAATTACCGTATAAAATGCGAATGTCGTAAAACTTGGTTGGCTCTAGAACAAATTTGCCTAATGCTACTAAAAAAGTTCATAAGCAGAACAAAATCAATTAGCTGCCGGTCCTAAAGTCAAGCCAAGAAAATAATAAAAAGCAAACCCACAGAGAAACTAAACAACTGAAACTAGAAAAACAACAGAAGCACAAGAATTGCGATTAAAACGGCGGAAAGACTTTCCGAATAGCTGTGCCAAAAGCCCAAGAAGCTTTAGAGGTGGAAGAAGAAGCAGCTCAAGAAGCTGCTCTGCTCTGCTTTGAACTGATCTGCTCGGCTGAGCATGCACGCCCGCACTGAAAGCCAGCGCAGCCACACACGGCTAAGGCCCAGGCTCGCTCGCGCTCTCCCTCTCTCTCTCTCTCTCTCTCTCTTTTTTGGAGAGCCGCTGCCAACGAAAGTGAGCAAAAGCAGCAGCAGCGCCGCATCGCATCTGCTGGCGTCAACGCTTTTGTTGCTGCTGCTGCTGTTGCGTTCGCTGTCGCTGCCGCTGCTTGCTGCCGCGGCTGCTGCGGCTGCTGTTCTGCTGCTGCTGTTGTCTTCTGCTTGAATCCACTTGTTCGCATCTTCGAGCTGCGTTGGCAGCGTCGTCGGCGACGCCAACTATTGTGTTTGTTGTTCTGCTTGCCGACGCTTGGGTGCTGCTAGATATCTGAGGCTGCGACGCTGGCAGCGACGCTGGCGCTTCCAAACGTTTGCTGGGCCGCATATAAAAACGACGAACTTGGTAAAAATATTCACAATCATATTGAAGTATTGAAGTTGTACACGTTACGTGCGTTCAGTTGTGCGAGTTTAAACAATATATATACACATAAAACCCCACAGTGTGTAAGTGTGTTTCATTAATAATAATAATAAAAATAACAAAATACAGTTAATTTAATAATTAAACAAATGAATGAAGACAGTTTGCAACAAGTGCCGAGAAATGAACTAAAGACTTTGTGCCACATTTTGTGACTAGTGACAAGTGCCAGGCATCAAGGATATTTTGTAAAAATATATTTTTTAAGGATAACTTAGCTAGAGTTAATTGCCAAGTTTTCCAAGTGCTGCACAATAACCACCAAAATTAACTGTAAATTGTGCCGTGACGTTATTTTTGTTGTGGCTGCAAATTAAATTCATTTGCGGTTGATTGATTGATGGATGGTTTGATTGATTCAGCTGCCGCACCGCCTCTGCCACACAATACCCAGCTCTGCCTAACAGGCATGCCCTGACGCTCTGTCGCTCTGTCTGTCTGTCTGTACGTCTGTCTGTCTGTCTGTCCGCCTTGACTGGGCTGTGCATTGTGTTTAACTCACTTGAAATTTATTTGTTAGAGATGCGATCTGAACTTTGTGCCGCTGTTGCAAAATTGCATACGCCAACAACAAGAGAGAGAGCGAGAGAGAGAGGGAGATGGCGAGGGCGAGGGCGAGGGCGAGGGAGACAAGACAAACATTTGCACATTTAATTTATGTGAAAATCAGTCACAGAATCTCT
Organism: Drosophila littoralis; assembly: GCA_018903485.1. Lineage (NCBI taxonomy): Eukaryota > Metazoa > Arthropoda > Insecta > Diptera > Drosophilidae > Drosophila > Drosophila littoralis. The sequence goes on from JAEIGF010000383.1 coordinate 4,222,726, forward strand.
AACCCAACTAGCTAAAGAGCTAACCAAACACCAAGTTCAGGCGGAAGCCACACTTTCCAGCCGCAGCTAAATTAACATACATATATATGTCCAGTTGCAAGCGTTAGAACACAACAACTGGCCACTTGGAGCAGACGAGTGTGCATTAATTTGCTGCATTCCATTCAAATGTAAATTAATTAGCATTTTTTTTTTTTATATTTTGGCTGTTCTTCTTTAACGAGCCGCACAACGGCAAAAACAAAAGATTATCCTCAAAAGCCAGTTCGTTGCCTAAGTCTTTTGTTTTTAGCGCCAAGCCAAATTCGGCAAGTCCATCAATTCCCGTTAAAAAGTGTGTCAACTGACAAGAGGCCCGAGGCCACAGAATTCCCAGAAGTCAAGCAAATTATGAATCTGCGCATCAATCAGAGAGCAGAGAGCAAAAAATTAATAACAATAATAATAAAAACACAATTTTTGCCAGCTTAATTCTGAGCGCATTATGGAGAGAAAGTATTAGAAACTCGCCAAAAATTCCCAAGTTGTTTTTAATGAGCGCAGCCAAGAAACGAAAATCGCATAACATATTTTATGCAAATTAACTACAACAACTACAACTGAAATTCGCTGTGGTAAAACCAACAAATTTGATTTGTATTTATTATAAACATTCGCCTGTCCGTCCGTCCGTCCGTCCGTCCGTCGGTCCGTCCATAGATTTTTATTTATAGCACTGAGTCAGCTGGCACGCATCCAGCCAAATTTGGCTCAAATCGAACAGCTTTAGAACTGTCGTAGTTCTCCCTCTATCTCAATCTCTATCTCGTTGTCTATCGCATCGTATATCGTGTTTATCTGTTAATGCTAATTTGTTGGCAGCTTTTGCTTTTCATTTTCTATTGTTTCTATTAAGAATTTACGAGCCAAGATATTTGGGCTTTGAGTCAGCGGGCAGGATTTAGCAAACTGGTCATGACAATCGAAAAAAAGAAAGAAAAAAAAAAGAAGAACAACTGACATCCTGACTATAAAAAACGAACGAGCAAATGCAAATGAATTAACTTCAAGTTTGTCAATTTAGACACTAACTTGTCAGCTGCCATCAATTATGAAATTGCCGCACTAAACGCCAAGAGGCTGGCCAGAAGCTAACCGAACGACGACGCCTCTTTGCGTAATCCAAGCGGCCAAACAGCTTAGCAACGATTTAATGAATAGACAGACAGACGGGCAGACGGGCAGACGGACGGACAATACGGATGGACATATCCAAACAGATACATCAACTAGACGCAACAGCAGCAGTTGCTGCTTTGTAATTTATCTGACTTAGAATCTTTGACAAATTGCACAGCAGCCGCCCGCAGGGGGCAACAATAAATATGCTGCTCCATAGATAAACATATATACTCAATTTATATATATGTATATATGTATATATGTATTTTTATATATTTAGGCATATCTTTTGCAAGTCTTTTCGGAAGTCTGCTTGGCCAAAAAACAAGTTGTGCGCTAGACACTGAAATTCCTTTGCGCAAACAACTTGTAGACAACTGCCCAAAAGCCTGGCCTGGCCTGGCCAGCCTCACGCAGCGGACTCCAAAGTAGAATCCGCTGGACAGTCATGCAGTCTGAAGTGGACGCTTGTCAGCAGCAAGTGCCATTTGCCATGTTAACCATATTGTCGTAGTAGTTGTTACAGCTGCCTCTGCTGCTGCTACTGCTGCTGCTGCTGCTGTTGTTGTTGACGTGGAGCCGGCTCATTGCAATATCCATAGCTGGCAATCCGCGTCAGACACCCAGATACATTGGCACAGCGTGTAGGCTGAGGCTTGGGGCTAACTCTCAGCATCTTCGGGGTATCCGGCGCGTGCACTTTTATGGCATTTTGCACGTTCCTGTTGCGAAATTATGTCATCACGATATTTTGCATTTCATCGATGACGACAACAACAACAGCAACAACAGCAACTGACAGCTGACAGCTCGTGTTATAGCCGGCCGGCAAGCGCTTAGTCAGCAGTTTCTAATTGTTTAATGTCGATTAGCTGGTTCGGGTTTTTTTTTATTTATAGCATGGCGGGAAATTGTAAATCAAGCTTAGTTTATTGTAATAGTTATCTATCTGGAATATGTTGATCTTGTGGTAAATGTTGGACTAGTTTTAATGGTGCTCGAACAGGAATAACTAGAACTGAACTCAAAACTTTTAACTGCCTTTGCCTTAGTCTAGTTTTAGATGACGATTTAAATACAAGAAAGAAGAAATATAAAAAAAAATATTTGCCTTGGCTTAATTTTTAGTTATATATCAAAAGTTTAGTACTAGATAGCATAAAAAATAAACAAATAATAAATAATAAAAACAGTTAAGAAATATAATAAGTATTTAAGAAAATTTAATTATTAATTATTTTACTTTTATATATTGAAAACTTGGGAAAACTAGGAAACTTGGGAAAGCAAGAAAATAATAAATAAATAACAATTACAAGCGCAAAGTTAATTATGAAATATATTTAATATTTACATAAATAATAGTATTTATGTGCAGAGATCTAGGTACTGGGATATTTCGATAGCAAAAATAAATTTTTAAAAAAAAATAATAATAATAATAATAATAAAAATTAATAATTATTTTATTTCCAGATATTTTTATTATATTACATAATTTGTTGAATTTATTTTAAATTGTGGAAATGCCAATATTTATATTTATTGCACAATTCTCTGAAAATGTCGCTCAAAAAACCAGCATAAATTAAAAACAAATTATTTAAAAACTGTGAATATCAAGTTGCTTTCATATTATGTAATTTAAATAAAAATAAATAAATATTCAATAAAAATATAATTTATATGTGTAATAATTATGAATTTTAAATGAACTTCCAATAATTATGCATTTTTAATTATCTTCCATTTCAGAAGCGACACGCATTTGGAATATAAACTCAAACGCCATGTCACGGTTTCAAAGCCCACTCGCTTTGGCGCTGCTGCTGCTGCTGTTGGCCATGCAAGGCGCCGTCAATGCCAGCTACCAGGCCAACATGTTCCTCAATGGTCAATATCAAAACGATATTAAGGAGCAGCCCGAAACGCATTTCTCCGTCAATCCCGTCTCGAATCCATTCCTGCATCATGCCGTGATCAGCAGACAGGCGGCGCCATTCCAGGCGCCAACCTATCTGCCGCCGCTGGAGCAGCTCAAGTGCGCCAATGGACAGCAGTGTGTGCGTCAGGATCAGTGCCAGAATGGCTACTTTAGCCAGCAGCTGCCCAAGATTCAGGTAAGCCAGCCGTAGAAATCATCAGATTGTTGCTCTTGCTGTTGTTGTCGTTGTCGTTGTTGTCGTCTCGGGTCGCTCGGCTAGTTTGCTAGCAATTGCATAATGCGCATCGATTGTGGCTCGGTTAAACCCGACATTCATGAAATATACGAGTAAATGTGGCAGGCGCTTGACAAGCGGCAGTCCGGCCGGACAACCGGACAGCCGGACAAAAGGCCAACGCCAAATTAAAAGCCTGTCTACGGTCTGGATAATGTTGAAAATATGGCAATGCGCCTGATTAGCCAGATCTGATCTGCATTTTTTATTGTTGGCACAGTCACCGTTATTTTCCGGTTTGTCGTTACAACAAATATATACATATATATATATATATATATATAAATGAAAACCAAAACACATTCAACCTTTCGTCGGCAGCGCATTTCGTAATAGCTGGCGAGTGAAATAAAAAGTGAAGTTCATGTTTAATTGCTGCTCGCCAAGTTCGCCGCTTGCCAAAAAGAAATTTATGTAAATGCACAAAAGTTGTTTTATTTATTTTTTCTTTTTTTTTTTTTTGTTATTGTTGTTGTTGCCCTCTTTGCTCTGCTGAGTGCTCGATTTTGCATATTCATCGGCCGCCCATAAATAAGGTAAACAAAACAGATCACAGACCCCCAAAATTGTTGCACCTGCAACTGCAAAATCCGGCGGTTTCTCTCCATGCTCTGGCTTATGGCCGCAAGAGTTCGAGTTGCATCGAGCGTCTATGCAAATCAATGGCGACAATTGCAATTTGCGACCAAATTTTATAACTTATTTTGCTTTGAATGGCGCGCATCGCCGGCAGCTACAACAAAAGACTTAGGCAACAAACTTGCTGCATATTTAACAGCCTATTCACGTTTATGTGTGCATGCTTGTACAGGTGTGTGTGTGTGTGTGTGTGTGTGTGTGTGTGTGTGTGTGTGTGTGTGCATATAAAAAATGCATTTTATTTCGCGCTTACATTGCAAAACCAAGCAACTGAATTATGTTTTTTAATTAAAAATTATTGAAGACGATCTATGTCTGCTTATTGGCCGCAACGTTGACGTTGACGTTGACGTCGACGTCGACGTCGGCAGCGGCGCCTCAAGTGCACATTTGACCCATTGACCAGCGACGACAAGTTTGGCAACTCAAATAACAGCAACAAATGCAATTTTATTGATGACAAACTTAATTACGCATACAAATAAGAAGGTAAAGTATGCATCTGTTTATTACAACTGCTAGACGGACAAATACCCTGTAGCTAAATCAAACCACAATAAGCCTCATATATTTGAAGAAAGCTTTTGGTCCATCGAATAAAGAACCAAAAGTTGGATTCAACGATTTCCAGCCATGTTAGTCCTGTGATGAGAATCATGATGCAGAAAAATAAACTCTTTCATTAGGCTTTATCATCCAAGGGGGGGAATTTTCCAAAATGTGTGAAACACCCGTCAAATGAATTTGAGCAAAGACCTTTGAAAATGAGTTTGAGTCCGATCGGCTGGTAAGCAAAAATGTTGCATTTAAAGGTTTTTGATCTTTCGACACTTGCGGGTGGAATTTCCCAATACCCAGTCTTGGCGTGCATCTCCATCACATAAGGAAACCGCAGTAACAATTTCAGGTTCCCAGCTCTTAAGGCTTGATCTTTGCGTTGATCAGCAATCAGTCAGTCAGTCAGTCAGTCAGTCAGTCAGTCAGTTTTATATATAGAGATCATATATTCATATATTCTGTCAATCTGTCAAGCTTGAATTTATTAACAGATCTTCCGTGTCCAATATGTCAAAATGTGCGAATATGTTAACAAATTAAAACAAACGTTTTATTTGTGGTTTAATTATGTAGACATTTTTTGATTTGAAAACCTAAAAACTGCAGATATTGATTATTAAACAAAAATTAAGTGTGTTTATTAGAACATCTTCAAATATAATATAGACGAAATGAAGACTTTAAATGCATTTAATGCGTCATAAAAGCAACGAATGTTGAGTTAAATATCTAGTCCGGACACATTTGTTCACTTTGTGGGAGATTTAAAAATTTAAATTTAAATTGAAAAATTAATAAAAATAATATATTACTTACCAAGCAAAAGAATATCAATGTCAGTTGTCTGTTTAATATGCGATTGACTCTAAATTTATTTAGCGCTTTTTTTTTTTGTCTATAAACAAAATTGTGTAGCTCAGGCCATGTTTGTTTGAGTAAACTAATAACAAGATCAATTTAATGGGAATTTGAAGTGTGCATTTCAAGCATTTTTATTCAATTCAATTAGCAATAGCGTTTAAAATATTTAAGAAAAAAATATGGTTCTAAATAATAAATTATAAATAACATATTTAAGCTAAATGTGCGGAGCGCGCGTTTTTTGGCTACGAAACATGTTGATTAGCCGTAGCTAATAAGGCTTAATTTAGTGTGGCTCGAAATGGGCAGCTCAACTGCTCAGCTGCTCAACTGCTCAGCAGCTGCTGGAATTTGGTCATTAAAGTGGCTTAGAGCAATGAACCTGGAAATCGAGAGAATGTCTATAATAAGTGCGACTATTAATAGCTGTATTTAGGAGCTGAGCGCTGTCGACTGCCTAAATTAATTGACTAGCAGCAGATTATTGAGTTGATTAAAGCCAAGCTACAATTGGTAATTACAATAATGCCAATGATCATCAATCAAGAGCAGCCACGTGTACTTTAACTGTATATGTATCTGTAACGGGCAACTGGCAAATATATGTATTTGCAGACCACAAATGTTGACCAATTCGCGCCTGGGCAATAGACAAAGAGCCAAATCGGTAGACAAATATTTAACGCGTGGGCGTCGCAACGCACTGAGTCACAACATTGTGTTTGTCTCTGTGCTTTTGGCCAAATTAGGCAGTCGGCTAACAACTTTTGTGTAAACTTGACTTTGACATAGTCAACAGTGCGAGTTATGCCAATTTGTTTTTTTTTTTTTTTTTTTTCGATTTGTTTGCATTTCCTGAACAATTCACAGCTTTGCGCTTAAGGGAATCTGCAATACAATAATATATTTATACATGTCGAAATACCTCACATTTTTGTTGCTTCTTTCATTAGCGCTCATTATTATTAGCACACAGCACATGCCGAAGAACTTAAGTCAATAAACAAGCCAAATATTTGTGCGAATTTTAGAATATAATTTGCGCACACAAGCAATTAAAGTTAAGCACAACAATCGAAGCTCGGGAAAAATTCTCAGCACGATGATGTCAAGTGCTGTGTGCCGCTTATTTTGATGATTATTCACAAATTTAACAGTGTTTGGATTTACGTCAAAAAAGCCGCACACGTTCCGTTTGTTTGAAAAAGGTTTAACAACCTGTGCGCCAAAAACCCCCCAATTTAAGATAACCAACTGAACCCGCGCATCTAGTCATCCGGTTTGGCGAGAATAGTTCAGTTCAGAGTCTAGCCCGGTGTTCTAGTCGGCGTTCACACGTGCGCGCCTAGCGTGTTAATGTTATCCTGAAAACTGAGAAACAAATATCTCGAAGAGTTTTATCAAATGCGGCTGCCCAAGCACAATGTGTGTGCTTAAGCTAGATGTATTGGCATTTATTATTCAAGCTAGTTCAGGCTTTACTTTCAACTTTAAACACAGCTTAAAGTGCTTCACAGTCATTAAGTTTTGTGTTTTGGTTTTTTTTTTTTATGCTTATAAAAGCGTTTCATAAATTTGTCATTCGTGATTTAAATGATTTGACTGAGGCCCTACTTAGAACTCATGTTCTGCATGTGCCTTGGCAAGAATTTCTAGTTTTCGAATACCAATGGACACGCTCATCCAGTGATCAGCGTTTTATTAGCCAAGGTCGATTAGTTTGATTATTCTTCTTTATTTTGTCTATCTATAAATATATAACTTAAGCGCGTGTTTGCGTTTCGTGAGGCTGTAAAATGTGAACATAAATTAGCCAGAAATCAATTTGGCCTGAAAGCCAGCGAGCCACAGCTTGATTGATATGGTATCAGACCCATATATTTATACATACAGCGTGCTACAGTTCATGTGTGAACTGGTTTTGTTTGCCTAGGAAATGGGTTCAATATTGAGTGAGTTGCATAATTACGATTAATGGCTCAATCTTGAGCCAGCGCTATTTAAGCCATGTTAATGCTGCATTTAAGAAGTCGCATGGCCAAGCTAATTGATTTGCATAGACGTCAAAAGCACGCCTTTGGCTACTGTGAGGCTTCTGTAGCTGCTGCCAAGCAAGACGCAAAAACCAAGAAAGCAAAAAATGCCTAGCAAAAGAAACACCTTGGTAATTCTTGAACTTCTGGCCCGCAGCCAGCTAACATGATCATTATTATTATTAATTTGCAATTGTTCAAATGCCAGCTGGACGTTTGGCTTAAACAAATTAGCCAGCATTGGCGAGGCGTTGCGAAGGTTCCATTAGAATCACATAAAACCGTTGAATGAAGGCGGCAAAGTTCAATGCAAATGCTGCAATGCCAACAAGGCAAGGGGCTAAAAGATAATAAAAAGTAGCTGAAGACTCAGAGTGGCAAGAAAAAGCACAGCATAGGCGGCATTTGTTTGGACATTATTTTAACACATCATTTATGCAACTGCAATGGCCGCTTTGCTGACCTTTTGCCAGAGGCGACTGCAACAACAATTGCTGCAACAGTCGCAGTCGCAGTCGTAGCAGCAGCAGCAGCAGCAGCAGCAACGATCGTTTAGGCCGCTTAATTAATGCCGATGCCAACGAGTGGCAACTTTATGGCTAACAGTGTTGGTCAAGTACGCGGCTACTAAACACATTGATTGATTGTGCGACAAGGCAAGTGGACACTAAGCTTTGTATCTGTCATTTGCCAAGTTCGTTGCAGCAGTCATTTGTCGCTTTATGGCCTATAAAAATACAGGATATTTTATAGCAAAAACATAAAAACACAGCTGCAAAGGATACGCTGTAAAACACATTTAGCCTAAGCATAAGCCTAAGGCTTCAGCTTTTGGCTCAAACACACGGTTATGCAACTTCTGTAGGTTCGTTGCCTAAGTCATTTGTTTATAGTGGCTATAAAAAATGTATATTAAAAAAGGATATCATATATCAAATTAGTTTCAGTTTTTTACACGTTTGCATATGTGGTTATTGCCCGTAACAGGTTTGTTTCCTCAGTCTTTGGTTTTTTATGGTCTATGTAAATTTAATTGCAACGAATAATTTGAATACTTATCATCACATATTTAAGAAGACATATTACATGAGCATTGAGTTTAAGCACAAGCCTCTGAGAAGTTATATAAGCATTAAGTTTGAGTGCACAGCTATGACAAGTTCGTTGCCTCAGTCATTCGTTTGTATGACCTGTAACTTTTCAACGGTCGATAAAGCCATATCCCTCTGTTCGTCTGTCCGTCTGTATGATAGCTTCTGCCCCGATTCTACAAGATATAAAGACTTTAAATTTCAAATATATATTCTCCTATACCATATGTAGAGGCAGTTTATCATTATTTTTTCTTGATATATCATCCCACTTTCAAAATAACAATAATAATCGAATATGAGACTTGGTTTCTTAAACATAACTCGAAAACTTTAAGAGCTAAACAGGCAACATTTCATATGTGGACTGTCGTTTAATATACCCAGATTAGGAATATTTCACCTTTTAGATATCATTACACAATCCCCCTTTAAAAATTTCTTTCAGGTAATATTGATTTCATCTTATTTTAAACGTTAACATTTTCTCTTTGCTTGCAGAACTGCAATCCCGAGTCAAACATCTGCTGCACTTACCGACCACCGGCCACAACGACAACCACAACAAGAAGAACGACCACAACAACCACGCCCGTGCCGTATGCCACCTGTCCACGTGATTCGGATTGTGTGGCGCCGCAAGACTGTCGCAATGGCGAAATCAGCGCCATCAACTATGTGAAAAAGCAGGGGGTAAGTTGTGATAAAACATTTGTCAGACCCAAACCGTTTAATTGGCTCAAATTGAGCAACACACACGCACGCACACACACAAAAAGTAATCATTAGCACCGGAAAATGATCTGGGCGTATCAAAGGTATAAAGTTTTTTGTTGTTGTTGTTGTTGTTGTTTGTGAGCAGCCGAAAAAGCATTAGAAAAAACCCAACAACTGCATAAAATCGCATTTGGATGTGCCAATGATGAGATGCCCCGAAAACAAAGCGTTCCGTAGTTAAATGCAGCAATCGCAGCACATTTCACAAGCAACTGCAACTGCAGCAGCCGGCGGCAGCAGCAGCAGCTGGAAAAACCCACAACAGTTACAGATGCAGCTGATTAGCACACAATTAGTTTACATTTTGAAGCAAAATATTCTTTTGTTGTTGCTGATTGTTGTATTAGTTGTTGTTGTTGTTGTATCTGTAACTAGATGCAAATTGCACTCAACTTTTGATCTATTTGGTTGTGTTTTTTTGTTGTTCGCATCAAATTCTGTGAAATGACGAATTGTCCGCCTCTGCAATCCGAGATTTCAAATCGGCTTTGACACGACATCAGCTAGAACCCGCTGAGATAAGCCTCATTGCGGCGTGGGAGTGAGGCGTGACAGCTACAATTGTCATCTAATATTCGTGTTTGAAAGCTTACAGCTTAAAAGCACAAGAGCTTTAGATTGGCATCAATAGTAAATTCGATATAATTGAAATATAATAATTTAAAAATAACGCATGCACTGCGCCCATATAGAAATTTATATATATTTTTGTGGCTTTTATAAAGCTTATATTTCGCCAATAAGTTTTTCACTATTTCAGGCTGATTTACAATAGGTTTTTGGCATATATATATAGTACATATTTGCTCTAGTCATTTATTTAAATTTGAAAAAAATAACTTCAATTTAAATGCGCAACATTTGAGAATTTAAAGCTTTCACTTTTGCATTTCATGCATTCCCTAACATATACGACTTAACTTTTGAATAGTTGCTGCAGCTCAGCCACATTCAAGCTTTTAGCTTGAAATAAATAACACAAGCTGCTTTTTAGCTGCAAATGATTAACATATAGTGAAAATGTATCTGATTTACATAGTAATACGATGACATTGCCCAAGCTCGAGTCCGAGTCCGAGTCCGCGCGAGAGGCTGCGCGCCAGTGGCAATGTCAAAACGAAAGACTCAGGCAACGAACTTGATGCCGTCAAGTGGCAATCAAGCAATGGAATGCAGTTGAACTTACGAGCAATGTGCATGAAATGCATTCAAGCCAAAAAAGTGTTAAATTACGGCCTACCAGAATACTAGCCAGGTGAAAGAGACAGCTATAGGCGGACAGTCGAAAGAGATGGCAACAGGCACTTGCAGATTTATTCAGACCGGGCGCTGGCATTGCAATTGCATAATTTGTTTACATGCAATGGCCAACAAAACGGGTCAGTTGCGTACTCAACGCTCTTGTTGCCCGTTGCCGGTTGTTGCACGCAAAAAATAAACAGAAAAAAAAAAAGCTGAAAAAAAAATCAGCACAGCAAGTGAATTATGTTGCAGCAGCGCCTGTTGCAGCCACGCACTTAAAACTGAAATCGTTTCAGCCAGTTGATGTTTTCTTATTCAGTTTTTGTTTTTGCTGGCTGCTCATTTCGGTGGGCCACAGCCTCATAATTTGCCTCGACTCAGCAGCTGCCGAGAGGGGGGGGGCGAGCCGGCAGCTGGCTGCGACCAGGCCCAGCGACAATTACGCACCAAAAAGGTGCCTCGAACTCGTTAAGTTATGCAGGCATTGACGCCAATTGCGTGGCATGCTACAAAATGCACGCTGGGGACAACAACCAACAGCAACAGCAACAGCAACAGACGAACCAGTTGCCGCAATGTATCCCTAATTTACAAGAGTGCGAAGAGGCAAAAATAACTTAAGTAGTTTAACAGTGAAAAATGCGCGGAATGCAACATTGCAAGGTCGTTCGGCAACCCCTTTCTGTCAAGCGTTGCACCGAGAGAGGCCACACTGTGGCCTAGGCCTAGGCACGCTCTCCCTCTCTCTCTCTCTCTCTCTGTTGCTGCGCGCATATCTGATCAATTAATGTTTACATGCCACATGCCACGCATGCCCACTGTGCCCATATCGGCTATTGACCGACCTTTAAGCTTCAGCATTTGCCAAGCTGATTGATAACGTTCGCTGCCTTTTTAATGGATCCTCCTCTGACCAGCTGACCGGCTGACCGCCTGACCAACTGAACTAAACGACTTCTCCTGCCATATAAATAGCATCGTATAATTATGTAGATGATTATGGCGCATATTTTCATTATGGCCATTTATCATTTGGGCTGCTGTGGATGTTGCATGTTTTACATTTTGTAACATGCTGCATTGCGTGAACTCAATTTTTAGTGTACATTTTATTTTTTTAGTTCCAGTTTCATGTAATTTATGTAAAACGAAATGTTGTATTTTTCATCGGTTTTTTTTTTGTATTCATTGAGCCGGTTTAACACTTGCAACTTTGACAAATTTTAAGCTACGGATAAACCTTGTTTACTGACATTTAACATAGTAAATTATATATTTAATTTATTGCTTTCAAGAATTTGAATAGAGAGTAAAGAGAGCGCGTTTAGAATTAATTCGACACGCCTTCATTTTATGTTATGCATAAGACAACTTTAATTTAAAATTTCAAAATAAGCCATCAAATTCCAACAACAATTTCCTACAACTATTTCGACAATTTAACACTCAACAATTTCATTCAAATAGATTTACAAATGTTGGCTTAGTTTCTAAATTATTTTAAAATGCATAAGGCTTGAGCTTAAAATATCCATTGCCAGATTTTTGCAGCATTATTATTATTAAATATGTTAAATTTGATATGTTTTAAAAAAATTGAAACGTTTTAGCCTGGGCCAGTTCAGGATATAAAAGCTGACAAATGAATAGAACATCTTATTTAGACAGAGTTAAATCTAAGACAGTCGCCAGGCTTTTTCTGCAGGCTCTAAGCAGACTGGGCCTCATTTGTGCACATTGGGCTTCCCTTTTAAATTGATTGAGGCTTTTAAAATAAATTTGATTGATTGGCTGCGCAAATAGCATTCAAAGTTTTGCAAACTCTCTAATTTTGTATAGAAATCTTAGCAAAACTTGACCAATGGGGTCTTTGCATTGAACCCAGCTACTGACCTAGCATTCCGTTTGGCAGGCATTTAGGGGTTTTTTTTTTGTTTTTTGTTTTACCTAGATTTGCTGTCATAAGTGTTGCGTTATTTAAGCTTTTACCGCAGACAGTCGTATGGGTAGCTGACTGTCATGTTGAGGAGGCAAATACCGCAAGACAGACAAAAACAACAAAAGGCTAACACAGCAAACAGAGCATGTCGAGTAGGCACGCAGCAAACAACACCACTGACAATAATGATGATGATGTTGATGATGCTGATGATGTTGATGATGCTGATGACTATAATGATGATGACGACAACTACAACTTCAAGGTCTAGGTCGTAGTCGGAGACAGCCAGAGGCTTTGCGGGGCGCCAGACTTCGCCAAGCAGTCGTTGACAGCGTTTAACATTTTGTTGTTTCTTTTTTTTTTTTTTGTATTTATTGATTTTGTTTATATTTTTTGTGCTTATATATTTGAGGCAGCTTTGGTATTTCTTTGTCTGTCTTTGGGCTTGAAGCTCAATTATAATAATTATTATTATGGTTGGGGGGGATCTTTGAATGCATGCATATAATTATCAATGATTTCTGTTATAGATATGCGCGCTTATATATAATTTATATGAGACTTTAATAACACTTCAAGCTCCGCTGGCCACATAATTAATAGCACTCAAAGCCGATACAAATTTGATTTAATTTATACGCCATCTAGTTGGCTTGCGCTATAAATTTGCTGTTTTAGCGGACATGCATTATTTATGGCTTAGAAGATGTTGCATAAACAAAAGACTTAAGCGACAAACTTGGGCCATTAAACGCTATCCGACTGCTCAATGCACATCAGGGCCGGGCCAAGCCGGGCCAAGCCGGGCCGGGCCGAACCTGGCATCAGTTGCAAGAGGCCAAAAGCTAAAAAACACAAATTCAAAATATTTTTGGTATTTTTTATAGGCGCATAAATTGCCAAAGCTTATAAAAAGAAAAAAAAACACCTCGCTACAACCACAAGATCGAGGAATTTAATGCTGTGGTATTTGCCACATTAACGCTGTCATAAAAAACAATTTCGCGAAACATTTGTGTCATAAATTTGTATTTTACATAAGGCACCAGAAGAACACTTGACATTTCCAAGCGAACGCTCGACAGCCAGGCTTCAGTTACAAATGAACTGCCCATCTCTAAGCTCGAATGACAGTAGTTGAAGCTTGCAATAGCTTCATTTCAGATGCATCTGGGCAGCAGCATGAGACGTTAGAGCTCGAAAGCTGCTTAAATTAATATATTTACAGCTTAAACAATTCATTTTTGACATATCTACTAAATATAACTAAATTTCTATATGTTATATAGGGTTTGTTTAGATTTAAAATTGTTTATAATAAAATAGAAGAAATTGTTCACTGCTTTTATAACTATTTACCAACACTGACAAAAATAATTCTGTATAGTTTAGAGCGCATATAGAAAGATTTTCAAATTTTTTGATTTCTTAGATTTCTTACAGCTTTTTATGATATAGAGTGCAGATAAAAAGCTTTTAATAGATTTAAGATCTATTAAATATTTAATTGCATAGCCTAAGTATAATTTAATTTAGCACAAGGCTGTCATTTGCCTGCCTTCGCATTTCCGCCTGCCCCCCACTTACTTTTTCACTCTGTGCACATTTTTATAACTTAATCTAATAGTCAAGTGCCATTTGAAGCTACTGTCATTGCCAGCATGACTTTATGCACTATTAGCCTTTGGTCAGTTCGTTGCCTAAGTCATTTGTTTTGTTTTACTTGGCTCAGGAACAGCTGCCGCCGCGCCTGGCTTGGCTTGGCTCGCATAGCAATGGCATTAAAATAAATTTCATAAAATTTCATATACTTATTGTAATTGCAACATTATTAACAAATTGCAGCGCGCAGCAACTGAGACAAGCAACAACAACAACAACGACAACAACAACGAACAAGTTGTATGGCCAACAAAATTTATTAAAAGCATTTTGGCGTCATTGTTGCTGTCGCCCGTACAAGTAGCTACGGCTTGCTGTTCTTCTTGTTGTTGTTGTTGTTGCTGTTGTTGTCGCTGTTGTTATCTTGAAGCTGCAAAATGATTGATCATAAGCAAGAGAGCAAGAGACGCGACTTAATCGGCAATCAGGTGGAAGCTGAGGGCTGCTGCCCGCTGCCTGCTGCCTGCTGCCTGCAGCTTGTCATTGATCAACAACAACAACAGCAACAACAACAACAACAAATGTGCCAGTTTCGCATTGTTGTAGCGGTTTTTTTTGGTTTAATGATAACGTGTATTACATAAAATTTAATGCGTGCGTCTCTCGCTTCATGCTCAATGCTCAATGGTCATTGAGTGATGTCTACATTAAGATAACATTTGATTAACGCTTAATTGATGAAAATAATGCCAGAGGGTCAACTAATGATAATGATAATGATAATGATAAGAAATTAAGGCAGCCGGGAAGGACAACCGGACCACATGCGACAACGTCTGGCAAATTTAGGCCAAGCCTTGGCCAGCGGAAGCGGCGCATTCCCCCATTTAATTATAATTATTAATTTGTCATCCGACGCATCTCGACGGCCGGTCGCTGTTCGCTTTTCGCTTAATTTTTAACAAATGTGCACATTATTTTTTTTTTTTTTTCCTTATTCTTGTTTTTTTTTTGTATTATTATTATTATTTTTTCGCACGCCCCGCGGTAGCAGCTGCTGTCTGTCGTCTGCTGCTTGAATTATGAGTTACAAATTGCGCGAAGACAATAAAACAGAAGGTCGCAACGTTGACAACGCGGCCGTGCGAAGAGCTTCGGCCTGGGATCTGTTTAATTTTTGCTTGCTTTTTGAATTTGTTTTTCAAGAATTTACAATTCAATTCTTTTGTGGGCGGCCACACATAAACATTACGATTGCGTAATTGCATTGCGACAATCAAGAACCAGTTTTTTGTTCCCCCCTCCCTCTTTTTCATGCAAATGCGAGGTGTTGAAAATAATATTAATTGTAATCTGTAAATTTGCGGAACAAAAAATTAAGTAAAAAATAAGCCGAGCCAGAAGTCCAGAGGCACAAGCACTATAAATAGAGATTGTTTTATAAGTGTGTATTGCAAATGTCAACAACTTTATAAAAGTTTTTTTATGCCCAGGCATAAAGGTTGTGAATTTCCTAAAGCTTTGCTTACGAGCTGCTACAGATAACTCTTTCCAAGGCAATTATATAAAATATATTTAATTTATATATATTTTATTCCATATTATTATACGATATTTATATTTCGAGCCACTTAAATAAATAGTGTACAAATGGAAAGTCGCCAAAATGAACAGTATATATATATTTATTATATTTTAATAAACTTATTTCTATTTTTCTCGAGCATGCAAATCTTTGTTTTAAATGCGAATTGCATATTTAACTATTTACTAAGCAGCTGCATCAAGCTTTAATACAAATCGCAGCTGTTAGCTGACATAGAAAAAGTTGCTTGGAATATTCATTTGTTTTAAGAGCAAGACTTTTGTTTGAGCTAGCCGAAGAATAAATATATATACGCTATAGTAATATAAATTATAGTGCAAACAAATTCTTGAACAATAAAATACCCTGTCTAACGTACCGTAAGAGTATTTAAGCTTCGTCCATGTCCAACATCGATTTTCGTGCATTCTTTTTCTCATTTATAAACTTTTTTTGTTTCTATAATTTGTGTAATTTTTGTGTAGCGGCACTTTGATTGTAGAACCGACTAATTGCCGCCGAATGGAGCCGTTAATGTGCACATTTATATTAATATTAATATTAGTATTAATATTAATTTTATTAATATGTGTCTAGACGTGTTTTTTATTCATTTTCGCTTGATTTTCATAAATGATTTGAACACAATTTAGTCATCAATTTGTTTTTGTTTGTCTTTTATTTATTTGATCATTTTTTTGTTTTTTGTTTTGTCACGCACCCACAAAGTTTCTCAAATGTTTTCCGTTTGCAATAATTGTTGGAGATTTTAGCATATAAATAAGCAAATTAATAGACAATGTGTGTGTGTGTGTGTGTGTGTGTAGGTGTTGCCAGCGAGCTAAAGACTTAGGCGACAAACTTGACACAGCAACTGCCGCAGCAATTGAAACGTTTTGAAACGTTTTCTTGCCGCATAGATTGCACCATGAAACTGCAAATTTCTGGGTTAACATTAACACCACATGGAAAACCAAAGAAGAGGCTGCAGCAAACAAAAAAAAAAAACCGAAAAAAAAACAAGCAATACAATTGACAGGCAGCATTGGCCACTTTAATGAGCGGGTTGCCGTGCTCAACAGTCGAGTGGTTGGCAGCAGTTGCCAGTCGCTTGTTGCTGGTAATTTAATGCGCTGCCTCATGGACTCCAAAGCACGACCCAGACACGGCTCTGACTCTCCGCCCGTTGCTAATTTGTGTGTGGCAGCGCCCCGCCCTCTCCCTCTCTCTACACGCCTTATGCTTGGCAAACTTATAATATCTGTCTCTCGCCTTTTTGTTATTTCAGGCAAGCCGTTGCTATGAGCCGGAGATTTGCTGCCGCATGCCATCGACTACGCTGACCGAGGATGGCTACATTTTCAACCTGCCCGAGAAGACATTCCCGCTGCCCACCAATCCCACCGTGCCTGCCGTGCGCACCACACAGCCCGCCTATAGGCCACAGCCCACAACTGCGCCCGCGCCTCGTCCCACTAATGAGTATCTGCCGCCCACAACCACACGTCGTCCTGTCGTTGATTATTTGCCACCACAAACCACGCGCCGGCCCATCTATCAGCCGCAGCCAACTCAGACGCGCGCTCCGCAGCCAACACGCCCACAGCCCACGCAGCAGCCGTACCGCCCACAGCCCACGCAGCCGCCATACCGCCCGCAGCCCACGCAGCAGCCGTACCGTCCACAGCCTGAGCAGCCCGCACCCACCCAGCCTGCGTACCGTCCACAGCCCACACAGGCGCCGACGCGTCGCCCCACCAATGAGTACCTGCCGCCCGTATCTGTCAACGAGATTCCACACCGCGAACCGCGTCCCACGCAGCCGCCACGCTATGAGCCGGACCGTGTGCCACAGCCATCCAATGAGAAGCCCGTGTACCGCGGCGAGGATCAGCTCTCGCCCCAGATCTTCCCCACGCCCGGTGCCGCCGAGTTGCCCAAGCACTTTGCCAAGTGCGCCTCAGCACTTGTCTGCAGCCCGGAGAACTACTGCAATGCGATTGGCGTGCTAAGCGATACGCCCCTGCAGCTGAGCCCCATGGAAGCCGCCTTCCGTGTGCCGCTCACCGACTGCCTGCTGCCCGACAGTGGTGCGCCCGGCAAGTGCTGTCGCGATCCCAACTATGTTGATCCCTGGCCCGTCAATCTCGCCGGCGTTTGCGCCACTCGCAACAAGCGGTAAGCGGGGATACCCTGGAAAGCCTGGCACAATTGCTTGACATTTTCCCTTTGATTTCATTTTTGCAGCACCAAGCCCACGGGCGTTAAGGATATTGATGCCAACTTCGCCGAGATCCCATGGCAGGCGATGATTCTGCGCGAGTCGAGCAAGACCCTGCTCTGCGGCGGCGCCATCATTGGAGACGAATTCGTGCTCACCACGGCCAGCTGTGTGGACGGGTAAGTTTCCTTGTTATCCAAGCCTAGTCTAGAGAAGATTACAATATTCGCTATGCCGCCGTAGTGTGCCCGTCAACGATGTGCGCATCAAGGCCGGCGAATGGGAGCTGGGCAGCACCAATGAGCCGCTGCCCTTCCAGCTGGTGGGTGCCAAGACCATTGACGTGCATCCCGCATACGATCCCTCGACCAGAACCAATGACATGGCCATCGTACGCCTGGACAAGCGTTTCGAGTTCGCCACACACATCCAGCCCATCTGCATCAGCGACGAGGATCCCGGCGCGTCCGAGCAGTGCGTCACCACCGGCTGGGGCAAGCAGGCGCTGTCAAGTAAGCCCAAAAGAAGAAAGCCCAGGCTATGGCCAAATTTGATTAATTCTTTGCTACTCTCACACCACAGTTCATGAGGAGGGCGCCATTATGCACGTGACCCAGACCTCGACGCAGGCGCGCAGCGATTGCGGTGCGGACGGCACCAGCGTCTGCAGCGCCACCAAATTCGATGCCTGCGAATTCGATGTGGGCAGCGCGCTGGCCTGCGGCAGCGGCTCCAATGTCAAGCTCAAGGGCGTCTTCAGCGGCGAGAACAACTGCGGCGAGAACCAATCGGTGCGCTTCGCCAAGCCGGACATCAAGTGGATCAATCAGGCATTTGCTGATCGCAGCAAGCCGCTGCTCCTGAAGCGCTTCTAGGGGGGCGCCTCGGGCCGCTGAACAGGATTTAGCCAACCAATCGAGTGTACAACAAACGGAAGATGATATCCAGGATGTTGAGCAATCAATCCATCGGGCGACAGCTCAACTGTTGCGAACGTGTTTTTTTTAGTTGAACTATTTTTAATGTAGCCAACTTTGCGCTGCTGTTAAACTCTTTCACTCTTCCCCAAAGCACCGCCAGCACCCGCACCATCACAATGACCAGCAGCAGCACCATCCCATCCCAAGCCACCAACCACTCCAACCCCATCTGCCCCTTTACATTTCTAATTTATTCAAAACAAGTGTCTTTTGTCTCTATATTTTTCTTTGAGTTTTGAACTGCCAGCGTTTCTCCTCGAATCTATTTCTATTTTAGTTCAAATAAGCAAAGTGAACAATTTAAATGGTATAGAAGTCCAGCAAGTTGTAAAATATTTAATTATAAGCCTAGGTTCTACGGACAAACTCGATGAATTGCCAATACGAACAATACGGACGAACGAAACCCAAAATTCAACAACAATTCAATCAAGCAACAATGATGTACCGCAAACGTCCAAGTCCTTTAAGAGAAATTGAGATTATACAAGAAATAATATTTTTTTTGATTTTTTTCCAACATTTACTCTACTGCGTACCTAGCTTAAGCGTCCCCGCCCCCCGAACCCTCCGTGCACCCTTTCACATATGAGAGCACCAATACCGAGATTTACCGTTATTTAAAGCTTTTTCCTATATCGTAAATCGTATAATATGTATATGTAATATGTTAAACATGTTGTATAAAGTGTCTATGCATCTAAATTTAGCTTCTTATTTAATTTTTAAATAAAGAGAAATTATTTAGATATATCGTAAATGCGCGCATTTATATTTCCTTTCTATTTTTTTAAATCACATTCAATTTTGTATGCATTTATATATATGTATTAGTTTCTAGCCAGATCGTAATTGGTGGTATACCAGAGCACAGATGCTTCTATGGCTTCCTGGAAGTCTGTAAACTTAAAGTCCGGCAATAGGCTGCGCAGCTTGGCATTGGATGCCGTCTTCTTGTGTTGTCCATCTGCTTTGCTCGTATCACAGACCAGTTTACCCTGGAGAAACAATTATTTCGATAAGTATGCTTAACACATAATTTAAAATAAAGCCGAACTCAAACCCTATTAATTATGTATGTCTAGTTTTGGCTACGGTTGCTCATGGCTCACCTTAAAGTTAAATGCCTTGGCTATAGCTTCCGCCACCTCGAAAATCGTCACCTCTGCCGACTCATCCACACTAAGCACAATTGGCTCAACGCTGTTGTAGTGCCGCAGCACCCATATCATCAGCTTGGCCAAGTCCAGGGAGTAGATGAACTGACGCAATGGCTTGCCGCTGCCGTAGACTGTGAAAACTTTTTCGCTTTCCGGCGTTTCCGGCTGCTCTGCGCGCAGCTTGTGCATGCGATTGATCATGCCCGGTATGACATGACTCACCTCGGGCTTATAATTGTCGTGTGGCCCGAATATGTTGCAAGGTATCACAGATGTATACAAGTGTCCGTATTTGTCATGATATGCGTGATTCTGTATGTCTATCAAACGCTTTGCATACGAGTAGCCATAGTTGGACGCGTGTGGTGGTCCGTTGTGCACCATTGTCTCATCGATGGGATAGCTGGTCTTGTCCGGAAAAATGCAGGTGGACAGGCAGGAGACAACCTTTGTGCAGCCCAGCTCATGTGCCGTTTGCAGCACATTATCGTTGATCAGCAAATTGTTTCGCTGAAATAGATAAGATGAAATTAAAGGCTCTGCGAACAGCTGCGGGACCTTACCAAGAAATCCAGATTGTTGTTTATGTTATGAAACAGTCCCCCGACCATGGCAGCCAAATGTATTACATGCGTGGGTTTCACTTTCTCAAAAAGTGCTTGCGTGGCCGCCAGATTTCTGCATTGTTTATAAAAGTCAAGCCAAATAATGTGAAGTACAAACTAAATTTACTAACGTCAAATCTGCATCTTTGGAGCCGGCAAAGAACCATTCCTCGTCGCTTGGCTGCTCAGCTTTGATAATGGCCTGCAATGCATTGCCCACAAGACCAGTACCGCCCGTAACAAGCACCTTTTTCATAATTCTAACAGGTTTAATGTGCAATTCACTTTTAACAACAAATTCAACCACCTGATAGACTTAATAGTGATGGTCAATGTGAGAAAAGGTATGAGCGATATATTGTGTTTGTATGTCGCTGCTATCGATAGGGCGTAAAATACCAAACATATCGATATGGCATGCAATGCCAAACGTATATCGCCGGCAGCAATCGACTTCTTGTACTCGATACATCATTTGTTGTTTGTCAGCCGGCTTGCAGTGAAAATTTGTTTATGCGTGGACAAAATGCACAATTAATAAATAAATAAAATGGATACGCAAATTTTAGACGCGGTAAACGACTTTCTGGTAAGATTAAATAAAACAGCAGCTTATGTGTGACTTCTAAGCGCGCTAATTTACGCAGAAAGTGGACTCCATAGACGAAGCGTTTGTGAGCGTCATTTTATTCAAGTCCGAGGATGACAAGGCAAGCAATTTTACAAATAATTTGAGTAAGTAAAACCATAAATTCTGTTTCAGCACGCATTTAATGTGTACTTCTTGCAGTTACCGCATTCGGCAATGTGGAAAATCGGGAACAGGTACTGCGCTCGTATTTGCTGCGGGCCGCAGAGGCCCCAAGCTACCACATGCAGGTGCTGATGGGAGCGCTGCCCAAATTGGTAGACGCACACCTCATTACGGCAAGGTGGGTGAGTTTCCAGCTATATAATATATCAATATTAATATGTGTTCAATTGTAGAATGCTGTGCGACAAGGTTTTGTCCTGCGAGAAACTGGACTATGAGCGCAAAACCTTTTGGATCGAAAGTTTTCGGCTGATCAAAAAGGTCATCGTGCATGTGGACTATAAGGGCGTGCGTGAGATCATGAAGGCCTGTCGCGACAAGGCCCAATGGTTTCCACTCAATGTCAACGTCACATATCTACCCCAATTGCTCGCCGTGGAGGAAATCATACGCTTCATATTCGATCGTAACAACTGCCTGTTGCCCGCCTACTTCATAGCCAATGAAATCATGCGTCCGTTTCCCTATCACTGGAAACTTAACAAACTGATGACTGATTTTGTTGAGGAATTCCGGGCTACAGCGCAAATGGTTTCGATCATTGGCCATGCAAATATGCTGCCCATTGTGGAACACTTTGGCTATGCCGATCACTTGATGAACTCCTGGCGACTGGATCACAACACCTTGAAGTTCAACTTTAAGGGCAGCCTGCCGTATGAGCCTGAATTGCTAGAGGATCAGACGCCGTTGTTGCGCTATGTGCTGGAGCAGCCGTACTCGCGCGAAATGGTTTCAGTCATGCTGAATCTCCAGAAGCATCAGAAGCAGCGCTACAATGCGCTCGAGGAGCAGCTGGTCAATCTGATAATACATGCAATGGAAATGACCGAATCGAATGATGCCACTGCTGGCAGTGGCTTCAATGCTACCGACGAGCAAATCTCACCCAACGAATGGGTGTGGCTGCATCTCTCCTCACAGTTGATTTACTTTGTGCTCTTTCAATTTGTCAGCTTTATGCACATTGTACTGGCTCTGCATGAGAAGCTATCGAAGCTGGAGCTGCGCAAGGGTCGCGATCAGCTGATGTGGATACTGCTGCAGTTCATCTCAGGCAGCATACAAAAGAATCCCGTAAGTAGGCCAACTTGGACAATACCTGATTATAGCTTATAAATTCAATTTACTTCTATTCCGCAGATCACCAACTTTTTGCCTGTGTTCAGACTCTTTGATCTGCTCTATCCGGAACAGGAGCCGCTCAAGCTGCCCGACTACAACAAGTCTTCCCTGGTGCGTCACATGGCGCCCATCTGCATCTGGATACATCTAATGAAAAAGGCGCGTGTGGAAAATATGAACATAACACGTCCGTTGCCAATTGCCCTTAAGAACCATCAAGAGTACGTATTTTATATCTTTATTTAATAAATACTTTTTTATAAACTAATATTTCTTGCAGCTTTCTGCAGCATCTGGTCGCGCCAAATAGCATGATGAACGTCACGTTGGGCAACGATTTCCGCATTATACTCATCTGCAATGCGTACTCAACGAATCAGGAGTATTTTGCGCGACACATGAATGTATTGCTGGATGCCATGAATGGCAATGCGAAGTCAGCGAACGGCACACCGATACCAGCAGTTACCTACTCCGTTTCAGTGCTCGACAGCCTGACGGTGCACAGCAAAATGTCGCTAATACACAGCTTTGTTACGCAAATGCTGAAGCAGGCGCAGAGCAAGACGCTGGTCCCGGCACCGGCGCTCATTGAAACCTATGCCAGATTGCTGGTCTACACTGAGATTGAGTCGCTGGGCATTAAGGGTTTTCTGAGTAAGCTAGATAAGATAAATGTTAATAGCTTATTCTATATGCATATGTCATCTTGTTTATAGCCCAGCTGTTGCCAACAGTCTTCAAGAATCAGGCCTGGGCCATGCTGCACACGCTGATGGAAATGTTCTCCTATCGCCTGCACCATGTGCCCACACACTATCGCGTCCAGCTGCTCTCACTGCTCTACACGCTCTCCTCAGTGCCGCCGACCAATAAAATGCAGTTGAATCTATGGTGAGTTGGTTATTTAAATACTTTCTACAACAACCTATTAATCATGCCCTTTCCGCAGCTTTGAGTCCACGGCATTGCGTTTGATCACCAGCATTGGCTCCGCCGAGTTTCAGTCGCAGTTTTCGCGCTATTTGAATGATAAGTCGCCTGGTGGCGTTGCGTCCAATGAGAGCGAGGAGCTAAATCGTGTCCTCATCTTGACTCTGGCGCGTTCTATGCATGTTCATGGCGGCGGCGATGAGTTGGCCGGCTGGTGCAAGGATTTTCTGTCCAACATAATGCAACACACGCCGCATTCGTGGCCAATGCAATCGCTGGCCTGCTTTCCGCCCGCACTCAACGAGTATTTCACACAGAACAATCATCCGGCGGAGAACAAACAGCAGCTGAAAAAGTCCGTGGAAGAGGAGTATCGCAATTGGACATCCATGTCCAATGAGAACGACATCATTGCCCACTTTATAAGACCCAACACAAATCCGCTGTTCTTGTGTTTGCTTTTTAAAATCATATGGGAAACGGAGAGCATCAGTCCTGTGGCATACAAGTGAGGCACTGCCAGCTCAACCCCCTGTAAAGCAGTCCTTTAATTGATCATACTATTTTTGTAGAATTCTAGAAGGGATTAGCGCACGTGCCCTGTCCACACACTTGCGCAAATTCTGTGATTATCTGGTCGCCGAGGTCGCCAGCTCTTCGGATGGACGCGACTTTATACACAAATGCGTGGATACCATTAATAACATGATCTGGAAGTTTAATGTGGTTACCATCGATCGCCTGGTGCTCTGCCTGGCGCTGCGCACACATGAGGGCAACGAGGCGCAGGTGTGTTTAATTATAATTCAATTGCTGCTGCTGAAAGCCTCCGAGCTGCGTAATCGCGTCCAGGAATTCTGCAAGGACAATAACCCCGATCACTGGAAGCAAAGCAATTGGTAAGTAAATCGCTTTTCAACAAATTTCAAACTGAATCTAACATTTCTCTACATTTTGCTTGCAGGCATGAGAAACATCTGCAATTTCATCAAAACTATCCCGAAAAGTTTGCGCCGGATGAGTCTGCATCGCAAATCCCACTACCCGTTTACTTCAGCAATGTCTGTCTACGTTTTCTGCCAGTGCTCGATGTGGTTGTGCATCGCTTTATTGAGCTGACCATACCGAATGTGCACCAAATTCTGGGCATCATATTGGATCACTTGAGCATACTCTATAAGTTTCATGGTGAGTCTAGCTGCCTCTTCTCGCTGCACATTCATAAGCTCTTATTTTTTGCTTTCAGATCGTCCCATTACCTATCTGTACAATACGTTGCACTATTATGAGCGCATTCTGCGTGATCGCCTGCCGTTGAAAAAGAAGCTGGTAAGGCTGTTACTTAAAGTCCCATATAGAACTCTGTTAAAGCTGTATTTCATACAGGTTAGCACCATAACAAGCGCTTTTAGTGAGATACGTCCGGCCAACTGGAGCGTCAGTGAGCCGTATAAAGTTTATCTGCAAAGTCAGGACGCTTTATGGGCGCCCGAGCTGAGCTACTACATGAATCTCATCAGAAGATTGGCTGACAGTGAGCTATAGCCAGGGATTACTTGAAACATTTGTTAATGCCCAATCTTGTCTGCCATTTAGCTATCAGCGGCAAGAACGTCTTCTACACCACCGATTGGCGTTTCAATGAGTTTCCCAATGCACCCACCCATGCGTTATATGTTACCTGCGTGGAACTGCTTGGCCTGCCCTTGGCGCCTTCAGTGGTTGCGGGCAACATAATCGATGTGATTGTCAATGGTTATGCTGTGGTGCCGCAAAAGGAAATACACAGCTACATCAATGCGGTGGGCATTGTGCTGGCCGCCTTGCCGGAACCCTACTGGAGTGCCATTTACGATCGCCTGCAGGACATGCTGAACACGCCGAACATGCTCAACTGGACATATCGCTTTAATGCCTTTGAACTGTTCAATTTCAAGACTGTGCGAGAGGCCATGCTGGAGAAGAGCTATGCTGTGGTGCTGGCAGTGGCGCATGCGGTGTTCCATCACATGGGCGCCTTCAAGCTGGCAGCCATGACCAGATACATCAAAGAGAAACTGAAGCCGTGTGTGCGCACCGAGCACCAATTGCTGTATCTATGCCATGTCTTTGGACCGTTTCTACAGCGGATTGAGCAGGAGAAACCCAATGCGGTCGCGGGCATAGCCATATTTCTCTATGAAATGCTAGAGAATGTAGACAAGCAGCATGGACCCAAGCCGTTGGAGTACATGGATCAAATTTGCGACTTTCTGTGAGCAATTTCTGAGCTATATTTATGTAAACATGTATTAAGGGTCTTTACTTTAATGCAGCTATCACATTAAGTACATACACGTGGGCAATATTATCAAAAACGAATCGGAGGCAATAATCAAAAGGCTGCGAC
Organism: Drosophila littoralis; assembly: GCA_018903485.1. Classification (NCBI taxonomy): domain Eukaryota; kingdom Metazoa; phylum Arthropoda; class Insecta; order Diptera; family Drosophilidae; genus Drosophila; species Drosophila littoralis. Next base: position 4,248,663 of record JAEIGF010000383.1, read on the forward strand.
CGCAATTACAAATGCGTCTGCGCTTCATAACGCACCTCAATCTGGAGGATATACACACAGAGAAGATGTAAGCTTTATATGCAAATTTGTGTCATTTTTTATGTTCATGTATTTTTTATATTTGAATAGAGCTGACAGCAATGCAAATACAACCACAAATGCAAATCAATCGCCATTGCAAGCACAGCAGCAGCAGCAGCAACAAGCTCAGGCAGCGGCTGTGGCTGCAACAACCACCAGCTTGCCGCTGGGCAGCGGCGGCAGTACTCAACAGCAAATGTACCTGCAACACATGCAGCAGCAACAGCAGCAACAACAACAGCAGCAACAACAGCAGCAACAGCAGCAGCAACAACAGCAGCAACAGCAGCAGCAACAACAACACTTGCAGAGCATGGGCATGCGTCACAACTAGACAACAGCAAGAAATACTACTTAAACAACAACAACTAGCTTAAGCTTAGGTTCTACGTATTTATTTAAGTATGCATAGGTTTAATAACAGTCCGGAATTGACAATTAGCACAGCTCAGCTTAGGGATCAGGTTTGTCCGCTAGCAGTTCACCTCGTGCCGTTCAGTTGTGCATTCGATCTCGTTCGCAATGTACGCTTTTTGTTGTTTACTTTTAACGCTTCTCGTCCGCTCGAGCAGCGTTTGGAGTGAGCTGTGCGATCGAGGCACTGGCGAGTGCAAGGAGCTGTCCGCCACGGAATGTCCAGTTCTATTCTATAATCAGCATCTGATTGGTGACGAGATCAAATATTGCAACGAATTCGAGGACATAGTGTGCTGTCCGTTGCCTTTAAATAGGCAAAACCAAGCTCCAGCCGAGTTGACTCGTCCCTTTGAGAAGGGTAAGCAGTAGCACTTATTATTTAGCAATTAAACTAAACCTCCACCTAATCCTTTCCAGAATGCAAGCACTTTAATGATATCAGAGCATCTTGCCATAACTCGCCCTTCATTGTGGGCGGCACCAAGGCAGAAGCTCGGGAATTTCCGTTCATGGCGCTCATTGGCACCACCGAGAAGGGCGAAAAGAACATTAAATGGGACTGCGGCGGCACATTGATACATCCCAAATACGTTGTTACGGCTGCCCATTGTCTGGTGACGATTGAAACAAAGGAGCAGCGTCTGGATCCCAACTTCGATTCGCCCAAGTATGTGGTGCGGCTGGGCGAATTGGATTACAATAGCACCGAAGACGATGCGCAGCCGCAGGACTTTAAGGTCGTCAACTACGTGGTGCATCCCTTCTACAGTGATGACGATGAAGGCAACCTAACCAACGACATTGCCATCATTGAGCTGGATAGAAATGCGACATTGAACGAGTATGTGGCACCCGCTTGCCTGCCGCCCAGCACCGGCAACGAGAATCTGCAGCTAACAGCCGCCGGCTGGGGATTGACCGAAGATGCGGGCAAGAAGTCCTCGCATCTGCTGAAGGTAACCCTCGAGCGTTTCGGCGATGATCTTTGCGAAGAACGGCTCGACCTGGTCATAGAAAGGCGCACCCAGTTCTGTGCAGGCTCCGTCAACAGCAATGGCGACACCTGCAACGGCGACTCGGGCGGGCCCATTTTCGTGCAGCATCCGCATTACAATTGCCTCAAGCTGCTCCTTGGCATCACCTCCTTTGGCCGCATCTGCGGCACGAGAGGCCTGCCCAGTATCTACACTAAGGTTCACCTCTACACAGATTGGATTGAGAATATTGTGTGGGGTGAGTAAATGAAATGTTGTCTTCGGTCTGCAAATTGTGTTTGTTTTCGTCTACTCGTTTTATCAGTGTAAATTAATTATTACAAATAATTTTAACTAAAATGTCAATTAACTTAAGTAATATGTAAAGTATTTGATAAATTGTCTTAAATAACTTTTATGCAACGTGTTTAACATATTTAAATATTAAAGCCGACTTCCGCTACCTATTTTTAATCAAAGTCCACAAAGCAAATTCTAAAGCTATTAAAAAATAATTCTGAGAAAGTTACAATTCAATTGCAAAGCTTTACAGTCAATAGCAATTGTAGATCCCCCCTGGACTGGTTTTAATGTTGATGTTGTTATTACTTATTCCACTTTTTATTGTCAATATCTTTATATACATATTTGTATATTTTATTTGTGTTTACAAAATTGGTGGGTGAAAAGTGAGGTTAGGGACGTTTGTCTTAAGATATTTTTATAAAAATGATAATGATTTTATAATATATAATGATAGAGTTGAAGTTGAGGCTTCTAGAAATCATTGCGTGTAATAATTAACTGCCTTTATTGTCATTGTTTTCCATTATGACTCCGAGTTCTATTCTTATGTTACCGCTTGGAATATCGTAGACAATGCTGAGAGTAAGAAATTCGGAAACGGTGCTTCTCATACATGGATGCTCTCTCTTTCCATTCCTCTGCCTGCGCGCCTTCTGCCTTTCGACGTTCGCCAATTTGAGCAGATTAAAGTGCTGCCACTCAAACAGCACTTTGTAATATTGCCACGTAGTTAAAAAGTGATCGCCAGCTGCATAGCAAGCAGCTGCAGTATGGCAACATTAAAGCTTTGCCAACTCTGTTGCTCACGCGCTCTCAACAACTTTTCAGATGCCTGCAAGTCCGGCTTGAGCTGGCGCTGCCAGTTAGTATTTCGACGTGCTACCGAACAGACGTGTGCTGCGCCAGAGCTATTGTGATTGTGTTTGTGTGTTTGCCGCCGAATTGTGCAAGGCACGTACTGTAGTTGATCGTGTGCTTACTGTGGGGCCCGTATAGAACGCGCCATTGCAATAAATCAAGCGAAAAGTATTTAATTAGCAAAAAATGCAGCAAAGCGAAATGTACATTCGATGCGCATTCGATTTTTATTGATTAACACATCGCACACAAACAAGCCAAGCGCGTGTGTGTGAGTGTGGGTGCTACGATCATCGATAGTTGTGTTAGGGCTGCGCGGAGTGTGCAACAACGCCGTCTTACCGTTGCTTCAGTACCTTAGATCGTAATACTACGCTACGTTCAAAGTGCCGCGCGACTGCATTGTTTTGACTTTGATCGTGTGCTAACCCCGCCCCTCGTTGCTCGGCTACCTGCCCCCGCTGTCAAGCGCGTGCGTGTCGTAACTTTTGATTAGCTTTTTCTGCGATTCCAAGACTCGTCTTCAAGTGCCCCGTCACCCGCACCGTTACCCTGCCCGACAACGTAGCAGGAGCTGCAGCTCACCCTTTGGAACATTGCGCTTGGCGATTTTTTGTTGTGTTTTTGTTTTTTCGTAACTTATCGCCGCCTACATCGCATCATTTTTGCAGCTGTTGCCGTTTCGAAGGTGAGCATCAAAGGAATTCACATTTGCCAGTTATTGTTCTTCTTTGTATTGTTGGCAGGAACACGGGCATAAATTTATTTATATTTCGTTTCGTTTCTTTTTTTTTTCTTTCTTCTTAAATACCCAACGGATTTTGTACTGAAATTTGCGCACTATAAATAGATCGGACAGGTGTTTTCCTGTTCGTCAAACTCTTCAGACGCACAAAATATACTTTAACCAAAGTTAGCTACAACCAGTTGAGAATTTTAAATGAAATATGCATTTGTTAGCTTCATGATAAGAAAGTTTAATTTACAGGCTTGACTTTAACTTGGGGATATATCAATTTTATTATAATTACATGTTCTTCTTGTGCATGGAACACTTGGATTCTAATCTATAGAAGCTCGAATTTCCAAGCAATCTCTAGAATAAAACGATGACACACCTTTTCTTCATACCTCATCGATATTTCAATTATGCTTTTGCCATACGATTCGATTATTGCATATTGGTTGACAGCTGCTTTTAGTAATTATTCAGCCTTCACAATTGCCGTATCGAATGCTCATCCAATGTGGGCTGTGGATGCTGTCGCGGATGAGATCATTTCTAAAATCAAAGACCGCAAGACGACGAGCACACTCTCTGAACACAAAAGAATGGCCAAAATAAAACAAAACCAAGCACAAAAATGCTGAATTCTTGTGTGTGTTTGGCTTGTAAGTCCATTAATCACAAAGGAAACACCGAGACCGCAGCTCCAAAGTTTTGTATACTGAGTCAGAGGCGATATTTGAATACTTTCATTAAATACAAATGCGAATTGTTTTTTGTTAATGTCTCTTTTGACCGCTGTGTGAGTTGTTTAGCCTGTCTTGACTTGTCCCACAGAATCTACGCGTAATTAATTGTCGGTTTTGTTAACCGAAAATTCACTGCCGGCCTTTGATAAGAGCCGCTTGGCAAAACCGCCAAAAGCACTCGATCTGTATCTGAGGCTCTGACAGGCTCTTAGAACAAAATCCGAGTCTTAGCGTTTTCTGGAAATGCGTCGCACTCAGCTTACAAATAAGCTAACGAATTGCGATTCGCCGATATCGAATAAAGCGCAAGTCATAGCCCAGCACTGGAGAGAGCAAAATAACACAAATGACCTTGAGGGTAATAACTCTTCGGTGTCTGTTAGTCATGCCTGGAATGCAGCCGGACCGCATTGGCGGGGCAGTACGCCAGTGCCTTAGCCCCCAGCTGCAAAAAAAAAGCCAGAGCTAACCAAACCGGATGGCATCTGCATGCATCTAACAGCCGAACAGCAGAACCCACACACAACACACACACACACACACAGATACACACACAGTGAGCGTTAGAAGTAGTCGTCAGTCCACGCAGTTATGAATAGAAGCTTATGGATATTAAATTTTATGAACATACTTAGAACGATATGCCACAGAGAATTTCAATAAACGAAATGCCAATAAAATTTGTTTTTAAGGCCCAGAATAAATGAGAAACAACAACAACAAAAAGTGAGAATGCGGGGAGCCGAAACCAGTCGACGGATTTGTCTAATGTGCGGGCGCCGAATACGTTTCGCTTAAGCAAACTGGTTAGAAATACAGACAGAGAGCGAGAGAGAGAGAGAGAGAGAGAGGGAGAGGGAGCTAGAGTAGATCAGGAGAGTAGAGCGCTGCTCAATTGGAGATTCGTTTGCTGACAAATAAAACCTTGATGCGCATCTTGACTCTTTTAGCTTTATTCTTTTGTATATAAAATCTATCTACAACAACTGTCAGCTTGTAGCTGTAACATTCCATTTAAGCAACTGAGCATATTTTATGGCTGAATAATTTACTCGCATATTTGTGCAGTTGTTGCTTTATCGTCTAACAATAATAGTTGTTAATAAATGAAATTTCAATTAGCACATCACATGCCAATTGTTGTCTTAGTATATCCTTATTCGCGTTTATGTTTGCATTTAAAAGTTCGTTGCCTAAGTCTTTCGTTATGCCTCGAGGTCATGCACTGCAGAGCATGCACACATGTGCGGAAAGGTTAAATTGAAGCGCTGCACATGTGCGTAAGACGCGGCACTGAGCACAGTTGACCCTATAAAGCATTTCCGCTCCATATTTAAATTCGGGCTTTCATTTTCTTTCAAACCTTGTAACTTGCTCTCTACATTAGTTAGAGCAGGCAAATTAGCTATGTAGACTCCAGAGATATTAGCTCCATGCGTTTAACAGCTTGCTGTTAATTTACAATGTACCCTTAAACCCAGCTAACCCCCCTCAACCCTTTTGTAAATCCATAAGCCTCTCTGTCTGCGTAATCTGTGCCTTTGACTTGCCTGTATCTTGCTCTCTATATTAGTTAGAGCTGGCAAATTAGTTATGTAGACTTTGATATCTCTGCCCTTAACAGCTTGCTGTTAATTTATAATGTACCCTTAAACCCAGCTAACCCCCCTCAACCCTTCTCTAAATCTATAAGCCTCTCTGCCCGTTTACATGCTGCGTAAGCCTTGCCTGCAACTTGCTCTCTAGATTAGTTAGAGCTGGCAAATTAGTTATGTAGACTTTGATATCTCTGCCCTTGACAGCTTGCTGTTAATTTATAATGCAGCTCAAGCCCCGCCCAGCCCTTCTGTAAAGCCTCTCTGCCCATTGATCTCCCTCTTTGCACGCTGCGTAAATTGAGCCTATCAAATTTGTGTCGAAAATTCTCAAATAACACATATTTAACGAGTTGGTGTCAAGTTTTTCAATTCCAAGCGAATTCGACACGTAGGCTCACATTGATTTACCCCCTCGCCCTCCTCCCCCCCTCGCTCATTTGAGGCGCCTAATTATTTGGCTGCAGCCTTGAAATGAAACGCCAAGTTATTTACAAACATGTTGCCCATTAAGCGGAATGCAGGGTATTTAATAGCCGCACAACGCTTGATTGGCACACACTTATCGGTTTTTGGCATTTAGTTTTTGGCTCGAATTAACAATTGTTTTCAATGCCATCCAAGCAGCAGCAGCAGCAGCAGCTGCACACAATTTGTAAGCGTCTCGTGTAAATTGCCATAATCGTAATCGCTCATCAAAAAAAAGAAAAAAAAATGACGCAATTGGCCAACAATCGATCAGTTGGGCGCGTGTTCAGCAGCAGCTGCGGCTGCGGCTAGCGAAGCGACCTTTGGCATAGCCAACGATCTAAGCCGAATTATAAATCAATGCACGGCCGCATTTTTGAGCGCTTCACAACTTTTTTTTAAAAGTCACGCAAAATTTCGCTGAAAACGGTTTTCAGCGAAAGTCGCAAATGCAAAACATTTCGCAGCGCCAAACAAAAGCCGCCCGATTTTGTCGTTAATTATTTCTGATATTTTTTTATTATTTAAATGCAGCGAGTAAAGTGTAAACGAAGAGCTAAATGAAAATCAAAAAATAAACAAAAGTCATTTGTGAATTACAAAAAAAAAGAGAGAGAAGGATTTCTCAAGAGCTGCTTGGCAACAGACAGGTGAGCAGCTATCGGGCCTGTGTCTAATTGTGATTTAATGTTTATAAATATAATTCCGACTCAACTTGTGTACACATCAATTCGCAATTTGTGCGCGGACTGTGCCCATAACAAACTGAACTTGAGTTCAAATGAAGCTACTCTAAACAACAACAAGAGGAACAACAACAACAACAAGCTGATCAGTCGAGTCTCGAGTGCGGGGCCCAAGTCAAGACCCAATCGTTGTCGTCTCGACTGCCTTCTAATGCCAACAAACCGCTCAGGCAAAACGGCCATCAGTTTACAATTGTTTGCCATCTTGAGATGAAATATGATCTGATAGGCAATGTTTGTCTATAAACACAGCTGTGTGCGTGTGTATCTCTCTCTGTGTGTGTGTGTGTGTGTGTGTGTGTGTGTGTAGCTCGAATGTCTTTGCAGTTTTTGGTATCAAGTTTAATAGACAATAAACACGACAAGCGTCTAACAAATAAGCGCTTAACGCTGCTGTCTGCCGCCTGAACCCTGACCTCGACTTTGACTATAATTTTTATACCATTTTTTTTGGTTTCATAAAGCTTAGTAAAACTTGTGTAGCTAGTTAGGCTTGATTCTTGTGAAAGTTGATTGCCGATCTATCTAAGCATGTATGTGTGCTTCAGTGTGTGTGTGTGTGTGTGTGTGTGTGTGTATCTGTGACTTTCCATAAATGCGTTTTAGAAACCAACAAAAATAAACACCAACATTTTAATTTAAATATAGCCAGAATAAACAGTCAAGTTTGGGCTGGCGACTATGAAATACTCTAGCAGGTGGATCAAAAAAAAACAAGTAGGTGTTCTAGTCAGGAGCTCCCGACTAGGGGATACCCTGAACCCTCTCCTACCAACACCAAATGCAAATATATATACTATTCTAAAAGCAACATGTCAAGTTTGGTGACTCTAGCTCTTATTATTTACCAAAATTGCTCAAAAAACAGAATTTCGATATAGATTTTTATCGATTACTTCGAAACGGGGCAATTTATCGAATATCGAATACCTACAGCTAAAATTTCAGTCTCTAGCTCTTATAGCGGACAGACGGACATGGCTAGATCGACTCGGCTATTGATGCTGATCAAGAATATATATACTTTATGGAGTCGGAGATGCTTCCTTCTGCCTGTTACATACATTTCCACAAAAACATTAAACCCCTTTTACCCATTTTCAATAGGTTGAGGGCATACAAAATAAAAGAGGGATCAACTTATCTGGTTATTCAAAAAAAAAAATCATTTTGAGCAACTTTAAAACCAAACTATTCACCTAAGTACATATTTCTTATAAATGGTTCAGCCATTTTTCCAGTGCAATGTCCAAGACTCGCTTGCCATTATATGAATAGGCGGATAATTTGTGCGTGTCTCAGACTTGGACGTCGAACAAATTCACCTTCATGGTGTTGCATATTGGGTAACATAATGTAAATAGCTAATGCAAGTGTAAGAAATAGCCCCCAAAACGTGCTTGATTCTGTTGTATGCTAAGCATAAAACGAAAGACTTAAGACACGAACTGGCTGCACCAGTTCGACTAGATTACATATCGCACAGCTAATTTATGTTAATTTGATCCATAAATATGCATCATTATTTATAGCTAAGCAGTTGACACTTTGCAGTTTCCAGCCAAACAAAATTACTTTGGCGATAATTAATTTTTTAACGCTGCATTCCGAGGCACAAAAAAAAAAACAAAAAAAAAAAAAAAACAGCGCCAAGTGAAATAGAAAACTGATTAATGAAAATCGATCGAACGGGCCGCAAACAAGCGCAACTTTCACTGTGGCCCGTGTGTTTGGTGTCTTTTGTAGTTTTTATTTGTATTATATGTGATGTGTTTATTTTATTAATTAAACTGATTAGCAAGCAGCCGGGCTTAGCAGTTGGCCAAAACGCGGCGGCCCAAATGCCAAATGTTGCACATGGGCATCATGTCGCATCAAAGTCGCGCGAGGACGCAGCGTTGGCCAAGTTGTTAATCAACGGGGCAAATACCGACAGATCCGCAGCCGCGACACGACACAACACGAGTTGTTGGCCAAGTGCCGCTAAGCCAAAAGACAAACGGACGGGCAGACAGACAGGCTATGGCAAATAGCCTGATAGCAGCTATTGTGGGCCAAATTGGCATCGAGTGTTGGTCTCTCACATATTCGTTCAATTGCGGCTTCAAATTTTGACAGCGAATAGAAATCAAATCGCGCTCTCTCACAATAATCATACGCATCATAATGAGCAGCAACATAATGACGCCGACTTTCGCAGCTCGTCGGCAGCTGGACGTCAAAATTGAAATTAAAAACAAAAAACAATAAAAACGAGAAAGAAAGGCTATCTTCGGCACGCCGAAGATCTAATACCCTTGCAGACCCAACCTTTTCATAATGCTCATAGTGCTTTGCCCGTATCTAAGAAGCACAGGGAAAATAGTTAATGCCGAGTTTGGTCAAGATATCTTAATAAACAAAAGGTTTTTTCATACAAAAACTTAATTTTCGACCGATCGTTCCTATGGCAGCTATATGATATAGTGGTCCGATCCAGCTGGTTTTGACATATGTGCTGCGTGCAACAGAAATAGGGACTTCTGCAAAGTTTCATTAAGATAGCTTTAAAACTGAGGGACTAGTTCGCATAGAAACAGACAGACGGACAGACGGACAGACGGACATGGCTATATCGACTCGGCTGTTGATGCTGATCAAGAATATATATACTTTATGGGGACGGAGATGTCTCCTTCTATGCGTTACACATTTCACGACAAAATTATAATACCCTCTGCAAGGGTATAAAAAAAACTCAAGTAGCAGCTAACCGCTAATAGCCGCGGGCCAAAAACACACGCACATAACGCATACGCCATGTGTGTTTGTATTTTTGTTGCCTCCTTCAGTCGAAACTTATCAAAACTCACATTCAACGTGCAGTTCGTCAATAAATTGCGATTAGAAAGTTTGTGTGTGCGCTTTGAATATCATTTTCTGTTAAATTTTTTTGATTAGCCAATAATAATAATAAGTTTGACTCTCGCATGGCTTAGGCTCCGAGTTGACGACAAAGCACGTTCAAAATCTAATAAAATCTGGTGTATTCGACAATTTATATTGCAACAGCGTGCGGCAATTATATATAACGCAAAGAACTCTGACGTTAAGCAAATTCTTTCGAAGATCAAAATAAATATTAACATTATTATTATAGGAACTGGATAAAGTACCTCCCACATTGACATAAATACTTGATATATACCCAAAATTTTGCTTTGTCTTTCAAGATTCAGCTATTTTAGCCACACAATTTAGCTTTCGAATCTTACAGTAATCAGGTATAAGAATTTTGTCAACTTTCTAGAGAAAGTGTTATTGTTATATGTTATGTGGGTAGTCCAACATTCCATTCTATAAATTAAACAAACAGTCCCAAAAAAATACGAACATATTTATAGAAAGTATGTAATTGCAATAGCTTAAGAATAGTTCACTCATTTTTAGAATATTTTCTATTTGTTTTTCCAAGAATTTGCGAACAATTTCGACTATAGTATGGCAGACAGAATGAATATAGAGGCCACGCCTTGTCAAATGGCCAAAGTTCACCAATAAATAATTTTAAAATGCATATTTCTAGTATTTCACCTAATGACCTTTTTATAAAGCTTAAAAGTTTCATAAGTAATTAGTTAAAATTAGTTAATGTTGTTTGAATTTAAAATATAGAAAGAACGCCAAAACCAGCATTAAATAAAATAATATAAATTAAACCAAGCGACATGTTGGGTTCTGGGAAAATGTTCAAAAAGTTTCCATACCGAAGAATTCCTCAAATTTAACAAATCTAAATTTACATAAAAAGAAATGTGTTAACCGTATAATCTTCTATTAACATTAAAATAAAATAAACTATTTTCCCAAGCTTAAATGGGAGCCTAATTTGGAAATAATGCAGAGAGGAAATAATATCCAAAATAGTTCTACTTTCTTTTATATAATATTTTGATTTTATTATTTGATTTCATTGGCGTGCTGGAATCTTATATAATATTACTTACTAAATTTCGCCGAGTCTTATATGCTATTTTCTAAGATAATGGCAAAGATAATGCCGAGTCTTAGATGGGCTTGTCTAAGATCATTTGGCAGGCATCTCGCCGCCTTCGACTAAGCCCACCTGATTTTGGTCAGGTGCGTATCTGAAGCAGTGCCCCAGAGTTGAATGCCATAGTTCCATCTTGAATATTATTTGCTTGCAATGCAATCGTGGTGGACTCTTGGGTATAATGAGCCAGTCAAGTTTGACCTTAGCCTTGATTGGCGTGCTAGATAAGTTAATATTTTGTTCAGTGTAATGCATATAGTTAAGTTCTTACAGTTTCCTAATATTCCTCTTAAATATATAAGGTAATTTTTTCGGTCTATAAGAATCTAGAAAAACTGCCAATTAATTGTAAAATTTTTAGTAAAAGCTTTTCACCCAGTTTTCGCCTTTAGCAATAACTATTTAAGCTAACTGTTTTTGCAGATACGTTAACTTGTACACTCCCAGCAATTATTACACAATTTTTAAAGCTCAATTTAAAACAATTTCAACTCTTTTACTTAATTTTCGTTTTGCTTTTCGTTGTTGTTGTTTTGGCCAAACTATTTTCTAATTTTGGTAATTTCTAGTTAAAAACTGGAGCGCGCTCACAAATTGCGCGCTCTTGTTGTTATGTTGTGCGATGTTTCCTTTTGGAAGCTGCCACATTCGATACAGTTACAGTTACAGCCACAGTTAAAGATACAGATACAGATACAGATACTCAGATACTCAGATACTTGCACACTTGGCCGCACTTGTTGCCGTCTGGGAGCGCATAGTGTGAGTATCTATCGTAAAACCATTAATAGTTGACTATTTTGTTATGGCCCAGCAACCGGTTACTGGGCACACACACACACACACACACACACACTCACACACACAGACACACTCACTTGTTGGCGGTACAAATTTGTATACGTTTTATTTAGCTGTTGTATTTTGAAAATTGTATCTCAAGCTGAACATGAATGAGCTTTTCGAATATTTCGTAACCAGTTGGACTGCATTTTTTTCTGGCTCGCTGTTGTTGTTGTTGTCGAGCAGCGAGCAGCGTGGCCAAAATGTTTATGTCTTGGCTATAATCGATAGCCAGAGCAACAACAACAAGAAGCACGATCACAACAAAGTCAAGTGTGTTTTGCTGGCAGGCATTGAAAGAACTACGAAATCGGGCTTTTCATCTGCCAAGCTGAATTGTTGGCTTAATTGCATGTGAATGGCACAGCTGCAACAATTATGTTAATTAAGCCTAGATTCTAATTAATTAAAAGCGTTAAATAATTACAGCATGCAGTGTAAGTTTAACCATAACGTTATGTAATCAAAGAAATTTGCTCAACTCATTGCGTGCCTTCGCACGAAACAACAGGGAAAAGTATCTTGTAGCTGTATCTGTATCTGTATCTTGGCATTTGTATCTTTAGCTGTTTACGTTTCCAGCTGTGCGCCAAATTGCTCAAGCTCTTGGTAAGAAAACACGTGATAGTGTGAAAATATAAAAAAATGTGGGCATATTGCGTTACAGCCAAAATAAAATAGCCAAGAAATGGCTAAAAAGCGAAATGCGCTGTTCAAACAGCGCGCGCAAATTCGATGCGGGTCAGCTACAATTTCATAGCCCCTCCTCCCCCTCCCCCTTTTATCCGCACATTCCTCCGCCCCGCCTGTATTGGCAATTTGTTCTAACCCACTTGCGGATCTGCTTGGATCTATGCTCTAAATATTTTTTCAATTAAAGTTTTTTCAATGCTGCGACAGCAGTTTCTTATTTTGTGTTTACATTATCTTAATTAGCTTATTTTTATTAGCTTTCCATACCCTGTGCATACTTTAAGGGTGTAAACGGGTATACGAAATTTTTGGAAATCTGTGTTAGCTTATATTATCTAAGTTAGCTTATTTTTATCAGCTTTCTGTATCCTGTACTCATTTAAAATGGATAAAAATGGTAAATTTAAGTTGTGGGAATCTGTAATATAATTAATTTCGGACAAAAAAGATATATTTTTTAACAGAGTCAGGATCTACGTCGATTTATCTAAGTGTGTGTGTGTCTGTTCGTCCCTTTGCCTGTCTGTAAGCACGTTTCGACTTCTGAGAACTGTGTGTGTGTATAGTTCGCAATATTGTAAAGTCTCATCTCTCTCTCTCTCTCTCTCTCCCACTCTTTTACTCCACCTCTCCCACTCTTTAACTGGCTCTCTTTCTGTCTCTAACTCTCCCCGCCTGCCTTTTTCTCTATCTCTCTCTCTCTCTCTCTCTCTCTCTCTCTCTCTCGTTCTCTTTCTATTAATGTCATTCATATTTGTTCTGTTTCTCTGATTTCTCTCATACGACTCCCTTTCTGTATCAATCTCTCTTTCTCCTCTCTTTCTCTCTATATCTGATTCTTCCTTCTCTCGCTGTCTCTCTCCTTGACCTATCGTCTCTCCTCTTTCTCTTTTACTTCCTTTCTCTGTTTCTCTCGCGTTTACTGGTTTTTTCACTCTTTTTATTTCTATTGTTCCTCTTCCTCTCTGACTTACTCTCTCCCGCAGTCATCCAGAATGAATTAGGTTTCAGTGAAGCTAATTTGGGGTGTACAGGGTATCTCCATGTCGGCAATTGCACTCTTAATTGCCTACATGTGCACTTAGCTATTTATTTGTAGTTGTTGTCGCCGTTTTAACCAGCTTGATATGTATGTAGTTCAATGTCAAGCATTTTGTGGTCAGTCGTCAGTCACAGTTGTCGCCGTCGCCGTCGCCGTCGCTGCTCTCAATGCCAGCCAATTTCTAGAGTAGCCAAACGAGGCAGGCCTCGACAAAAAAAAGAGGGAAAAAACATGATGAACAACCCAGACAGACCGAACAGATCCGAAAAAAACAACTACTACTAACAACAGCTGTTCGGAAGTTGAGCTACCGTTACGGCTTATAAAAGATTGTAGTTTATATATATTTCTCTGATTAGTTGCTGTTGCTTTTGCTTTTGGCTTGGCATTGTACAATGACTGGTTAGCTTATTGCTTTGGGTGTCCAGGCATAAACTTTAATTACAAGCCAGTTGTCGGCAACTGGCCAAAAAATGTGGAGAAAAAGCACGCAGAAGTGGAACGTGCAAATGGTCAAGCATCTAGCCGTACGTCCACTTCCACATCTTCATCTTTAACTCCAGCTTGTGCTGCTTCTGCTGCGCGTCGTTCCAATTCTGTTTTAAATTGTAGTCATTTTTGCCAATCATTTGTTTGGTTTTGTTGCCACGACCAACTAACACCAATTGGCGTTCATTTATCTTGCCACATGCAATTTGCCCGTCAAAAACTGAGCCACAATTTTCCATATCAAAACAATTCGAGGCACGACAAAAAACAACAACAACGGCAATAAGAAAAACGCTTGTGCCACACATTTGAGACGCCCATTTGAGACACCATTTGTTGGCCAGATTTGTAGAGATTTGTTGAGATTTTCCACGCCCACCAAACAGCGTTCAGCTAGGTTTTGCAGGTAGCTGCCACAGTTTAGGTTCGGCTTATTTATGGATACTATTTATAAAGAAACGAAACCCACAAGTATTTGTACCCTGTATATATGCCGATAGATAGATGGAACTGATGCTTCTCATATATTCTGGAAAGCTTTTACACAATATATTGCATGTCTTAATTTAACATAGTTACTAATAAAGCTAATTAAATCCTCAGAGAAATCTTTATTCTAAGCATGTCTTAAATTTATGAGGTTTTAATATAAAGAAACTTTAAAAGTCCTTAAAATCTTCAGATTAATACATTTGATATAAATAAAAAGAAGCTTTGAAAGTTGCTTAAATCTTGAGAGAAAGCTATGGGTAGAAGCATGTCTTAATTAATACATTTTCATTAAATAAAAAGAAGCTTTAAGAGCCCTTAAAATACTCCGAGATATCTATATTTTTAAGCATGTCTCTAATTAGCTTTTAAGCGAATGTGAGCTTTAAGCCTAAATGTCTACACTTAAAGCTCAAAGCTCAAGTGTTTAAAGCAATACGCTTTCCCTTCGAAATGCTAACTAACTGTTGCATTAAAAGCCTGTATTAAAGCGCTTTTAAGGCTTGCAGGTAGAATAATTGTTTCCAATTAAGACAATCCCATGTGTCTTAAAGTAAAGCTCAGTTATTCTTCTACTTGCTTGACTTCAATTCGTTGACTATGCACAAAAGGAGCTTTAAAAGCGCTTCGAATTGTTTGCATACAATTCAATTGACTTAAAGCTCAAAGCTGAGACAAATAACGGCAGTTAAGAGAACTTCGCATGAAAAATGGCATTCTAGTTACTTTTACAGCCCCTCAACAATTTTCCAGGGTATTCTCATGCGGCAACAGTCACGCGCTGCATAATTCTTGACTGTGGTAACTCGCGCTGATTTCTGGCCCGTGTTAAGCACGTCATTTGCTTTGGCAGCTGTCATTGGCTTTGATTAGTTTGTTGAACGTTGAAAATAAATTTAAAAAAAAAAAACCTTCGATTTCACTTCCCAAACCGATTGAAGGCGTCGTACAGTGTACACTGTACATTGAACCTGCGTTTCACACGCAGCTTTGCCGGCCAGCTGAGCTATGTGTCCAATAACCAAATCTGTTGACGGTTTTCAAGTTGCAACCGATGCTGGAGTTGGGTTTATGGCTTCATTACACGCCATGTAAAAGTCTGTCACCGGGCGCCGAAAAATATCTTTCAACATATTTCTCGGCTTTTTTTTTTTTTTGTCCCCCTCTCTGTTATGAAAATCTATTTTAATGGCTTTTGTGGGCTGAGAAAATTTCCTGGCATTGTTTTTTTTTTTTTTTGTGCCTGTTTTTCTTTTTGTTTTTGCATAAGAGTACTTTGAGTACTTGCGGTGCAATACATACGCGTACTTCGAGTACTTAGCGTTAAGGCAATGAGTAATTTTTTTTTTTTGAGCTCAGCTAATGATGTAATTTCTTGGCTTTTGGCATGTCGTAAAATAAATCATTTACACAAACGCATAACTAATAGATAATTTTTTGTAATTATAATTTGTTTCTTTCCTTCTTTGCAGTGCCACAAAAATTGTAAGACATCAAATTCAAATACCAAAATGTGTCAATAATTTATGTTTGAAAAGTTCAATTGGAATAATGTGCGCAAAATAACGTGTAATTTGCCGTTGGCCAGCTGTTCCGAGGCACACGTGTGACCAAAGGTGTGCTCTTTGTGGTTATATCATTTGTGATTTCTTATTTACAACACGATTCGTAAAGCTAATGCAACAAAGAGACCCGACACAATAATACGCAACATTTGCAAATAAATTACAACAATAACAACACACAAACAGCATCAAAAAATGTCTATTAATAAAAGACTTGAGGGCGTGGCCGCTGCCCGCCTATTTGCCGCAACTCTGCTGGCTTTGGTCTGGCTGCAAAGCGGCGCCGAGGCACACGTGGCCCTCACGTATCCACCTGCGCGCGCCTTGGACCTGGACTTCTTGGACAACTCGCGCACAAAGGCCCCTTGCGGCATGCCCAAAGGTAAGTCTACGGCTCGAGAAAGGCAACGGCACGGGCATTGGCTAAGGTAAAAGTGGGTCTGAGAAAACTCCTGCCAATCTGACCTGCATTGCAATGCCCACGGGCAGCTATTTCTGTGCCAGCTTCCAGTCGGGCTTTTTTTTTTCATATATATATGTTTAGCCTTCAGCCTCTGCATTTGCCTACAAATTGTTTTTGCTTGGTTTATTTCTTTTGTTTTTCTTTTTTTTTTTTTTTTGGCATATAAATAATATTTGACTGGCTTTTTTTTTTTTATTTTTTGTGTTTATTTTTGGCTAGCGAAATACTTTGGTTAGCAGCTCGTGGGAATTATGGCCGGTTTTTTTCTATGGATTTTCTGTGGCCAACACTTGCAGCTGGCTGGCGCCTTTTTTTGTGCCACTTTGCCCACTTGGCCAACCGAATGTGGCCAACAGTTTTAGGCTGGACTCTCATAAGAGTCTTGAGCTTCTTATTTAGCCTTAATCCACGAGTTAATCCTTCTATCAAATCTATCCCATTTATATTTCTTCCTTTCTATATCTATCCTTATCTCAACAAAGCTTAAAGTTGTTCTTAATCCGCATCTAAAATGTATTTATATGTATATGTATATGGAAGGGAGTCACATTTCAAATCTTTCTTCTTAACTTTCATTTGCCAGAAGTAAAGTCTTATTAAATTTGTTTCGTATTTTTACCCTTATTGAAACTTGGACTTTAGCATAAGATGCCTAACTAAGTGTATGGAGATTTTTAAGGCATTTTTATACTTTTTATTCAGATCTTAAAACTCTTTCGCAGCTGTCATATATTCAACATAATTCATATAAGTTTTGCCCAACATCTTGTGGTCCTCTTGGCAAATTTCCTTGCTGTTATAAGTTGTTTTAAAGTATATACATATAATCTAGATCAGACCTAAAAACACGAGTTGGTTCTATGTGAACTAGTCTCTCAGTTTTAAAGCTTGAAACTTTGCATAGGCTCGTCTTTCTGCTGTACATATGCTGTACATATGTCGGAACCGTCTGAATTGGACCACAATATCATATGTTCTTGTATGGCAAAATATTCTGTTTTCAAGGATATTTACATCAAACTCAGCATTTACGAGCTTTAATATATTGTCACATGTCTGCAATAGGCAGATATCCTTTCTCGTCGTGCCTAAGATATCCTTTCAGACACGTTATTTTTTAACTTTATGTTATTCTTAACAGTGTTGATTATGTTGACTGAACTAAGTCTAGTTACTTACTAAGTTTCTGCTTACAAATTTTACAACTTCAATAGAGATTTAATAGCTTTTGGTGCTGGAAGCTTTTACAACGAAGAAGCAGAAGTAGAAAAGTTAATATCTCGCTCTTTTTAGCACATTTAATATATATATTTATACTTATTTTTTCACAATGTTTATTTGTTTGGCTTTCAGTAATTTTTCTTTGCCATTTCTTTGCTAGCAGTTTTTCGCTGTCCATTGTCAGGGCTACAACCGGCAGAATTCTAAACGAAGTCAGCCAAAAACAATTTTGGCTCAGAGGCACGTAGTATGCATTATAATCGCATTATTCAGTTCACTTAGTCATTCAAGTTATTTAAGCTGGAGTTGTTTACGTTTCGGGGCACGCTTCTGTTGTTGTTTTTTTCTTGTTTTTCAGTTTTTTTTTCTTCTGCTGAGATCGCGTAAAGCCCATTGATCATTGGAGTGGGGGGGGGGCCCAGGTATTTTAGTCGCATTTAAATTGGCCATGCACGTTCAATTCACAGATTCATTTGTGAAATACATGCGCATACAGCGAGCATATTCATGAGTGGCATTCATGCATTTTATGATTCACACACACACACTCACACACACACACACACACACACTCATATTTCTATGTGCATTCGCGCTTGCATAACGATTTTCAGTTTCAGTTCAGTTTTGAAGTTTTGTATTGTTGCGTCTTACTTAACTATGATTATTGTTGTTGTTAGTTGTTGTTGTTGTTAGTTGTTGTTGTTGTTGTTGTTGCAGTTGCAGCCGCAAAGTGTTACCAATTAATTTGCATATGTTGGAGAGGCAGCAGCCGCAGCCATTCACTCTCGGCGCTTATTAAAAATTGGGTCATCATTCGTTTATTTAAATATTTTAAATATACCCTGTAAACAGGGCTCTTTAAATAACCCACACGCAACTCTTACACATATGTGTACTTTTTGTAAAGAATTCAATTTGTTTTATTGGACATTCAGCACCTTCTGATTGCACATTTGTAATAATATTAAAAGCGTTTAAGGAGTTCATACTTTTTATAAAGTTTCTATTTTATTTCATCGCCTGCTAAGATATATTTCTTTTACCCTGTAAGCCTATAAATTAGGTTAATTTCATATAGAAAAAAAAGCCTGAAGAAAATAAGTTTTTTAATGCTTTCTCAATCGTTGTTGACTTTTTAGAGAAAATTAATGAGTATAGTATAAGTATATATATGCATCAATTATAATATATATACATATTTATTTGAATGTTAAATATGTGCCATATATATTAATAATAATATGAATAATTCATTCAAAAGAAGTCTTCTTAGATTTCACTTTAATTAATTGTTATAAATTTTAACTTTAAATATAAAAGCTTGCGCCAGGGTATCTGCTAGTCCAGCTGTTTTTCTGCTCAAAGCATTCGCGTTTGTTTGTTTTATTGCCCGCATATCTCTGCGCCTCAAATACTTTCAGGTTTGAAGTTTTTTGACATTTCTGATGTGGCTTCAGCTGATATAGATACATATATCTGAATGCATATAAATTTACATATACATGTGTTTTTGGCAGCATATATAAATATTTGAATTGAACTACCAACAGTTAAATTTCGTTTGCCTTGGGCAGAGACCAAAGACACGTGTGTCGCATCAAAATGCCAAATCAATTTTAATAGCTGCTCATAAGTGCGCATCGTAACCATATAGACACATATATTTAAGTGTATATATATATAGATATATTTATATATAAGTATTATAATGCTTATAACGCGCATATTAAACGCTGCGCATTGCACACTCGTTCAACGACATTTTTGTATATATTTGTAATATTTTTCGCTTGACTCTTGTTTTTTATTTTTTTTTTTTTGTTAATTATATACGAGTGCGCATTGCGTATACGCAACGTGCGCCGCTTGTGGCAAACTGTGCGCTGCATGTGCGACCTGCCGCTGGCTGGCTGGCTGGCTGTCAGTCTGTCTGTCTGTCTGTTTGTCTGCCTCTACCGGTTGCACGTTTAACCCATTTCGGGCCATGACAACTTTTGCCTTCGTTTGCGGCTTTTTGCTTTTCTTGAACGGTTTGCTTTTTGCGCAAGGCGCCGCTTGGCTGGCCAATTGGCGAATCGGCGTATTGGCCAGCTAGTAGCTGCAGCCGCGGCTGACTGACTGCCTGACTTGCTGCTGCTGCTGTTGATGATGATGATATATGCTGCCAATAACAGCAACAACAACCAGCCGAATGCAAGTGAAAAACTTTCACTTATGCTTTTATATATATGGCCGTTGCGCCACACACACACACACCTGAGCAGGCGGGCTAAGAGCTGCTGCCAGATGATGCAAGTTAACAACTGTATCAAGACAAAGCGCGCTTCTCGCGCTGACCGCATTTGTTGAAGAAGCAGAAGAAGAAGAGCTCGCTGCACCTTTCTAAGCGGCTGTTGCAAGTGCAACCGCAGACTCCGTCCGGGGCAGCCTCATTGAACTGACTCGTTGACCTCTTGTCGCATCTCAATTTGTTAACACTCGTTGCGCTTGTTAAGGGCCAAATGTTTTGTTTTGATTTGTCTATTTTCCTTCTTTTTGTTTTTTCTTGTCTTCTTCTTCCACTCAAAGTTGTAATTGTCTGTTGTTTTTTTTTTATGTAGCCCCACTTGAATGGAGGTCAAGCTGCGGTCTGCCGCTTGTGTCACACTTTATAATGCGGTTCAAGCTTTTGTATCTGCTTACGGATCCGCCAGTAATTACGCTCCGCAATTAGCTAAAATTTAGCAGCCTAAGATAGTGCATAAAATATAAACTATAAACGAAATTCCGCTTTCGTCATACAACTCCAAGTTTATCATCTCAATTTACTTGATATTTTTTTTTTTAATATTTCTCAAGAGCCATTTATCAACATCTGCTGCGACTTGAATTGTTTTCGTTTCGGTTTTATTTGTTTGTTTTTTTTTTTTTTTCTAGCGGCGCTCATATTTCAATTTGCAATGGCCATTCATTTGTTAACTGAAATGTCGCATTGAAATTACCATACAAATCTGAACAGCATTCACTTGCACTAGACCCATAAAAAAATAATGCCACAGAATATCAATGAGAGCGCGCACTACAAATGCCATTTCAAATGGCAAATGTGTGACGAGCATGTGTACTAACAGGCTACACTTAGCGAAATTTATGGCACTCAACCAAAATGATTCATTCTTGATCGACAAAGGTTGCAGCGAGAGAGGTGGTATTATTTTAGTGAAATTTCTGAACTTTGAGCTTTAAGTGAGATTTATTATAAGCACACAATACAACACATTACACTTAAAGCTTATGCGTACCTGCAACTCAGTCATCTTGTTGAACTTTAAGCTTTTAAGGAACTTTATCTTAACAATACAATTAAAGCTTTTAAGTGCTATTTAAAGCCTCACTAAACCAAATACAAAGAATAAGAACTTTGGTTTCTTAAATCTGCGAAAGCTTTACATAACGGGACGCCAAAACTTAGTGTGTATTTCTGTATATTGGAAAGGCTTGAGTACTCGAGTCCACTTTAAAGGAATATAAGCCCTTGATTGAAGTTTCTCATACTCTCTAATGGAAAGAAATAGTTAGTAGAAAGCCTAAATGTCGCTTTGGTAACATAACATTGGCTAGCCCAATTAAAACTTAAAAGCAATTTACCCGATTGAGCTGAAGCTTTCAGCTCGACACAATCAATAAAAAATCTTTACTTAAGCTTTAATAGACACTTAAAGCTCTGAAAAACTAGAAAATGGGATATATACAACGCAGACGATATAAATAAAAATATAAAAATAAACTGAAAGCCATTAACTTAAACAAAAAAAGTTCTTTTATTGATAAGCTCATATTAAGGTATCTTGCCAGATCTTGCCCTTTCAGTCAATCTCAAAGAATAGGGTAAGACTTTAATTAACAACTACTTCTTATGCTTATCATACAGCTGACCGTTAATTCGCAGAGATGCCAGCAAGTAATTTTTTTCAGTGCATATGCCACATATGCGATAGATATCGAGTGGCATGCCATAAATACCAACCGCAGAGACGCCGCCGCCGACTGTACAACTGGCTAAGACAACGTCACGAGCAATTAACTAAAGCGAAAAACTCCTTGACCACAAGCAGGCCATAAGCTACCAGGCACCCAGATAGATAGATACCCAGCTACCAGCTACCAGTTGCAGTTGCGGGCAGACCGAAATGCAAATGCAAACACAACCAATCAACGCTTGCCACAGGTTGCCACGTAATTTGCGGCAAATGAAACGGTGGCAACATTATGTTGTTTTAGGGTTGCCAAAGCCAAAATTAATTTTATGCCATGTTACACTCTCCGGCGTCCACACTTGCATGGACAGCCAGTCGCTGCCATACAATTTATGGCACTGCGCGGGGCTCAAGTTTATTTGTCAACCTTTTCACGTTGCACAGTTGCAAGTGTGTGCCTGTCTGTGTTTGTGTGTGTGTGTGTGTGTGTGTGTTTGCGGAAGTCTTTGCCTGTGCAACGACACGCCATATTTGGCAGCCATGTTGCCAATACCCCGCCGTTTCCCCACCTCCAACACCCACTGGGACTGCCTTTCCGCCCAGATGCATGCAAGCGGCACTGCAATTAGAATGCATGCAAGCACACATTCTTTTTCCACAGCTACGTAATAACAACAAGCAAATTGGCCTCGGGGTTCGGTTGGCTGGCCTAAGCATGCCATTAAGAAAATGATGCAAAAGCCAAGACAATTCTTATATAAGTGATTGGCCATTTGGGCCTGGACTCTGCCACTGCGAAAGTTGGCTGCGAACACTTTTCAAATTATCTTTTAAGGTTTTCAATTCTTAAAGGCAAATACTTTAAAAACACAGTCAAAGAACTCTGTAAATAGCTGCAATTATCTTAATGGGTATTATTAGAATTACATAATTGATAAGCACATTAAGTGGAGCCGTTAGCTGGAGTTTACTGTACGCAAGACCAACATTCCAGAGGTCTATGCCAATAACATTTCCTATACGTCTGACAGTCTCATTCAGCATTCAGAAGGTTAGTCGCATTATTCAGCTTTTGATTTACTATTGATAAAAACAAATTTATTTTATTTTGAATAAAACCGCGAATGTGTCAATTTAAAGGAATGATGGTTCGATTTTTGAATTTAATATATTACCGAGAAAAACTGGGTTGAGATTTAAATTAAAATGAGAATGATAGATATGTTGGCCAGTGGAATGCGGCTATTTTAATGGGTTAACTTTAAATATATTAGCTTCAATGAAATTAGATTAAATGTGTGCAGATTAATTAATTAATTAAATGAATGACTGTGAAAAATTGAGTTTATATTGTGTTGTATTGCTTCAATTTTTATATATAATTTATACAAATTCCTTATTTAAACTTATTTAAAGACCAATATGGCTAGTAAACTGCCTTAGGCAAGAATGACAGGAATGTTGGACAATGGAATGCAAGCATTTTGGATCATTTAGCTTTAGACAAGCTATCTAATGATTTTATTTAATTAAAACAAATTAATAATAGCTTATTAACATGTTTAAGCCACAATTTTGATGCCAGGCAAACAGCCTCAAGAAAATTGTTGAAAAATCTTCAATTCGCTGCGTTTTTTGGTCGATCATCATCATCATTAATGAATTTAAGCCGAAATCAAGCAAGAGTTTAAACTTTTGCTCAATTAAATGCATTTTGTATAAGATAAGCAAAACGCTCTTTTTTTCATATTATAACAATATTGCCGTGAATGCCAAGCAATACACTTGATATTGAACTGCTGAGAGTCATAATCATTATCAATATTTTGGCTACGACTTTCGAAATGAGACAGTCGCGAGTTGCGAGACGGCGAAACGACGAGACGGCGAGACGGCGAGAAGGCGAGAAGGCGAGTTCAAGCGCAACATTCGATATTCATGCAACGCAGCCTCCAAAACTCAAAGGTGAACAACTTTCGCGCTCGTGAGAAATATGACAGACCGAAAACCGAAGCAAAATATGAAAATGACCAGCACAGACAGGGAGAGAGAGGGAGATGGAGTGCGAGGGGGTGAGGGGGAGAGGGGGAGAGAGAGAGTGCGAGTTACAGTGGCGGCTACATGAGAAAAACCACAAGCTCAAGCACCTGCCGATATTTTGGGTGTCCACTTGCCAGCTTCCAGCTTTTGGGCAACTGGTTACGCCCTAAAGAGATATATATATGTATATACACAGGTATACATATATACTGCTGCTCTTGTTGTTGTTGCCTCGATTTATTAATGGGCACAATTGATTTATCGCTCGAGCTATCAGCCTCTTCGTATTTTTTTTTTGTCTGCCTCAACTTAACCCATTTTCGCCGAGCTGCTTCAACGTTTTTCAACTTTAGTTTTTTTTTGGTGTATTTTTTGTTTTTCAATTAATTTTTTTTTTTTTTTGTGGTTGTCAAAACCACTTTGTCTGGCCATGTGAAAATGTGTGGTCCACTTGGTTGCAGGGGCGGAAATCGCCATTTGCAAATTCAGCTAAGAACCATCGAAGTCTAGAAAAGTTACGCCATTGAAATCAAAAGTCGCATTCAATTGTTGACCTACAAAAGTCGCTGTAATGTCTATAGACACGCAGCAGCATTTTTATTTTCCAATACCCTGTAAATATGCGATCGAGCCGAGAGGGGTAGAGCTGTGCTAATGCTTGTCGGACAGAAGATTTCGTCTCTTTAGGATCTCTCTCTACAGATCAGGATCTATATGAGCTAGAACTGGCAAATTTGGTATATAATTGCTTTTTTGCCTCGTAAAGAAAGCAAGGTTCACATTTTGGATTGTTTCACTTATTTTTAAAATGGAAATGCATATGCAAAGCTGATAGCAAAGACTCGAACCTGAATAGTTGAACTGATGTTATCATAGCAAAGACTTAAACCTGAGTTCATATTAGATTTCTTCGAGTGACTTATCTTAATATTCTTTCTGTTAAACTAAGTCTTTTTGTGTGTAAATTAAATTTAAGTTTTCTAGAATTTTAAACTTAAACTTAAACTTGATCTTAGTGCAAGTTTTGTGATTTTAGAATACTTTGGCACTTATTACAGGATATGTTTAAGTCACGCATTTAATTGAAAATTGATTTTTTTTACTGCTGCTCATAATCAGCGCCATCAATGACAGCAAAGAGACAAAAAGCTAAAGACTTGCAGTTGCAGACGGGGAGAAGGGGAGACGAGAAGTTCATTTCTATGCCACGACTGTGCCTAGTCTCCGATTTTCTAGTTGTTGTCTGACCATATTGGGCAGATGGTGGAAAGAGTGTGGCAATTGAATGCATTCAAGTGGTCAGGTCTTCAATATTTGGCCAGGTCTTTAAGCCAGCTATCGGGGAGATGACCAACCATCTCGTGCTAGCAGCAGTAATCATAATTTTCCAGCTTCCTTATTTGTCTTGTCGTAATGCTAACTGGAAAGTGAACCCCCCTCTGGCCTAGCTATCTACTCCCCTCCCCCCTCCCCCCTCCCCCCTTTGGCTGGCTGCTTTCGCTTTCAGGTATCGTTATGGCCATTAAATGGCTTCAATTAGCGACTCGACTCGCCTGTATTGGCTGACAACGATGTGCGATCTGCGCTTGGGCATTGATTGGCCACTTTTAGTAGCAGCAGCAGACTCCATCCCCCCCTCCTCCTCCTCCCACACTCCCTACCTCCCTAGCTGGGATGCAATTTTTCACAGCTGGCCGAGGTTACCGCATTGCACTTATGCAATAGTTGTGAGCATATGAAATTTGTCCGCAGCCAGAAAAACTTGTAATGCGAAGATGTGTGTGGCGGCACTTGGTGTGGCCAGTCTGCAGGTATGTGTGTGTGTGTGTGTGTGTGTGCTTCGATATGCTGGGCTTCCTGTGCTGTGTCTCTGTTGTCGGACCTGCCTCCGATTGTCCCAAGCCTGGGCCGACTCGCCTATGCAATTGTTGGAATTTAGTGCGCAGGTGCGCAGCTGCGGATCACTTCCACTTGGAGGCCCACTTGGAGCCCCATTCGGAGCCCCACTTGGCTGCTACGCAATGCAGAACCACAAAACCAGTTCAGCTTGAGTGCCTGGCAAAACATTTAATTATGCGTTACATATTTCAGTTAGGCCAATTGCCAGCTAGTTCTCTCTGCAACTGTAATGCCTGATCAACTGCCCAACTGCATGGCCTGATAAACAGCATCCTCATTATGTGGTTGTGCCTCTTGATGATCATCATTGCCGATGCTCCAATTCTTCCACTCACTGGTTAACAACCACATTTCAATGGGCTGCCATTAGGTATTGATACTTGGCCCATGTGAATTGTATAGATTTCTTAGAATTGGAAACAAGCTAATCTCTAATGAGTTATTTTTTTACTCCTCCAATTGAGCCAGGCAACTGAACAAGGGGGAGGCTCGATTTCCAAGGATTATTGTCTTAGACTAAGGCCATAGATTAGGTTGATTTTTTAAAACAACATCCTGTAATAATAATTTTAGTTTCTTTTTTCTCATTCTGTATTATCAATAATATGTATCGCATAACAAAAGAGATCTCTTTAAGTATATATGTTTATATATATTCCTGGCTAGAATCAACAGCCAATTTGAAGCTCCTCAGATTTGAACCATCTTCTGCTCTTACTGCAAACAGTTGTCATGTTGACTAGATTAAGTTCAGGTTTCTAAAGTTCTTCATAGGCTATATCTATTGTTACAAAGGTAATTAATCTTTAGAGAGCCGTAACTGTTTCTTGTTCTAGCTCATTCTTTAGTTCATTTCTAACCCTTTCTCCGCTGCTTTTAAGCAGCATTTGCGGCCTCTTTCATTCTTAATTAAAGCTTTTGTATATGTAACACCTTGCAGCATTCTCCACATAGCATCAATTCCATCAATTTGGATCATGTTCTCTTTAAAAAATGGCTCTGAACTATTTGTGAAGATCCAGTTAACTAGTTTACAGACATGACAAGCACCCACAGCATCTAATTAAAATATGCGAAACATTTTTCTTAGTCAAAAACCAGCCCATTTTTTAAAAAATTGAAACAAATTACATACCAGAATTCAACTTTTGGGATCGAATATTAGCAGAGTTCAAACTACTTTCACAACGATTTGTTTACTCAGGAAATCTAGAAATAAAACCTAAAGTCAAGCTCTTCATAACTTGTTGGAAATAGAAGTATGTTCCAGCCTAATATAATCGAATCTTTTAGCTGCAACTAATTGTTAATACTTATTTGTAAATTATCCATTTGTTGCAGGCTCCATACGCACCTCGCTGCTGTCGGGCTCCATGTTTAATGTCACCTGGCATTTGGCCTATCCGCACAAGGTAAGTGGAGGAGTGGAAGCGAGGTGGAAGCTCTTGTCTGTCATCTTGCGACATCTTTTCGGGGCAATTAAGCTGATGATCAAGTCATGCACAATGAAAACCCGGTTCTTATCTCTCTCCGTCAAACATAATTAGCCAGACGTGTGCATCTGTGTTCTGGGTAGCGTAAATGATGTAATGATTGCCGCACATGCACCAGCAGAGAGTACGAGCATCTAGATAGACGTGTTTGGGGCCCTTTGGCTCTCAAAGTCAGGCATTGCGTTAGAAGTTCCCATAATTGAAAAGCCAATGGGAATTGGCTGCCAGACACAAACAAATCAAGTCACAAGTTCTCAGTCATTGTTTGCGAAATATAAACAGAGTTAACCGCACGAGAGGAATTTTTATTAAATAGTTCATATCATGCACACTTCTAGGGCGGCTTCCGTTTGCAGCTCTTGGATGCACTCGACAGGCCCGTGCTGGATCTGACGCCGCACGTCAACAACTCGGAATTTGTGCGCACCGATGTCACGTAAGCCAAAGTCGAAGCCCGCCCAAGGATGCAGCTAATCTTGTTTTCCCTTAGCGCTCAATCGTACCAGGTGAACATACCCAAGGATTTCGAGTGCTTCAATTGCACGCTGCGCCTGCTGCGCCAGGCGGACGAGTGGTCGAGCAATTATCGCTTCTGGTCCTGTGCCGACGTGGACATCAAGTTGCGCAAGGACTTCAAGGAGAGCTGCTCCGGCAAGGGCAAATACTTCCCCTCGCGCTGCAAGTGCGAAAAGAACTACTACGGACCGCAGTGCCAGTATCGGGACGAGTGCTCGAGCAATGCGGACTGCGGCGCCCAGGGCAAGTGCATCGATCTGGACGGCACTTCGCTGCCCCGTCGCCAGTGCTACTGCAACCTTGGCTGGCATGGCTTTGGCTGCAGCAAGCGCTCGCCCTACAAGTCGACCAGCCTAGATCTGTCGGCCTTCACGAAGAAGGAGCTGTCGCCGGACTATCACATGTACTGGCGTCTGCTCGAGGAGCAAAAGGAAATCGAGATCGTACTCAAGGTCAATGGCACCTCTTGGGTGGGCCTGGGCTGGCGTCCACGCGGTCTGACGCCGGAATGCAAGAACTTCCCGCTAGTAAAAGACATTGGGGACTTGACGACAACGCTTGAGAACGCGGGATCTGAACATGCGGAGCCGGAGCCCAGAAGCGAACCGGAGCCCAAGAGCGAACCGGAGCCCAAGAGTGAACCTGAGCCCAAGAGCGAACCAGAGCCTAAAAGTGAACCAGAGCCCAAGAGCGAACCAGAGCCCAAGAGCGAACCAGAACCTAAGAGTGAACCGGAGCCCAAAAGCGAGCCGGAGCCCAGAAGCGAGCCGGAGCCCAAGAGCGAACCCGAGCCCAATGCTGAACCAACAGCCGAGCCCAGTGCCGAGCCGAGCACCAAAACTAAGCGCGTCGCCAAGCATGAGGATGAGCTGGCCAGCATTGACGGCGTCACATCAGTGGCCACCAGCGTATCCTATCGCGTCAGCACCAAATCCGGACGCAGCCGCCGTCAAGCTACAGGTAAGAGCAAGGGGAACTGTATTAGTTCTGCACCTGCAACAGTTAGCACAGTTCGTTTAATTTAGAGCTAATACGAGTAGTGGCAAAAACACACAACCCTGCAGATCCTCTAGAGCTGCGTACTAGAAACTTACTGCATATTGTTATTGCTATCCTTGTTGAGCTTCTACTACTTTTGACCTCTCTCTGAAACCCGCACCTAACACTAAGCACACAAATCTATTTTATTCAAACAAAACACGCTGTAAAAACAGAGCCTAATAGCACAGCGGAGCCGAAGAGCGAACCAGAACCAACGACAACGAGTGAGCCAGTGCCAAAAAGTGAACCGGAAGCAACAACAAATGTACCGGAACCTAAAAGCGAACCTGAGCCGAAGAGCGAGCCGGAACCCAAGAGCGAACCTGAGCCTAAAAGTGAACCGGAGCCAAAGAGTGAACCAGAGCCAAAAAGTGAACCGGAACCCAAAAGCGAACCGGAACCCAAAAGCGAACCTGAACCCAAGAGTGAGCCGGAACCTAAGAGCGAACCAGAACCCAAGAGTGAGCCCGAACCGAAGAGCGAACCGGAACCGAAAAGTGAGCCAGAGCCCAAAAGTGAACCGGAGCCTAAGAGCGAGCCAGAACCTAAGAGCGAGCCGGAGCCTAAGAGTGAACCAGAACCCAAGAGCGAGCCGGAACCCAAAAGTGAACCAGAACCCAAAAGTGAGCCCGAACCCAAAAGTGAACCAGAGCCAAAGAGTGAACCGGAGCCAAAGAGCGAACCGGAGCCCAAAAAGTCCGCAAATCTTGAGTCAGCAGGTAAACGCATGTGACTTGGTAAAGGCTTAGCATTTTCAAATCCCGATTTTCATTATCTACTAACCAAGTTAAACACAAAACCCACACGAATCGCATCGCAAACCCAACCCAATCGAGAATTACGCTGACCCTTTAATTTGTGTTTCTATAGAGCCCAAGTACAAGCTTAATCCGTACACACCACGACACGATTTCAATCCCATGGACTGCACTGATATCGTCATTGGTACGGCGCGCGGCATGGCCAGCCGTGTGGGTGATTATTATACTAGGGATCGTTCGACGCCGCGCATTGATGAGTTCTACGGCGGCAAATCTGATTTGGCCTTGGGCACAGGTTTCGAGGAGAATGGTGTGACCACCATAATATTCCGCAAGAAGTTGGTGGCCAGCGATGCCACCGATCATACCTTGGACGATGCGCTGACCCATGTGATCTGGGCCAAGGGTCAAGAGCCGGGCAGCTATGTGCATGTGCCAGCCTCTGGCCTGGAAACGGAATCATCATCCGTCAAGGACTTCTATCAACCGGATGAGCTCAAATATCATGGACACAAGCTTCAACGCGGCGTTACCCAAATCAATTTCTTCGGTAAGTCCAGAAAAATCCTTAGCTAATCCAATCTTATCAATTGAAACGCCTGCAGAGAAAGACAAACCAGCAGCTAACACCGATCGCAGTGATCTGAGCAGCAATGTGCTGGACAACGATTGCTATGGCCACTGGAAGTACCCCTCGAACTGCTCGCCCCAGGAACACAGCTGCGAGTACTACGCCAGCTGGGAGACTGTGGGCCGTGGCGACGAGATGCGCTGGCACATCGAGACATCGAATACACAAACCTGGACGGGCATTGGCTTCAGTGATGACCAGCGCATGTCGCAGACGGATGCAATTATTGGCTGGGTGGATGGACGCAGTGGTCGACCCTTCCTGATGGACACCTGGGTGCTGGGCTATGCGCCGCCCAAGCTTGACGAACGTCAGGACATCTACAATGCATCCGGTCGCATCGAGAAGGGCGTCACCATCTTGGAGTTCAATCGCAAGCGCGTCAGCAATGACGAGCAGGACTTGTCCTTCACGGATGATCACTGTCTCTATCTGTTCTTCCCCGTGCTGGGCGGCGCCTTCAACGTGGTCAACAAGAAGACACGCAAGCACGAGCAGGTGCCACCAATTTCACCGCAACGCGTCTGCATCAAGTCCTGTGGCAAGGGTAGGTTCAAACCTTGTCAATAGTTGATCATGAGTTCATGCCATGTTTTTCTTCCAGAGCTGGAATCTGTTTTCGTGGGCACCAGCACACCAGCGCCCAGTCGCTTGGTCTATGCGGTGGGCGTTAAGCTCATGAATCTGGCTGAATCATTTGAGGCGCCCAAGCAAGGCACTGTGGATTTCAACAATCTGGCTGCTACCATATCGGACTCCTTCAATGGCATACTTTCGACTATTCCGGGCTACTATAAGACCGAAATTTTAGGCTTTGAAAAGTGCGTAATATTCCTGGTCATCACATTCAAATTCAGATTAAGATTTTGATTAGCTGTATTTAGGCGCAGCCACCCTAACAGGCGCATTCAGTTTAAGTGCTGCCACATCGTTTACAGGCACATTAAGCTAAAGGGTTGCCAGATCGCTAAAAAAAACGTAGCTTACACTTAGCTAAAAACTTAAGAGATACTGTAACCTTAAACTTTTCCTGATCGGTATATTTGTTATTAAAATTATATATCTTTCTTTACTTCTGAAGGGAGGGCAGCACAATGGTGGCCAAGGTGCAGGCCATGTTCGACAAGGCCGACGTCGAGAAGCTGCATACCCTGGATACCAATAATGTAGAGAAGACCAGCGAGGCGGCTGTGCAGAAGAACGCTGAAGCTATCAAAGCAGCGCTATTAGATCAAATAGCCACCGGCAAGGTGGGCTCGCTGACAGTGGATCCACAGTTCTTAGATTTCGAGGCGCTGGAATGTAAGTTTCATGAAAGTCAAGCTAAGATTTAGCCCAACAGCTTTGGTTTTAAATGCCCACAGACAAGAGTGCCGTGGATACGAGTGCCAAGGATACGCTACTCTCCTTCTTCGATCTGTCCGAGACACGTTTGTATATTGTCCTAGGTCTGATTGCGGCCCTGGTGCTGATAGCACTGATCCAAGCGTTCTGCACCATATTGAAGACCTCACGCAAGAGCAAGAACACAAAGGTAAACTATTTTATTCCCATTGCCGTATTGAGTTACCAAGTTACCAAGTTTTAGCATTAACTTTACATGTTTGTTCAGTTTTAAACGTGGCGCACATAATTCTTGTTAAAGAATTCAATTCTTACACGATTAATAATGTTTTTTTGTTCAATTATATAATGTTATTTAAAGCTGGTTTACGTAATACCCGACGAATGGCGCATATATCAACAGCGACAACACCAACGCTACTATCAGCCCTCTAGCGATCTATAAAAACAATATATACTATATATCCATAAAAAATAATCCAAAAATTATCAACACAAATTACCCACCATATATGTTATAAAAAAAAAAAAAAGAAAAGATATATCTCACTGCCTGAAGAGCTACAATCTGCCCAATAAAATCGATAATAAAAAATAGTTAGCCAAATATCAGAAAGTCCTAACAACAGCGCGGATATCTTAATACATGTACTATCTTAGTATATTCGCCAATATGTGTTGTTGAGTCGCGTTTATCAAAATTCTAGAACATAAAGAATTCATTGGTAATTGAAATTCCTTTTTTGTTTGTTGTTGTACTCATTAACCAAAGTTGTGACTACTTTTAAAAGCTAACCCCATTAAAAAAAAAAAAAAACCCCCCAATAATACTGTTCTGATCCCCAAAGGGTACTTTTCTCACATTTCTCACATTCGCTGTCTATCATTTCTGTATGTGTTTGCTAATCATTTAAAACATTTTCTTTAATAACTATCTAGTTACTTTATACTTTATCTTTTGTGTTTGTAGCCAAACCAGTTAGCATTTGATCTATGCTATGTATTTCTTACTAAAAAAAACAAAAACAACTTGGAAAACCGATCCTTAACTATTTTCCTACTATAAACCTATGTATTTTCGAGCAAATTGAATGTAGTTCATTTCTTTCTGCACAATACTCCCTAACAATAATACCCATGGGTGTCATATCTTTTGCTTGACTGGTTATCAGCTTTTTTAGATACTTAGAAATTTGCAAAATTCGAGAAAAACGCAAGCACAAGGCACATTCCAGAATCAGTTATAGTGTAGTACAAAAACGATGTCTAGCGCACAGTATTCTCAATCGTTCCGAAGATTTAGAATAGATCGTAATACACATAGAGCCCGTATGCCCAAATGCTGACTGGTTGAGCGCTAAGAACTGTACGAACCTGCACAAAATAATACCAAGCTCTGGTGAATGCTCTGTTTGTTTGCAGGAGAAACTGATACAGAACTCGCCCTGGAAGGAGTTTGCCTCGAACACGAACTACGCATTCGATCCGTATGGCGAAACCGAGGAGAAGCACATGACCAGCAGCACCACGGCCAAGGAGAAGGCCCGCAATCGTTCCACGGCCAGCAGCCAACAGACCACACTGCCCATGTCCCACTCGCCCACCAGCAAGTCGCAGATGTACTATGAGAACAGCAACGGCAATGGCAATGGCCATGGTCATGGCAAGAGCAGCAATGGCAACGGTCGCTCCAATGGTCGCCACATGACGCAGGAGAGCAGCGCGGGCGGCAGCGCGAGCACTGCACCCGGACCCTATGCACGTGGCAGCTATGCGGAGCGGGCTTATTCGCTGCCGCGCCAGAATCATCATTATCAGCAGAGCTCGGCCAATATGCAGCCATCCGGCTACTATACGCACGATCGTCGGGCTGCACGACAGGAGCGTGAACGGGAGCGGGAGCGGGGCGATGAGCGACGCCAGCGACATGAGCGAGAGTCCAGCTATGATAGATCGCGCGATGATCCGCGTTTGAATGGCGGCGCCGATACGCCGGACTTTTACTTCATGCCGTCGCAGCGCAAATATTCCGGCGAAGTGGTGCGCGTTTATGTCGACTACAACAAGGATCCAAAGCACTAAAAAAAAATAAGCAACAAGAACAAACAAAACGTCCTTTGGGACATACAAATTGAAAGTGCATACACAAAACACGTTGCAGCTTATTTAAAATCTTGTTTTAAGTATTTCGCTCTATATATTCCGTCCTTGTATCCGGCTGACTGCTGCTTCTCGTTTCGATTGCCATAAAGCAGTTTCACTGCATGCGTTTTACGGGGAAGACTTCCCACATTTTCACCATTTATTTTTTTGTTTTGACTGCGTAAGCTTTATAACAACGCACAAACGCACCGAGTTTAATTTAACGCAGTTCAGGAAATGTTTTTGAAATCCGCAATTTAGTAAATTGTAAATATTTTGCATAGAATATAATTGTCTGGACAAGTATTGATTCAGGACTTTTGCAATGTTTTCTATTTAATGTGCAAAGAAATATAGTCACTGTATTTAATCAAATTAAATATATGTATGTTAATATATAAAGTTTAAAAATGTTGAGCGCATTATACGATATAATACTCGTACAAAATGTTTAATTTTACAATACATTAAGTTCATATTAATAAACTTAGGCACGTAATATACAGTAAAAATGTGGTTTCAATTTGTGCTAAATAGGTTGATTTTTCCATTTTAAATTGCAAACCGTTCCTATTCGTCAGTGCTGTGAGGCGTTGCAAGTGTTGAAAAACGATGATATCCCACATATCGATTTTGCACCCCGTAACTATCGATACCTGTTTACTGCATATATTATCATCCCTAAGCGCAGAGTTTCGCGCGCTTTTTAGTAGAAAATGAATGCCTGCTTACACACTATTCGCGTAATTGAATCGTTTGAGTGAATTGAGGTAGTAGAATCAATTAAAATTTATATTATTTATTGTGTAAATTAAACACAAGACACAATGGACATCGATGCAGAAGTGGGTCAGGCGTACCACACGGTGCAGTTGTCGACAAAAGAAATGCTCAAAAACAATCGACGTCAACATTATTGCAATGTAAGTAATTTTCGTTGTGCTGTGCTGTGCATTTTATGCAATTATAACAACAACCACCATTGTATTTGTTGCTAATGAATAATCTAGATGATTGACCTGCTGGCCAGCAGCTGCAAGGCCTCGGGACTAATAACCACTTCCTTTACAAATGAGGAACTGGTCGAGTTCTGGCTGGGCGACATTTTGCCCCTAATGTTTGACACAGATCGCAATATACAGAATTGCGCTGTGGCCGCCATGGCCGAGGCTCTGGTTGCACTCGACGTGTCTGTCATACACGCCGCGAAATGTTGGCCCCAGATACGCAGCGAATTCGTCAACAACTACACGACGCTCATCGGGGAGATGCGCGATGCGAGGAACAACAATTGGCACAAGATCTGGACGCTGCTGGTGCAGATCATGGACAGTGAAATGCTGCGCGGCTGCACCTACATCAACAAATTTCTTGCCGTCGTCGAGCTGGGCTTCCGCAATCCCGACAATGGCGTGCGCTCCGAGGCGTTTCTCTGCTGGCGCGTGCTCATCAAGATCTTCGCTGCCTACAATGAGCTGGCGGCTGGCAAACGTTTGCGTCTGCTCCTCATTCCACTGCGCACATCCCAGTCGCGTTCGCCGCACGTAAGCGGCATCAAGCTGCGGGTCTGGTGGTATTTGATCAGCTGCCTGGATGCTGAGCTGCCCAAGTCGTTCGACAATGCTGTTGAGTATTTCTTGAGCTTTTTGTTTGGCGGCGGCGCACGTGGCAATGCAACTGGCCTGGCGCACAGCTATCAGACAGCGCGGGAGCTGGCGCTGCCTTGCCTGGTCGCCCTGTGGAATATGGAGCCATCCTCGGCAGCCCTGCAGCGCCTGCTGCGTGACATGCGCCTCGAGGTGCTCAGCCAGCCATCGCCGCTTATGAACTCGGAGCTGCTGCAGCAGCACTGGCGTCCCATGCTGGCAGCGGCTGTGGCCGGCATGCAGCTGCTCAGCCAGGCAGAGCACAGCTCTGAGACGGAGCAGGAGCTGTTGAATTTGCTGCTACGCAATCTGACGCTGGCCATGTTCCAGCTACGCGTGGCCCCCTTTACGGTCGCCTGCTGTGCGGAGCTGGGAAAGACGCTGCCCGGCGACGGCAGCATTGTGCGCTCCGTTTTCAATGCCTGCGCTGGCCTAGCCATGCCACCGCAACGTGTAGACTCCCTAGATGTGCTGGAAGCCTGCCTGAAGCTGTGTCTGAAGGCGCGGGCCGAGGTGCCGCCGGCCATTATGCAGCGCTGTGTCTCGCTCATCTATGCCCCGGAGCAGCTGGAGACGCGCAGCACCAGCGAATTCCGTCAGCTCAGCAGCTTCGCGGAGCTGCTCATGCAAAATAACGACGAGGAGGACTACGAGACCTTTGGGCTCAAGCTGCAGGTATGGCGACAGGTCTCCGGAGCTCTGCTCGACTACTTGCGTGAGAATGCGCTCGAATATCGCGTGGCGCACCATGCTGCGTTCGTGGACAGCTGGATTCTGTGGCCGCTGCAGACCAGCGCCAGCTTTGCCGGGCGACGCGCCAACAGCTCCTTCGACGGCGCCTTCTGTGAGCAGTGGCGGCAGCTCATCAATGCGGGCCACAATGCTAACGAGCGCAAGAAGTTCGTGGTGGATCTAAAGACGGCGCTGATCGAGCTGCTGAAGAATGGCAGCAAAGAGGAGCCGCATTTCGCGGAGATGTTTGATATCTATGTCGGCGCAGTGCTTAAGCTGGGCATCTGCAAGGACTCGCCCCTCTATAAGGATGTCTTTGCGTTGCTCTCCGCTGTCTTTGAGCGTCCAGCGCTGTCCCAGTCGCTGCTGGAAGGCTGTCTCAACACCCTGCGCAATGTCATACTGGAGCTGCGCCAGAGCGAGCTGATGGTCGTGTTCGATGCACTGAAGCCCACTTTGAGTGCGGCACTCCAGTGCTGGAGCAAGGGCAAGTACGAGGGCAGCTTTTTCAACGAGTGGAAGCGTGCCATTCAGGAGAAATTCCGCAAGCTGTCCATGAAGAGCATGGCCAATCAGCTTAAGGATCTGTTCAAGGGCGACGACCTCTTTGTTATCATACCCTCCGTGTGGAGCCTGAATCCGGACAAGCTCACCGATCGCCAGAAGGAGCGCTTCGCAGAGAAATCGGACATACCAGCGCTGTACAATGACATGAGCCAGTCGCAGGACTCCTCCATCAAACCCTGGACACCCAAGAAGGTAGTCATCGCCAAAGGCAAGCAAACCGAGTTAGCCCTAAGCGCCGGCGACCGGAATACGGAGCAGGACAAGGACCAGGACAGCGATGGCGTGACCATCATTGAAGAATCCCCAACTGATCCGCCCACCACCGCCGCTGCTGCGGTGTGCACGCCCACGCGCCGGCGTCAGCTGTCGGACGTAGCTAGCACCGAGTCGAGCAGCACGGAAAAGTACAAATTCCGCAAACCGCGCGCGCAAATCGAGGAAGAGGCCAAGCCAACGCCCGCCGCTGCAGCGGATACACCTGTGCGCCAGACGCGCAAACGTGCTGCTCAAAAGGACAAGCAACCGGAGCAGCCGGCAGCAGCTACCGACAGACTGCGTTCGCCCAGAAAGCAAACAGCAACCCCTCAAGCAACAACAGCAGCAACAACAGCTGCAGCAGGTAAGAAGTCCATCAACATGTTCTGCGACTCGTCTTTCTTAAGTTTATTTTTTTTCCCACAGCTGCCAGCAAAGCCAGCGCCCAAAAGGTCAAGGATACTGCCAAACTCACCCCTATGCAGAGCGAGGATCTGTTTGCTGAATTTGCAACCCCGACACCTGCTGCACAGGTGCTGCCCGAGCCGACCAGAAAAACGCCGAGTGTGCCGGAAACGCAGCTGAGTGTTTCCCCAGAACCGGCTGTCGAATCGGTGGCCAGCACACAGCTGCCGTCGGAGCCCATGGGCGATCCCATGCCCATGACAGAGACCTCGCCCAAGAAGCCCAACACACGACTTTGCAATTTGGTAAGTCCACAAGAAACTAGCTGGTGTAGATATATTATATATTATATAGGAACAAATCTATAAATAATAAAAATGTTCAACAAAGGTGAATATGGATACAAATTTAAACAAAAATGGATCTTTTATGAAGCCTCTGTCTAAATACACGCCATTAATCTCAAATATATAAATCCATTTTGGCAGAACTCTCCGCCGGACCGCAAGCAGACAAACAACTCGACGAGTCCGACGCTGCGGCCCAAGCCGTCGGCCCATTTGACTGGACGCGGGGCGCAGCTGATCAACATGATACGGAACAAGAAACTGGATGCTGGAACAGCACCCTATGCACTCGTCGCCTCGACGTCGTCGGCGACTCGCGGCCAGGGAACGCCCGCTCGCCAAATGGAGCGCGCCGAGCTGGTGTCGACGCCCACCTGTGAGCTGAACGAGCTGGCCGCGGCGGAACACACGTCCACGCCCATACAGCAGGCCAAGGATCTGCTGATATTCTCGAAGCGGCTGCCATCGCCCTCGGCGAGTCCATCCGCATCGATACTGAAGCGCAAGCTGCGCTGCGAGAGCGTCGATGACTTTGAGTCGCCGGCACTGAAACGGAAACGAGTCAGTTTCCATGATCCGCCCGTATCCATAACGAAGGAGTATCTGCGCGACGTGGAGGAGACGCGCAGCGGCAAGCCGAAGCGCTGCCTGCTGCTCGACAAGCTCGCCCAGACCACGGAGGTGCGGCAGGCGCTGAAGCGACGCGGCCGACTGGACAGCATCATCGAGATCGAGAAGTTTGCGCACGAACAGACCGCCAGGAGTGCGGCCGTGGACAAGTCAATGGACAAGTCGCATGAAGCAATGGAGGACGAGGCTTTCGATTCGCTCAAATGGAATGAGACAACAACAACAACCACAGCGGGCGGCGGCGAGGAGAAGAACCAGCCGGAAGCCGAGGCTCTGCCTGCAGCCACGCCCAGTCGTGATCTAGCCATACTTGATGCAGAGTCCGCACTGGATCTGGTTGTGGAGCAATGCTCACTGGACTCTGTGCTGGAGCGTTTCTTTGCCAACTCCCGCAGCTCGCCGCTGAAGAGCGCCCTCAATCTGGCCAAATTCCTGTCCAATCAGATGAAGACCAACGACAAACTGAAGACCACGGTGCTGGAGACGCTGTCCGAGAATCATTCGAAAGATTTCCTGGATCATGCAGTGCGCGAGAACCTGTCCTCGGTGGTGTGCGATCGCCTCAATCTCAACTCGGTGCTGGAATACATTTGCGCCAAGTCGAAGATCAACAACGCCTGCCGCACCAGCCTCTTGGCCCAGGTACCGGCGATGATCCGTCTGGAGGCGGAACGTCTCGGCCTGCTCCAGCAGCTGCTGCAGCAGTGCAGCCTCGGCGATGACCAGCTGCTAGATCTCATTGGCCAGCTGATGCGGCTGCGCGACAATCGGAGCAACTGCATCATTGCCAGCGGAGGCGCCGGCATTAATGACAACGTAGCCGAAACTGCGGCCGACTCCTCCTCCAATTTGTGAGTCGAATATTACTTCCTGAAAGTATTTTATATCTATTTTTGACGGCCATTATCAAGAAATCGTTTGACCTGATATTCGCCGTAGCCTAAGTTACATTTTTTTATAGTTATACGCCGTTTATGGCACCTGCTTTTATGGCTTACCCCGATTATAATTACAAATATATATGGAATACAAACTATTTTTACCCAAAACCTGACAACACGTACATTATTTAAAAAAAAAATAATTATCATCTTAATTATTTTATTGGCTGGCTCGAGGTACCAATTAAACAAGGAAGGGTCGCCAAAACCAGCACTAAATAATAATAACAGTTATAAACAATTTAAAGCTGGATATAGCGTATCACCTAGTCGGTCACTTTCGACTTGAGCACTTACACTGCCCTTATATGTGATTCTCACAGCTTCTTAGCTATTAGAAATCAGGTCACACTGTTTTAATATTAACCCCAATAAGCTTTATTAACAGCAAAAGCTCTTAGACAGCCACTTTGACCCAGTAACCTTCAGTGGAATACTTGGCTACGTCGTCGCAGCAATGATAAGATTACTAAGTATGCGAATTAGTATGCATATTAAGTGCTAGTAGAGCAACTTAGTACTAAAAGTCCCAAGTATTAATACTTGTTTGCATGTGTATTCGCCATGTACAATTCCATTGATAATGTTCACGTGCGGACATTGCGTCTCGCCGCGAGCTTTATCGGCGTCGGCGACGTCTGCCGACATCGTCCGACCGAGCTTTAAAGCTCTCCGTGTGGGCGTGCGGCGCGCAACAGTTGCCGGCAGAAATGGCCAAGAGCTGAGAGCCTGCTACGATTAAACGATACTTTTTATATCAAATGCAGATACCAAAAGAACAGACAGCAAAGACAAAGCAATCGCCTGACAAATTAGTCGAGCACATTTTGGCAAGGTTATTTGTAGGTCTGCACTTTGTGGCTCTGGGTCTGGCTATATAAATAGCCTGTTGTTGTTGCCTTTCTTCTGGCTAGACAAATGTTGCTGACCTAACCCAAGCTGCTGGACGTCATCATGCACGTCCAAAGTCTGCTCCCTGTCTAGAAAATGTTATTTCCTCCTCCTCCTCCTCCCCTCCTCCTCCGTAAGACGTCTGACATGAATTAGCACTGGATTTGGGCTACAGCTGACGTTTATCATTTTGGTTATTTAATTTGCGTTAGCTGTCGCTAATGAATCATTCATAAATCGCGGCAAACTAAGTGATATGCGTAAAGCAATTGACGAAATTCCGCTTATCAATGGGCAATTCAAGGCTACACTGCACAGCAGAAAAAAATAGTTTCGTGCAGAGGC
Organism: Drosophila littoralis; assembly: GCA_018903485.1. Classification (NCBI taxonomy): domain Eukaryota; kingdom Metazoa; phylum Arthropoda; class Insecta; order Diptera; family Drosophilidae; genus Drosophila; species Drosophila littoralis. The sequence continues at coordinate 4,289,007 of JAEIGF010000383.1, forward strand.
TGGAGTAAGAGCTACTTATGGAAAAAAACGTTGAATAATGGGAATAGAGAGAAATACTATGGGAACATTTAAATGGGTGATAACTAGGTATAGAAAAAAGTGGGAATAATAGGAATAGAGAGCGAGAGAGAGAGAAATACTATGGGAAAATATAAACGGGTAATAACTAGGCATAGAAAAAAGTGGGAATAATGGGAAGAGAGAGAGGGAAATATACTGTGGGGAAAATGTAAACAGGTAAAATAATAATAAATGACACATAACAACATAATTTCACCCTTCTAATAATCAATTGATTTCAATACGCGAAAACAAAATGAAAATAAAATATATTTCAACTTCAGATTCAACTGTCAGGCCTAAGCATTGTTATTTTGAAAAACAAAAATTGTATTGTGCAGTGCTTGGATTTAATTGTATCTTTTATGACGCTTCGTGCCGCCATTTATCAGCCCAGATATGCGAGTAAGTACTCCCCTAGTATCTGCAGACCGGCAAATGTGCAAACAAATTGAATAATCACAAAGTCATGGGGTGAATATAGTGAATATGCCTGGGTACGACTATAAGATACTCTGTTACTCAAAATTAGCGCGTTTATATGCATAGTTACATATGAATCAGAGACCTGCATAATTTGAATATGAGTTATATGAGGGCTGAACCTTGGGATTTAAGATCGCGTTTTAGAAATTAATCATGCTATTGACTTTTCACTGTTAGCCTAGCATGCCCGCTCTCTGTGTGTGCTACGACAGGGCAGATCATTGTTTGAATATTTGCGTGTCTAAAGATATGAATATAGAATAGCGCTCGGTTGGTTACAAAATGAAAATAAACTATAAGGTAAAAATAATATAAACGACGCCGTGTTCTGCTCAGTTCAGCCACAAGGTGAACTCATCATTCACGAATAAACGAGTGTGTGAACAGTTCGTGAGTTTCAGTTTTTTGCCGAGTGCTTGCTAGCCAATTAGACGTGTGTCATAGAGTAACAAACAGACCAAGAGGAGGCATTTGGATCAAAAGCTCTTTTCCAAAAATTCTGAAGCCAGATACAGAGGTTGCAAACACAACGCTCGGCTGTCTGCAGCTACTTCTGCCGATGCCCAAAATTCAAAGACAACTTCAAAACATTTTCCATAAGAACCAACAACAACCATAATCAAAACAAATGACTCGACAATAAAAACGGCACACCACAAGTTCTATCCTTGCTATCCCTTTTTTGTTTGAGGCTACAGCCTATGATCTTAGCTTCTGCACCCTTCTAACTCATTGTTGTGGTTTCTAAGCACTGCTATGCCTATAATTCGCAAAGTCATGTCTTCATCTTCTCCACTCACTTTCAACTTGCAAGCAGCCCGGCAGATTTTATAATTTTTCATTTTTCGATCAGCAAGGCACCCTTGCTCAAAATAGGGTATTTTAACTATTCATAAGTTCTGTAACCAAGTACCACTAACCTTCTCATATAAACATTTTTATCTAATCTCTGAGAAATATATAATATCTTATTTAGTGTGCAACTATTAGTACAATCAATAATAATTGTTTTCTTGAAACATTCTATACCATTTCTATAAAAAAGGGTATCAATGCCTCGACGCGCCAAATAGTTGTTGGCATGTGTGCCTCATCTCACACACATTGGCAAAAAATATGCATGTGTGTGTTTTCGAAGCCAAGGGAAGTTTATGAATTTAAGAAGATTGCAATATTCTGTTGCGCATGTGACGTCACATATTCGAAGCATCACAAGAAATGAAATTCTTTAAAACGTGACGTAATAGTATATGATGTTGACGCGCCGTATGCGTAACCCTTTGAGTTGAATGGCATGGCATTCAAATTTTCTACCTACTTGCGCCGAGACTCGGCTATGCAAGAACAACATTAGAACCCAAATATTATTGTTGTTGTTTCTACGCGCCGCCTTGTTAGAACGACAGAGAAACCCGCAAAGCACACAGTGGCATTATTTGTCCCTTTTCTTTGCACTGAGTTTCCTATGTCCTCTAAATCTTGCTTCAGAATTTCATAGATCACAACGGGGGACGAAGTAAAAATGGGTTTTCGTGCGCAATGTTGTTGTTTTGCTAGTGATTTGTTGTTGCTTCCTATGGTAAATGAGCTTTATTTTTTGAATTTGATTTTGCGTTTGCGGACCAACCTTAACGACCTGGCTTCAGAATTAAAACGGTAATAAAAGCTCGGAGCGAATCTTCCGCTCTTTGTCTGTTTATTACTCTATGGACGTGTGTTATGGACGCGAGAGCGTATGTAAGAACAGCTGTTGCTTAGAGTAACGGCAACGCGGGTTGGGGGGGAACAGTTCGACAAGTTGCAAATTCTCCGAGCCAAAAAAGCTGCACATGCAACGGCAACAGCTGCTGCACAGCCCCAGCAAAAGCAGCCAACCAGCCAACTAGCCAGCCAGCTGTGTACGGTCAGCGTTTAGAGCGACGACGACTATCAACGCACACGGACGGGGTAGCAGGCAGCAGAGCAGCAGACAGAACAGTTCACAAGTTTCCAGCAGCGACGATTACGAATTTGCAGCAACGGAATAGCAACAGCGGTAAGCTTAATACACCATTTGAACTAGCTCCAAGCGGTCGCGCGGGCAACAACAGCAGCCGCAGCAGCAGCAGACCGAGTCGAGTGCGAACTAAAAGTGAATAAAAACTCTGATGTAATCATTCGCTATTACGCTCGCCACAAAAAAAAAAAAATATATCAAATCACATTGAATTTTGTCAAAAATCGCCGCCGTTGTTGCCGCTGTGGACTTTGTTGGATTTTATTCAGCTTTTATTGCGTGCCGCGAACGGTTTGGCTGGAAACAACTCAAGGTAAACATTTGGTAGGCGTCTGGAAACGCATAAACGACGCAGCTCAAATTGTGGGTACATTCTTATGCGTTTATTCAACACTGGGCAAAGCTTTGTTTGAGTCTGCCTACGCATTGCTGCGGCATGTCATGGAACGAAGCGCGCCCATATCGATTTAACATGCTTAACGGAATTTTTTTCTGGCTGCCAATTGTACATGTGTGCGTTGGAATGTTGGAATGAAACACACACACACACACTCGGTTCCAATGCTGCGCGCGCCGGCAGCGCTAAAAAGTTCGCAACAAAAAGCTTGAAGCGCGCTCTCTCCCATTGCTTTCGCGCTCTCACCACAACAAAAGAGAGCGGTGAAAGAAAGAGCGACAAAAACAGATGCTTAATATGCCGTTTAATTAGATTTTAAAAATAATTTTTAATTAGCTAAACAACAATAAAGAGATCGTTTCGCCGCCTTAAGAGAAGATGTCGTCGCGCATGTTTAAATTCGGCGTCACCGCCGCCAGCGCCTGTGTGGGCTCTGTAATTGCCTCATGGACCATCGATCGCTGGAACTCGCCGCATGTGGTAAGTGCAAATGGCATTTGGCATTTAGCCAGCCCCTAAACAAATGTGCTCCACAGGTCAACAATGCCATGCAACGCCCACCCAAGCGCAAGCGCACCCTGCCCATGCGTAGCGAACAAATCAAATCCCTGATGAGCGGCGAGGAATTCGATGTGCTCATCATTGGCGGCGGCGCCACGGGCGCCGGTTGCGCCCTCGACTCCATTACAAGAGGTTCGTATGAAATACCCTCTACAGTTAACAGCATTTAAGGGGTTCGCTTCGATACAGGTCTAAAGACGGCGCTCGTCGAACTGGATGATTTTGCCAGCGGCACCTCATCGCGCTCCACCAAGCTAATCCACGGTGGCGTGCGCTATCTGCAGAAGGCTATTCTAGGCGTAAGTATGCCGGATGCTCAGAATCTATTAACATGTATCTATAACTAGCAGGTATTACCTGGCCAGGCATCACCTAGTTGCTAATGGTGCCGGGTAATCCCTGCGAGTCCAATAAATAGGCTTGTTCCATTTCATTAAAGCCTAGCAGCTAGATCATAGATTCATAAGGCTAGAAGTAATGCTTGTCTCTGTGTATATCTGACTATCGCTACAGCTAGATCTTGAGCAATATAGAATGGTTAAGGAGGCGCTGGCGGAGCGCGCCACAATGCTTGAATCGGCGCCACATTTGACGCATCCGCTGCCCATTATGCTGCCCGTTTACACGTAAATAGCTCGACTCGACTTCCAACCAGGCGGATTTATAAGTATTATTTCCATTTCAGGTGGTGGCAGGTGCCGTATTTCTGGGTGGGCATCAAGGCGTACGATCTGGTGGCCGGCGATCGCAACGTGAAGAGCTCGTACTTGCTGTCCAAGAAGGATGCTCTGGAGCTGTTTCCCATGTTGAAGAAGGATAAGTTGTGCGGCGCCATTGTCTACTATGATGGCCAGCAGGATGATGCACGCATGTGCCTGGCGGTGGCTTTGACGGCGGCTCGACATGGCGCCACTGTCTGCAATCATGTGGAGGTCAAGGAGCTGCTCAAGAAGGACGACGGCACCGGCAAGAAAGTGCTGTGCGGCGCCAAGGTCAAGGATCATATCTCTGGCAAGGAATTTACGGTCAAGGCCAAGTGCATCATCAATGCAACCGGCCCCTTCACCGACTCCATTCGCAAAATGGACGATCCGACGGTGAAGAGCATCTGCTGTCCCAGCTCGGGTGTGCACATTGTGCTGCCCGGCTACTATAGCCCCGATCAGATGGGTCTGCTCGATCCCTCAACGTCCGATGGCCGCGTCATCTTCTTCCTGCCCTGGCAACGGCAAACGATTGCCGGCACCACAGATCTGCCCTGCGAAATAACGCACAGTCCCACCCCGACCGAGGATGAGATTCAGTTCATCTTGAGCGAAATCAAAAACTATCTCAACGCCGACGTTGAGGTGCGTCGCGGCGATGTGCTGTCCGCCTGGAGTGGCATACGCCCGCTCGTCTCCGATCCCAACAAGGAGGACACACAGTCACTGGCGCGCAATCATATCGTCCATGTCAGCCCCTCGAATCTGATCACCATTGCCGGCGGCAAGTGGACCACGTACAGAGCCATGGCGGAGCACACCATGGATGCGGCCATCAAGGGTAACTATCCATAAAGATATCTGTTGTATAAACAGCATAAAATGCCTTAATCTTTGCCAGCCTGCAACCTGAAGCCGGAGCGCGCCGAGGCTGTCACATCGTATCTGAAAATTGAGGGCGGCCAGGGCTGGACACCGACCATGTACATACGCCTGGTGCAGGATTTCGGGCTGGAGTGCGAGGTGGCCCAGCATCTGGCCAAATCGTATGGCGATCGCGCCTTTGCCGTGTCCAAGATGGCATCATTGACCGGCAAACGCTGGCCCATCATTGGCAATCGCATCCATCCCGAGTTCCCCTACATTGATGCCGAGATTCGTTATGGCGTGCGCGAATATGCCTGCACCGCTGTGGACATGATTGCGCGCCGGCTGCGTCTGGCTTTCCTCAATGTGCAGGCCGCCTCGGAGGCGCTGCCCATCGTTGTGGACATTATGGGCGAGGAGCTGCAGTGGTCCAAGGAGGAGAAGGAGCGCCAGCTGAAGCATGCCACGGAATTTTTGGCCAACGAAATGGGACATACCATCAATCGCCAGTCCAAGGAGAGGATACCCATTAAACTGTCCAAGGAGGAGATTCAGACATATGTCAAACGCTTCCAGCTGATCGACAAGGACAAGAAGGGCTACGTCTCCATCAACGATATTCGCCGCGGCCTCAAGAGCTTCGGCGACGGCGATGTCTCCGGCGAGCAATTGCACGACATTCTCAAGGAGATCGACACCAACATGAACGGCCAGGTCGAGCTGGATGAATATCTACAGGTGCGTACACAACACAAAATCAAAGTTTATTTCATTCTCACAATACACAAGACAAATATTAGAAAAAAGTACAAGAATTACAATTGCAGTCGGGTATAACCGACTGCCTAATACTCGGTTCACAGTCTATTAAATCAGTCGAAGTCATCCGTCATTTTGGGCCGGAGACTCTAAGACAAGGCAGGGTATATTATGAATAGTCTACTATCTAAGTTTGAGCAACCTAGCTTTAGGAAGGAAGACACGTCTGACACGGTTATGCTCGGGTACATTTAAATATGCACATTTCTCTTAAACGGACACACAAACGGACATTGCATACAATACTCTATTTTCACATCGAGCCGAGCCAAGTTTACATACAAACATATATAAAATATATAAATTTAAATTGCACAGATGATGTCCGCGATAAAGACAGGCGATGTGGCCTATTCCCGGTTCGCTCGCATGGCCGAGCTGGAGGAGCAGAAGCACGATGCGGCTAACCTGAAGCAGAAGATCAGCGTCGATCGCTCCGGCGGCGGCTTGTAAGCGACTTAAAGGACGAGAACTTCACGCGTACATCTACTAGAATTAAGCTGCAACGAATTATACAAACTATATAAACAACTTCTTTACATTTTGCTGTTAATAAAGTCTTGAAACTCACACCAACAGCTACGTTACGCAATGCAGCAGCTGTTGCTGGACTCTGCCGGAGGCTGACCTGGAGCTGGTTGTTGCCTTGGAGCTGGCTGTTGCCTTGGCGCTGGCTGTTGCCTTGGCGCTGACTGTTGGCTTGGAGCAGGTCCCGTCTGTCGTCCATTCCTTTGCTCGTCTTGGCTGACGCGTTCCGCGCGTGTGCCTATGTTTTAAGCATAACTTGTTAATTAAAAGATGCCAATGCAAGCGTATTCATTGAGTCCATCTTACTGAATGAGGATATGACATTTCTGTCAATGTCCGCCGTCAAGTTGCCATCGGCACGCTCGAGCGTATAAATATGTGCCACGACGCAGTTGAACATGTCGTCGCGTTGACGTTGTGTGAATGCGGCAAACAAATCCAGTTTGGGATCCCAGAAGAAGAGCAGCTTGCCATTACGGCCAGACGTTGCCAAGGAAGTCTTCAATTCTCTGCACATCTGAAAAACGGACGGACAGACTTTATTTGGCTTAGTTATTACATATATTATAAATGGGAAGTCCAAACAGACAGGACTCAGATGTCCTTTTAGACGCCAGCTTGAAATCAAGTATTATATTTTTTAAATATGATTGTGAATTGAAATAACTTTGAGGAATACTTTAACTTGCCCGGGGCATTAATTGACTCTCAACAATTGTATTTCCCATGATACTTACGTCTATTAAGGTATCCTTTAGCGTATTGGTACTCCAGTAGGAGCAGGATTTGTTCTTGACCTGCCACAGAAACAGGGTCTTGATGTAGTAGCTCTTTAGATTGTTCATATTTTGCTTGCTATCGCGGAATTTCTTCATCAATTTAATAGTTTCCTTCAGCTTTTGTTTGCCCTTGATCATCACATTTTCGGCATCGTAGTAGGAGGCGCGGAAGGACACGTTATTCGCTTCGAATGGCTTCAGGGGTTTCGGTATCGCATCCCAGTAGCGAATATCCTTAAAATACTTGAGCTGCTCGGGCTCCAAAATATTTTGTCTGGCAATCAACCTAATGGCCGGCACAAAGTCCACCGAGTATTTAATTTCCCTGTCATTGATAAACATCGTGTGCGCCGGTCCGCATCGCTTATAGACCACGGGCGTGACCCTTCCGTTGACCTCGATTTTGTTGCCCATTTTGTTTAGAGCTCGGGTCATGGCGCCCTTTATCATATCCTGCAGCTTGTCCTCCAGCAGCAAATTCCTGTTCGTGACCAATTTTTTCAAACACGTGTATGAGACCTGGTTGTGCTCCTGTTTCTGCAGTGCGTTCAGCACCTCGGTCATGTCCAAGGTAACATTGCCGGGTCGCCTGGGATCCTTCTTCACAATAATCCTGTCGTTCTCGGGAAACACAAAATGAATTACCAAATCGAATTCGTCCGGTTTCGTAATCTTCAAATTGTCCGCATAGCTTCCTGTAGATATATAGAGATAAAGTCCATGTCATATATTCCAATAGTCAGCCTGATAATGTGATCGGTTCACACAATCGCTTATCGCATCTAGTTTTATAACCATAAAGTGCAATTGATAAGTTTCGATTGCTTAAGATTACAAATTGGGGAATCGGGAACTGAACCGTTATCGTTGGAATATCGCGGACAGGAAACCTGCCGACATATTCCAGTGACATATTCCAATCTAGTCTGATCTAATGTTCCTGCTTCCTGTAGTTGTATATAGATATATATATATATAGAGATAAAGCCCATGCCATATATTCCAATAGTCAGTCTGATAATGTGATCGGTTCACACAATCCCTTATCGCATCTAGTTTTATAACTTCCTGACCTACGGATTTCTTGGAAGCAGAGTCATTTACGCGGAACTTGATAAGATCCCCATAAAGTGCAATTGATAAGTTTCGATTGCTTAATATTACAAATTGGGGAATCGGGAACTGAACCGTTATCGTTGGAATATCGCGGACTGGAAACCTGCCGACATATTCCAGTGACATATTCCAGTCTAGTCTGATCTAATGTTCCAATATGATAAAGGAACTTTCTAATTCGTTAGGTGCGAAAATTGATCTTGAAAAATAATATTGGATTTTATGCAAAAACAAGCTATATGAGAATGTATTTCCTTTTTGATAGGCGTGCGAGATTCATAATGAAGATCGAAATTTGACTAAAATATCTAGATGAAACGTCTTTTCATACATGAATTAAATTTTCACACAAATTGTTTCTATATGCAAATAATTTGATTCGATTTGGATTTGTGATTCAACTTTATCAACTAACATCCATCTAACTGATTAAAAATATATTATGCTCATTTCGTGAGACTGCAAAAATAATTATATTATACCCAGGCATTGCAGTCTGAGAAAAAACAGTTTAATGTTTTTTTGCAAACGGAAATCTGAACTTCCAGCACGGCGAACCGCGCCCCTAAGCGAGGCGGCACATGCTCACACATACACACGCATGCACGCACTAAACAACACACACGCACACATACGGACAGAGCATATAACTGTGTATGTATGTGTGTAGCAATTCCAAATCTGTGTTGGCTTTCCAGTTTCAAAAGCCACGTAGTCACGTAGTGCACTTCCTTTTTTGCTTGGGCTTCACTTACCACCCAGTTTGTGGCCAGATAACCACTTGCCAAGTGGCTGCTCCTGCTGCAAATTTTTGTAGATCGTATTTCGCAGGACATTATAATGATTTGTGAACGCTTGGCGATCACCGTTGATATTTATATAGTCTGCATTGGCTGCATGTAGACTCTGTTCTAAAAAAGACATTTTTCGCACTTCTACTGCACTTAACTGATCTTAACGTGTCCAACACCAAGAGCAAACTGAAACGATAAGCTGCAAACTGTAAAGAAGAAAATTAAGAGAGCTTCTCAGCTGAGGCAGCCGGCATGGCATACGCTCAGCGATAACGAAGCGAAATGAAGGTTCGCTCTCCCACTCTCTCACCCTCTTACTCTCTCTCTGCGCTTCTGAGCTACGTCACTTGCGACTACAAACATTTGTTTGCTGTGCTCTCAGATATTATTTGGAATTATCTTACTTGTTGATGCTTTGCACGTTTGGGTGTGAAATCGTAAAAAAACAGAAGAAAAATAAGCATATGTAATTCAACTTAACGTCTCTTGAGAGAACTCTAAAACTTTTAATAATTATTTATAATTAATTTGAATAATTAAAATACATATGTATATTTATTTATAACTCAACTCAGCGCCGCCTTACAATAAAAATAAAATTGGTTTATTAATCGAATTAGTCAACTGTTATACAATAATTTCCTTGATTTGTAGAACTAAGGAGAAACCACATAATTTCATTTCAAGAAATTCGTTTTTTATAGCATACGCACCTTTATGTTTTTTTATGCTCAGCATCTTTTCGTGTAATCTTATACTGTTTGCTCCATGCGCCATAAACATTGCTCGCTCAGAGAACCGAATGACCTACGCCATGGAAGTCAGCCCGGTAGCAGCAATTTTCTTTGTGTGTGTGAAGTATTTGCGTAGTTCTGCGTGTGTTTATACAATGTAAGCAATTGAGTTTATTTTTGTACTTTTGCTTAAGTCTGCACGCAAGAAATACATTTTCGGGGCTTCCCCATAATTGTTGATGGTTAAATGTCTGCACGCCGGAAACTTCTCTTTCTTTTGTAGATTTAATCGCTGTTTGTTGGTTCATTTTGATGATCCTTCTTTCTTTCATGATCCTTGAGAGTGCAGGTCATATTTCATATGGTCAATATTGGCGTAGAAGCCACTTGAATTTGTATTTTTGTTTGTTTGTGGATAAAAGTGTGCACTCAAGAAATACATTTTGGGGACATAATTTCTCTTTATTTGATCCTTCAGGGTGCAGGTCATATTTCAAATAGTGATCAGATTGGTTGAAACAAGAAAACGGTTTCAGCTCGCCGAAGATTTAATTCTCTTGCATAAACAGAGTTTTACATTTATATTTATAGGTACAATAACTGACCTATTGCTCATATAGGAGAAATCTGAAATCTAAAGCAAAGTTTGCAATCTTTAGCAAAACCAAAAAGGTTGTTTATATAATAAATATATACATACATATTTATATGTTCCTATGGCAACATATGTACTCCCTGCAACGCAAAATGTTCAGTTTTAAGGCCTTTTCTGTTCGTTTAACTACATTTAAGCTAAATACATCAAACATCAGTTATAACCATATAGTATATATATACGTATTTACTCGCGCATATTCGGGCCAGATATGGCCAAGACTATGTATTAAGAAGCACAGCAGTTTATACATTAAGTAAATAAATGATAATCTTAAAATAGTTTCGTTAACTAATAGTAAAGGCTAGACCATAAAAGCCATATCAGCTACGTTAACTGGGAAGTCCCGTGCAGGGGCACTCGACAACCATTCATTTTTTTTAAAATCAGATTACAATGTTGTAGAACCCGGGAAGCGAATGAATTTATAAACATTCGGCAAAAGCTGTACGTTATTCGTCTCGTCAGCTCTTTGTGGCGCTGGTTATGTGATTTCTTGGCGAAATGCGAGGATCAAATATGGCCTCAATGTTTACTTGGCAACCTTGAGGGCGAAAACAAAACATAAGCAAACAAAAATAAATGCAAAATCAATGTCTGAATAACTTACCATTCTCTAGCAGAAACAGTCCGCGATCGTACAGTATAATGCTTTCCACTTCACATATAAAGTAAACAATAAAAGTATATTTTATAAACAATTTGCATTGAAATGCTCACCCAGGGGCGCCAGCATTAATCGCAGCGTATAAAAGCATACGATGCGACGCCAGTGCAAAAGATCTGCATCGATTTGGTCAGTATTCGCTGCTTGCAGCGAGGCGAACCGCGTGCCTTCGATGGCCCTTTGAAAGTAGCTCAAATTGAAAAGGAAAACAAAGGCATACATTACTTTAAACTCTTTCGGATCTCTACTCGGGTCTTACTCATTGAAACTCAGGCCAGGCGCATGTTTCACATTGCGCAGTGCCGAGCGCCTTAGGTCGGGAAACTGTTCGACAATAATCCGCTCGGCGGCGGCGCGTAGCGAGTGTATTTTGAGGTATTCATATTGTCCAGCTTGAAGGCGATCACTGTACTGTTCCATCGCGTGGCAGGCGATTTCGCGTGCTTCGTAGCTAAGCTGACAGTTGGCGTCGCATTGCAGGCGCCAGCTAAGCGGATAGCCATGCAGCTCCTTTCGGGGCTGGGTTTGACGTGTGCTCATTTTCTGGTAACAGCAGCCCACGAAATTCAAGAATTTCGCCTGCTTACAGTTCAAGAACATGCGCATTAGCGTGGCACCCAGATCCCCGCACGGATGCAGTCCAATGATGCCGAATTGGAATTCCATGTCTGGCAAGTGGAAAGCCGCCCGTATGCTTTCGATGAAATGCACGGGCTTTGTGTCACTGCTGAGACGCTGGGTCAAATGCGCTGGTCGCTTAAAATGGGTTGTTTCGCTGGCCTCCATGTGCTTGGCAGCCATGCTCTCCAGTTTGGCATCGATTGCCACCGCTTGCTCGTTCAAATCCGCCTGCATTTCGAGGCAGCAAACATTGATGCCATAGCCATAGGCCAGTATGCGGGCCAAGTGTCCTACGCCGGCTCCAAAATCTACCACAAAGTCAACTGACGTCTTTTGGCAGCTGCGCGCACAAATTGCGGCCATTCTTTTGATTTCATGCGACTTTTTTGGCTTCACACACTTCATGAACATGTGCTTCAGCTTACGGTGCTCCAGCAGCGGGCAAGGCGGCAGTGCAACCTGTGCATGAACAGCTGTTAATATGTCATACCAAGTTCTATTAGCTTACCAACATCAAGCTGCTTCTTTGGGGTCCTTCTGATGCACAGAGTGCGCAGCACCTGGCGCAGCGCTAACAGCTCCAAGGGCCATAACACACGTGCTTTGATGGAATCGACGCCTTCGTTTTGCAGCAGTTCGCTCAACTTTTCCACCGGCAAGTCTTCCAATTGTCTCCGCCAGCTTAAAGGTAGCTTGCTCCAATGGTCATCCACATAAAAGTCCTGCCGAATCAAAGAGATCGCGTCATATGGATTGTGTATAAGCGAAAAGCCTATCTACCAACACATAGGAATCCAATAACCACTCGTATGTTTTAACTACACCTAAACAGGCGGCAAGTTTGTTGTTAATATCAAGCATGTTGGCCAGCTGTAGCAGTAGGATTTAACAGCTGCTTAGGCGCGCACAAAATTATTTTAAAAAAAATTGTATTACTTTTGCTGCGCAAACAGGTAAACAACCAGGGGGTGCGCACGAGTTATCGTTTTACCAGAGTTTTCTCAACATTACTCAACACTGTTTATAATCGAAAGTCGATAAATCAAATCAGAAGTAGTAGTCGAGTTCAGTATTTTCGATATTTAGTTAGAGCTTTCGATGTTTCGTTTCCAACACTAGTAAACAGATTGTCTGCCAATAATAATAGGAAAGAAAAACACGTCGTTCGGGCCTAATTGGCCATTAAAAACGGAAAGAAAACAATAGAACGGGCAGTATTTTGTAAGTGCTTTTTAAAAAAAAGAGTGAAGTGATGTATTGAAGAGTATATGTGCCTGGCCAGGGCATTTTTCTAATCCCTAAAGGGTGGAGACAGGTATACACACATACATATATATTGGCAGTGCCGTTAGCTAAAGCGAAGTGAAAATGCATCTGCATCCAACAAATGGCAATATTTGCGAGCAGATACGAAAGAAAACTACCAATTGACGACACCGAGGCAATAACTTGCGAAATAGCAACAGTTGAGGAGGTCGACGGACATACGGTAAGTGCAGGTGTACATATGAAAATTAACATCGCCCAAAAGAAAAATCAATAATCTGCGACGCCGCTGCCGTTGCCGATTTGTTGATGACGCCGTTTTGCATGATGACGGTGTCTGTGTGTGTGTTTGTGTATGTGTATGTATACAAAAAAAAGTATGTTTCTTTGCAGGAATACCTGCTGCGCGTGCAGAGAGGCGATAGCTCCTGGAACGTTCTACACCGTTACAATGACTTCAACAAGCTGCACAAAAGTCTTCGTATCTCTGGCATTGAATTGCCGCTGCCTGGCAAACGCATCTTTGGTAACATGCGTCCGGACTTCATAGCTGAACGGAAAGAAGCATTACAAGTTTACATAAACACAATACTAATGAATCCCATTTTGGCATCATCGCTGCCAGCCAAGCGCTTCGTTGATCCCGAGAGCTACTCGCAATCATTCCATGGTGAGCATGGCTAAATTGATAAATGAATGTGACGTAAATCATTTTTAACTCTATTGCAGACCATGCAGTGCAACATGCCTTGCTCTGTTTGCGCAACGACACGGTGTGGACACTGGGCGCAACCATGGGCGCGATAGGTTGGAGGCTACGCAAGCATTACTTCAAGGCGACCACCAAGCCGCCAGAGAAGAGCAGCAACAAGTTGGTCAAGAGCGGCTCACAGAACCAACAGAGCAAGCATTTCGCGGCTGGCAGCAATGGCGGTGCTCACTCGGTATCGATTGATGCGGGCACAGTGGATCCGAATGCGGAAATGGTGGCCGAATGGCTGGAGTACGGACCTGACAAGTACGTCGACGACAAGGAAATGAATGGCGTGCTGAAAAGCCTCATGGGCCTACAGCATCCGCACATTGAGTCCATAGTGCTGGCAGGGAACACCGAAAACGGCTGCTTGATCATCAGAAAGTAGGTGATCCTACATCCTACGCAAATATCATTCTAAGCCTGGCCTTTTACAGATTCCATAAGCATGGCACACTCAAGGATGTGCTCTGCATGGCAACGCCAAAGAATCCATTTTTGAGCAAGTACGGCAATCCCAAAGGACGCACAGCTCTCTCCATGAAGCAAGTGGCGACCTATGGCAAGCAAATTTTGGAAACTCTCATATTCTTGCACTCGAAAGGCTATGCTTACGGCAAGTTGCTCTAAATTTTGTTTATAGGGGAACATATTTGTAATTTGATTTTAATTACAGGTCACCTACATTCGGGAAATATTGTCATTGTGGATGACTGCGTCAAGCTGTTGGACGTTGAGAACTATTTGCTGGGTGTGCCGGCGTTTTATCGACCATTTTTCGTGCAGCACAGCAAGATACACACAATTGAGACAGTTGACGTTTACTGTTTTGGGCATGTGCTCTTCGAAATGGCCATGGGCTATCCGCTGCAGGAGTCGGTCGTGCGACAAATTACAGAATGTCCCGAAGCGTTAAGTAAGAACAGCTTAATGAACCCTTTGTTTATATTGCTAACACATTTTCTTACCCCACAGAATCTCTGTTGGAGAGCATACTATCGAAGGAAGCATGCAAGGCAGGCCTGCCCACACTGGAGCAACTGCTTGGTCACAGATTCTTTACGCAATATGCAACAGACAGTGGAACCACAGCCGAAAAGCCGTACTTCAAGCTGTCCCTGGTAAACATTATAATTATTTATATGCTTTCAGTTTTCTAAATTTTATTTTTTTTTTTGCAGAACGCAAAGGAATTGCTCAGGCAGGCGGCCGTTAAGTGCGAGAATCGTCTGCGTGACGAGCAAAAGTCGGTTAAGAACCAAAAGCGTATTGTACGCGTACAGGAGCTAATGAGCTCCGAGGAGGAGAAGCGCAAATCAAAGCAGAAAGCTGTAAGTAGCAATTAAATGTGACTAGTTGTTAAGTAGAAGCTGTAGTCGTAGGCCTATCAACACGGTTATTTATTGTTTTCTTATACTTTTGGTAATATTTAGAAATTAGAGCACAAACAATCGAAGCTTAAGCAACAGGGTTCGCTCCAAGCAAGCAATGGACGCTTGTCGCTGGCGGCCGTGACAGCTGCATCGACCAGCACAGTTACCGCCGGCGGCGGACTAAGTACAGCAGACTCTTTCAACCGCTCCGACAGCACCCCAGAAGAGCCCCATCTGGCTGGTATTAAATGTAGCTATTTGGTTTTATTTTTTTTAACTACGCCCATGTCACACCTGAGCCTAACAATTTGTTTTCTGTTAATGTTCACAGCCATCATGCCAGCTGCGCAGCCGTCGCACCAGGTGCTGCCAGCGAGCAGCGCTGCCGTCGAGAGGCAGACATCGACTCCGAACATTGCAACAGCAGAGGACGTTGACGCTGGCGAGGATGAGCCCACGCGCTCAGCATTGCTCGAGTCAATTTGCAAATTCAATCGCGGCTCGCTGCGCAAAGTACGCTCAAATGATTAGGCGACGCGCAAAGAATTTTACATATTTACATTTTGGACCAAATGTGGCGTTATGAAATAACGGAGCCATCAAATTAAAAGGCAAAACAAAGAACAAATCAATGGAGAATAACCAAAAACAAAGAAACAAATAGATACATTTTTAGATACATAAAACAATACATATTGGTAAACTAATGCATCTATTTATTGGCATACTTAAAGAAAACAATCCAGCAAATAACTATAAGTAACTATATATATATATATATAAAAACATATATATTTACTAACGAAACCCACTGAATCTGTGTCCACAAAATAACGTATAGAAATGTTTTATGAACTCAAATGATATGTTCGTCTATATAGTAGCGAATATATATATATATATATATATCTATGAATCTAAGTTACAAATCACACACGTCTGCGATACGGAGACGGCTAAAGGTCGAGCGTACGCAACTAAAGCTTTACATATACATATACATGACCACTACACGACTGAGACTAACTTTGGTACGAGTATCTTAAATGAAAATCACGATTAAAAACAAGAAGACAAAACAAAAAACAATTTAAAAATTTCCAAAAAATTGTTAACTATAAGTCTGCACCGAAATTCGCACGATGACGCTCTAAACAAATAATCTACTTATAACTATCATGCATATGTATATGTACTTAATCCATATAATCTGTTCCTTGATGTTGTGCCCCCTCTTTTTTATTGCCGTTACGGTCTAGTATTGAGGACATACAAACGTATTAACTTGGCCAAATGTTGTACTGCTTGGTTTTTATTGGTATACTTTCTCTTATATTGATATTGATATAGACAATTTATACATATGTATTAGATGTTTGAAAGCGTAACAGGCGCATTAATGAATTCAAAAGATATATTTATATATGTATACTCAAACAAAATAATGAACAAACTCATGAATGAACAATTGTAATTTGATATTGATGTGTATGTTTGTATTCCTGTCTATGTGTTTTTATGTAACTGACTGTGTATATGTTCAAATATGTGTGTATATGTGTATAAAAACATACCAAAACTAATGCGTGTAACGAAAACTATTTGAGCAACATATTATATTAACTATACATATATAAACCAAATAAAATGTAAAGTATTTATCGTTGTAACTCAAAAAGAATTTGAATAACAGAAAAACACAAGCTAGGGTTTATTATATATATCTACCCCATAAGCAACTGCTACTTGTATACAAAGTTTCTAAGTTTTAATTAATTTATTCGGTCCTAATGTCTGAGCTACGGAGAATTTATATTTTACAGCCAAATCGGCCACTTCCCTTACCAAACAGAAAATCAAAACTGGTTTCCAGAAGACCTTGGTCAATAAGATACCATTGATGGAGTCCTGGCGAACCTGTAGTTCCACATCCCAACAAAATGCGCTGCAGATAGATGCACAGAAAAAGTCCACTGTTAGCCACTAGCTGCCGCTGTTAGTTAACATACCACTGTTAAAAGGGGGGTGTTTGAACGAAAATGTATCAAAAATACCAGGCAAACAGGTAACCACAACATTCACAATTTTGGAGATTTTTCTTTTTCTTTTTTTGATAATTCGGCTAATGGTTCGATTTTGGAAAGATATACATTTTTGAACTCGTACTGATCGGTCGTTTAGGTTCACCAGGATGATATCTTTGGTATGGTAAGAACAAGAATATGTGGGTCATCAAGGAATCATCTTTTTTGATTGTTAACCAGGCCTATATATATGGCATAGTTTAGCCAAGGAATAGATGGTGGTCATCTAGGAAGAATTTGTTGTCATTATTACATTCGATTTTCTTACTTCGCAATTACTAACTAATTAGTAAACATTTTGGTTATAACAATTTCATTATTTCAACTATTTGTAGGCTGTCTTATTAGATGTTTTTCTTTTCATATCTGTTAAGACGTTATGCTAACATTTATAAGCTAAAAGAAGGCTACATCGATTGGCACCTGCGGTCTCTCGGCAAGGATTCTGCTGCTTTGCCGCTTGATTCTTATCTCGCTTACTGATTCTGTGGTTATCCAGGCCTTCTGTTGTATCTAGTGAAAAAATATGAATTTATTTTAAGATGAGGACACCCTTTAAGCCATAAAAAGTCTAAGGGTATCCAAAACACAAGAGCTTTAAACTTGTCCCCTACATATGTTTTTTAATTGAAGAAAAACAATCTTTAAATCAAGGCCCTTCTAGTTGATTCTCATAAGGCTTGTTGGTTCTGGTTCTGGCAATTTTCTAGCTCAATCACTCTCTCTCTCTTTCTAGAAATTTAAAACTACTTTATGTCAGCCAGCGTACAGGGCATCTTCTAGTCGTGCCATTTACTTAACGAGCACTTGAATCTTAAGGTTAAGTAACCTGCATTCGGTTGGGTGGCAACTGGCAAGGTCAGTTAACCGAGTCGTGCCCGGTTAATGTGTGTCAATTATTGATTCAACATTTGGACCCGGGCCGGGCCATTGCCACGGCGACAGCGCCATGGAAGGCATGCCTTGCCATGCTGCAAATGGCATAATATAATAATCATTTGCGGTTTTATGGCAAGCCGCGACGCACTCGAGACATCGGCAATTGAAATTGAACACGTGACGGCAAATGGCCAGCGCGGCGCAGAACTGGTCGGGCCTGGTAACGCTCTGTCTGGGCCAGGAACGCGAGAAGGTACTTCGATTGATTTTGTGCTTAGTTGGGCCCACGGCAATATGTGTGCTTAATGAACGGGAATGCTTCGAACATGGGTAGAAATACAAAAATTTGTCCAAGTCACGCATATGGGCGATTGCTGGGTGAGAGGCGGGGCGAGGCGATGAGCGGGTGAAGCCGAAGTGAATCCCCAGCATGTAATGTAATACATTGTGTTTCGACACTTTCGTTTTGTCACCATGCAGAGGCAGACGAGCAGCCAGCGCACATCCCTGACCAAGTGCAATGTGGCCGCAGCATTGGGCGCGCCGCCAAAGGTGAGTGCCGCACAGGCTGTGCCCAGACGGATTATGTTCCTTTCCTCTTGTCTGTTGTGCCAGGCGACTGTGCGCTATATGCCCAGCTATCGGCTGGAGCCAAAGAATCCCCTGAACAAGGAACGCTTGGAGCTGACCATGCGTGCCATCATGAACAAGAACTATAATGAAGATTATCTGTTCCATCCGCGACAGTCCTATCGTCTGGCTGCCCAGGTCAGCGAAGAGATTAAGAACAGCATCAAGCTGCTGAATTTCGACAGGTGGGCTACTTATGCTCCTTCCCGAATTGCCCTAAACTTCTGCCTTGTGCCTTGCCCAGATATCGCTACGTTGTGCTGGTGACCGTTGGCGAGCTACTGATGCAGGGACTCTGCTCCATGGTGAACTTCCTGTGGGATGCCGACAGAGATGGCTTTGTCACCTACACGATCGAGACGCCCAAATTTGTAGCCGTCTGCACAATATTCTATTTGTACTACGATTGAGTGTGAACCTAAAACCAGAATCAATAAGTATATATATAAGAAGGGATATTAACAGGAAAAAAGGGAACATATGATGGATATAGAATAAATCAAGTAGGATAAAATTAAAGAGTAAATAATTGAGAAAAGTGCTTACAAAACATAATAAAAACAGCTTCAATTTGATTTCCCATCGTTTTGGGGGAATCGGGTAAAAACTTCTAGGTTTTATATTTCCTGTGCTTTTCGAATTGTCACTAATTCACTTTTTCGCACAATTTGGTTGAAGAACACATTGGAAGAAACACTTGTAGATTAATTCAAAATGCCACAAAACACACATTAAAAGTCGAGTTTCCGTTTGTTCATATTTATTTGAATATCGTTTAAATGTATATATATATATATATATGTAATAGATATATAATATGGTGAAGCATAATTAATTGCAATTTATTTAATTAACTGGACGACGGCTGCACAAAAACCCATAAATTATATCATTTATGTGGTAATTCCAATAGATTGTGGACATATGATAAATCGGTTAAGGAAGTCATAATATATATTCAATATATATCTGTATTATATAGGATATCATATTGGCCACACACATGCACACACAAAAATACGCACACATACACGCACACTTTTGTCGCTCAAGATCAAAATTCGTAAAAATATTAATGCATGGATTTATCTGTTGGACACTTCAACTGACACAAACATTGGGCATCTATGGATATGCCCGGATTTATTATATATTGTATTATAGATCATATATAGATATCGATATACACCATAGGACACAGAACTTGTTGTTGGAGAGCGCAACCATAAGAAAACCAATGTAACATTTGCCAAACCCATTTCAACAATTCAAACATTTTGAAACAAATGCTACACGACGTTCTCTTTGCTAGCTGGAACAGAAATATTGCAAACAAAATCAAACTCGGAACAGCTCACAATGCACAAATGATATCATCTTTGGGTGCGGTGGCCCGGATCAGAGACACTTTAAAAAACGCACAAACTACCTGAATCCTGAATCCTTGGGCGGGCAACAGAACAGAACGGAACTCAGATTTGAAAATTTGTCGAATTTTCAATTTAGCAGTTAAAAATCACTTTCGGCCCACAAACATATAGATATATATATATATAAGATATAGTGTATATATATATTTAGATGGATATTACTAAGAGGGCCCCCAGTTAAGATTCGAGCACTTCTTTTGCACTATTTTTGTTCACGGCAACCAAAAAAAACTTTGGGTAAAACTCTCAGAACCAAAATGAAAAACTCTCAAAACTGATTCGAACTATTATATAACACAATATATATACGCAGCAAAATAAGTTAACACAAAAACTGATGTACATATTTTTTTTCCATTTTGTTTAAACTTTTTCTTGTCGTCGTTGTTGTTGTTGTTGTTTTTGGTTTTTGCACTAGTTGCACATACGAAAAGATATTGTATACAAAGCTTTTGTTTTGTTTGGTTTTTTGTTTAGGATTTTGTTGTTGTTGTTGTTTTTTTTTTTTTTTTTTTTTGTAGTGTGGGATGAGGAAATCTTTACACTGTTTGTAAAAATAATTGGAAATCAAATATACAATTAATAGTTATTAAATATTGAAAACTTTTGGCACAATTGTAATTAAAAAAATTGATTTTCGTTTTTGTTTTTTGCTTTTGAACTGTAAAACTGTAGAAACTTTTACACTCTCACTACACAGGAAAACAGAATGTGTATGAAAAAACCATAAATAAGTTTGATTGATTGATTGATTAACAGATTGATTGAGTGCTCTGCAAAAAGAACAATAATAATTGGATTAATACAGATTCTGCATAACTCAGCATATAGAGTATCATATATATATGTGTGTGTGTATGTGTGTGTCTTCTTCTTCATCTTCTTCTGGGACCAGGAGCTGTTGTCACAGGTAACTCCAATTGTCTATTGATTGAACTATGCTTCTACCAATACACATACATGCACATATGTATATGTATATGTGCATTTGTTTTTGTTTTTGTTTTTTTGTGGAGAGGGTCTTGTGTAAGTCTACGACATCTAAGTTACGTGTCCACAGAACTCGTCTGGGTAGCGGGAGGGAGGGCGGGCGGGCGGTGATTCCTGCATTTGTTGTTCTACTTCACCGATCACTGTGAGCAGCGGGAGCAGCTCGCTGCACAGGTTGTCCATTGTTTAGGCGGTGCCGCCACGCACGACCACAATGACCAGATGATCCTCCTTCAGGCCCTCTTCGGTGAGGCTGTGGCAGGTGCGCTTTAATAGATCCGTGGAGAAGTCGCACGGCGGGAATGCGTAGAGCACGCCCGTGGCCTCTGTCTCCTTGTTCAGCAGCGAGATGACGCCAGCCGCTTCCTTTTGCTTCAAATAGGAGACGAGATTGCGCAACGGACGCGTCTGCACGCTGGCATCATCGCAATCGGTGTCCACCGTTGAGCCAGCCAGGCCCATGAATATGGCATGCGATGACGAGGATGCGATGCGCTTTTGCACATCCTCCAGCTTTGGGGGATCAAGGCGCAATCTCTGAGTTATGCGCAAATTGTGCTTGCCCTCCTCGTCGCGCATCAGCGACTCGACAATGTCTGTGTCGCCGTCCGTCAAATGGAATTTGGCCGGGAATAAGGAACTCTTCAGTATGAGTGCACCGGTCCAAATTGTGCTGCACTTGCGGGCCACCTCCGGGACTGTCGCCGCCGAGCCGAGTGCGTCGTTGCGCCGCGTTGAAGTGTCCGAATCCGAGCCAGGTGAGCGTGCACGCTTTAGTGGAGATCGGGAACGCGAACGTTCAACACCAGGTTCTCGTGAACCGGAACGCGCCCGATCGTAAGACTCTCCGGGCGGACGACGCCACTCATCATCGGCACCACCCGGTGGCGGCACAGACGACACACCACCCAGGGCACTCGGATGCGGCGGTCTGTGCACATCGTTATGATAGTGATACATGCCGCGTCCACGGCCACGATAGCCGCCACCACGTCCACGATAGCCACCACGAGGCGGATATGGTGAGTAACCACCACGTGGAGGATACACAGCCGCCTCCTCATAATAAGGATCATACTCCGGTCGTCTATACTCTATGGCGCTCTCGTCATATGACGGCTTTGAGGTTTTGAATGGTGCCACCGGCGTAGCACCAGGCAGCTCCGCGAAATCAGTGCGCAGCCTACGCTCCGGTCCGCCCAGTGGAAAGCCACGCATCTCCTTGACTGCCGCCGTTGCGGCCTCAACTGTCTCGTATTGTATATAGGCGTAGGGTTCGCCCTTCTGATATTCGATCTTCTTGATGGCACCGAACCGATCAAATTCACGCTCGAGCTGTGTCACCGAAGTCCAGGCGCCAAGTCCGCCGATCCACATGCGTGTCGCCGGTGTGACCTTGCCGTAGCCAATCTTGCACTGGAACTTTCCAATGTACTGGCCGGATAGCTCGATTTTGGCGCGATGCGCCATGTCAAGGTTCTGATAGCGCACAAAAGCAAACGCGTTGCCCGTGCCAGGAGGCGGCCTCTTTATATCAATATCATCGACTACGCCATATTTACCGAAAATACGGCGTAGCTCGTCATCGGCAATAGTCACTTCCAGGTTGCCAGCAAAGAGCGTACGCGTGGAGAGTGGATCATCTTCTGGCTGAACATGATGCAAATAATTGGGAAATTTATCCTTTTTGCTTTCTGGCTTCTCGTACGGCACATGCGGCCGAGGGGCCATTGGACGCATCGGTGCATATTGATGTGGCGGTGGATGGCCATGCAGATGATGAGGATGGGCATGAGGATGACCACGATGCATTGGAGGGCCGCGAGGCGGGTGTGGATACTCATGGTGCATGGGTCGATATTCACGTGGGTGCACAGCATGCGGATGAATAGGTGGACCATAACGGTCATAGGGATCAATTGGTGGCCGACGATGATCCAACGGCACGCCCGGACCCATGGGCGAGCGCGAATAGTGATAACGTTCATAGTCCGGTGGCGACATAGAGTGACGAGGTCTATAAATTCAACGCCCAAGCATAAATACCCAGCCTAGTGATAAGTTTCATAGTCGACTTTACATACCTGTATTCCGGCCGTGTTGTTGACTTGTAAACTGGCTCCACAATTGCCATTTTATCATAGATGATCAGGCGAGGCTTGTGATGTTTGGCCTCGCGCGCATCCTCCGGTGTGCGAAAGCAAACATAGGCGACACGTTCGTCCAGATCGTGTGCGAGTCGCACACTGAAATCCCCAAATTTCTTATACTCGCGATAGAGCGTCTCCTCAATGAACTCGTCCGGCGCTTTTGGCGGCAGAGCACTCACACACAGAACTTTGTAGCCAGCGGGACGCTCTGCAGCGGGTGGACCGCGCATGTACGGCTCACGATGCGGTGAACCATAGCGACCACGGGGGCTCGGCGAACGGTCCAAACGACGCCTCATGCGCTCCGGTGACATGCGTTCGGGTGAATCACCCGGCACCCCACCGCCATTATCGTAGCCACGACCCATGCTGCGCGAGTTTCTTACTAAGTTTCCTCTGCCTGGTGAGCGGGAAGCGCTACGTTTCATATTGTGGATTTTGACAGTTATTCGATCAAGTTCAGCTCCTTCTCTATGAATACTCATGAGCAGGAGCGGAAGCGGTTAATTGTGCCTTGGCCTTTTTCTTGTGACGAAGTCTGTGAATAAAGTTAATATACAATTATGTGTAAATTCAAGTAATAAATGTTGCGCTGTTATATGTTATATTATGCATAATACATACAAGGAATTGCAGCTGTAAATATGCGCACACATTAACATACGCTAAGTGAAATTAAAAGAAAAAGTGCACGCAATGAAAAGAAAATGGCGGCGAGACTGGCGTCGACGGGACAGGTAAAATAATAAGTAAAGTTCAAGACAAATCTAACGCATTTACATAATTAAAACACAACCTTCTTGCTTACTTACTTACCACTAACGTAATGTACGTTTTTAATGTAGTAAACTTTTATTTTCGTTTCTTTTTATGCAGTGGCACTAAGAATTCCAACTTTCTGCGGTTCGCAATTTATGTATTCGACGAAAAAAAGTGTGGTGACAAGATGATGCAGCAAATATATCGATATTTCCAGCTTATTCGCTATATCGATACCTGGACAACGCTTTTATTTGAAAATAATTTTTGTTTCGTTTAATAAACCTATCTATTCATATTGCGATTGTTTTGCGGCACAACTGCACAATATGGCACCGTTTTATTATTGTTGTGATATTATTTAATGGTCTTTTATTTATCGGCGATATCACGAAACAAAGCTATTGTGAATTAAATATCTAATTTCGATGTATCGATGCAATTTGCAACAAAGTACATATGCAACGGGGCCGGGCCGGGCCGGCAACATTTTCTACAGGTCATTAAATTGTAATAAACACTGCCCACACATATGTCGAAAATTCCGGATAAGGATTAGTCAAAAGGGATCAAATGTTTTAATTGCCGCTACCTACAGCTGCATTTTAAAATGGCTGGCGTTTAAAATAAATTCCGAATCAAAGCTAACGGACAAGACGCATGTTGGAAAGCTAAGATAGCTGGTGAATGTATGGAATTTATAGCTGAATACCAAGAGCCAGCTGCAGGTATATAAAGAATTACCTGAAGTATTTACCGCGCAATTATAGCGGCAATAAACTGCATTTACCAGCGAATTATTGGGCCCAACAGCTGTCTGCCTGGACAAACATAGATATATGTATGTATGTGTGCGTATGTATCCATGTGTGTTTATTAACTCGTACTCGCTCTTGCGCTCTTTATAGCTCTCGCTCACGCTGTCGTATATATATATATGTATATATAGGCATATATGTACTAAACAGTTGACGATAACAAAACACAAGGTTCTCCCAAATGGAAATATATAGAATTTTGCATACGCTTAAATGGCAATTGCGCCTGCGTCTGCTAGTCATTCCACTTTTAACCATGGCTGCGTGTGGTGCTAATACTGAAAGCGTCTCGGACAACACTTGCGGCGCAGTGGGTGCGGGGAAAGATCAGGCACGTTACGATCACTACCGCATTTATAATGTCCAGTTTGATAACGAGGAGCAGATCAAACTGTTCCAGCAACTGGAGAAGGAGAGCGACAGCCTCACCTTCATTGGCCACGCACGCGAAATTGGCCAAAAGCTTTCCATATTGGTCGCTGCTCATCGCGTAGCCGACTTTGCGGATCTGCTGGAGACCTACAAGCTGCAGCATCGTGTTTTGGTATGCGCTTTGATATACACCAATAAGAGGTTCCGTTATCTAATCTGTTGTTTGCAGACGTATAATTTCCAGGAAAAAATTGATCGCAATATGCGTGAAGTTTTGCCGGAGCATATCGATGCATCCAAGTACGACTGGCAGCATTTCTTTCACTTGAAGACCATTTACGATTGGATGGATCGCATGGCTGCCAAATATCCGGATCAGCTGACCGTGCTGAACCTAGGCAGCAGCACGCAGGGAAACGACATTAAGGGTGTCAAAGTGGGCAATAATCCGGCTAATAAAGCTATTTTCATTGAGAGTGGCATTCATGCACGCGAGTGGATCGCTCCAGCCACAGCGACTTATATAATCAATGAGCTATTGAACTCGACGGATGAGCGTGTCCAGAAGCTGGCCAAGAACTACAATTGGTTTGTGTTTCCATGCGTTAATCCTGACGGGTACAAATACACTTTCGAACACGATCGCATGTGGCGCAAGAATCGCCAGCTGTTTGGCACCTGTCGTGGCGTGGACTTGAATAGAAATTATCCCGATCATTGGAACTCGACCGGTTCTAGCAGCGATCCCACGCGTTACGATTTTGCTGGGCCCAGCGCCGCAAGCGAACTGGAGACGCAGCGACTGATTGAGTTCATTCGCGGAAATGTGGAGAAGGAACAAATCAAGACTTACATTGCCCTACACTCGTACTCGCAGATGCTCATGTTTCCCTATGGCTACACCAAGGAGCACGTATCCAATTACGACGATCTGCAGGAATTTGGCAAGAAGGCATCGGCGGCCATAAAGGCTGAAAGTGGCCGGGACTACGTTAGCGGCAATCTGTACGAGACTATCTACCCCTCAAGCGGCGGCAGCATGGACTGGGCTCATGCCGAGGCCGGCATACCAATAGCTTATACATTTGAGCTGCGCGGGCCACCCGACAGCCAGGACCTATTCATTCTGCCAGCTGTGGAGATACAGCCAACGGCCAGTGAAGCCTTTACAGCGATTCGTACTATTGTCGAGGCCGCCGCCGAAAAGGGTTACTACAAGTGAATTTTTTCCACTTGATAATGATGATGTTAAACTGATGATATTCTTAAAGAACTTGACGTATAACGATGTAGAATACTAAGTACATTTTGTTTTGACAAGCGATATAATCTTAAATAAACTCAAATGTTTCACTGTTTTGTGAAACTGTTTACAGAACTTAAAGATAAAAAATTCGTTTTGCTTGCATATCTACATGTGCATATGTATATGTTTATATTAGATATCCACACCATGTGGCTTTTGCGGTTGATTAACGTTAAAGATACGTGCCTATAGACATAAGTATGTATTTAAGTAAATAAATATGAAACAACAAAAATGAAAATTAAAGCTAACGACGTTTTTTCGAGTATCCTTGTAAGCTCACGGTAATAAATAAATATTTATCGCTGTTATCGTATTTGAGAAAGCTCGATTGTTTTGTAAAATCGAAATTGTTTCTTTGGTATTTTTCTTATATTGTAATCAGTGTATTTTTCACGTTGACCGCTCGCGGTCACACTGTACACATCCCTATAGGTCTCGGCAGAAACATATAGATTTTTTTTATTAAACACTCACTCAATTAAACAACAAAAAAACGCCGAAGTAGTTACGTTTTTTATTGCTGTAACGTAGAATAAGACGCATCTCTTTGTTTGCAACGTGTACGTGTAGGGTAAGCCCGAGCAAGCCAAAAGTGAAAGTCCCAGAAAAAGTACAAAAAGAGAGATAGAGTGACAGAGAGTGAG
This sequence comes from Drosophila littoralis, assembly GCA_018903485.1. Classification (NCBI taxonomy): domain Eukaryota; kingdom Metazoa; phylum Arthropoda; class Insecta; order Diptera; family Drosophilidae; genus Drosophila; species Drosophila littoralis. The sequence goes on from JAEIGF010000383.1 coordinate 4,316,249, forward strand.
AGATAGAAAGAGAGAGAGAGAGCGAGCGAGCGAGAACGGTGAAAAGAGTCAAGAGTCTGGGTGAGAGAAAAACGATTTTTTCAGAGAACAACGCGGATTTTCGTATTTGCTGTGGACAGGGAAACGTGTGTGTGAATTGAGCAGAACCTGGTGAGTACATTTTCTGCCTGTTTGCAATTGGTATTTTTGTATTTTGTTGTATTTGCATTTTCAATTGAAGCCGAAAATAATTTGAAAGCAGAAGCAAAACCGAAACGAAACGAAACTAAACTAAACTAAGCTAAACGCAACGCAACGCAACGGCGCCAAGCGATAACAAATCGAGGCAAGCGAAAATAATAATAACAACTACAACCACAACCACAACTACAACTACAACAGTAACAGTAACAACAACAGCAACAATAGAAAATAACGAGAACAGTCAGCGCGCTGCCGAAGACCGTCAAAATTCTCAGCCACAGCCAGCACACACCACCTTACAGCACCTGCACCCTATTAGCTGCCACCACGCTCCACAAACAGCCAGCCATAATGTTCGTCAATTCGATGACGTTCCGTGGAAATCCGGCGAACTATCATCAGCAGCAGCCGGCGCTTAATCATCATACGCTGGCCGCCGCCGCGGCCCATCATCAGCAGCAGCTGCATCATCATGCCGCGGCCACCGGCCATTTGAGCCACGGTGTTGGCGGCGGCCATGCGGCCAGCAATCATTTGGCCGCGGCAGCCGTACTGGGACGTCATGGTCATAACTCGCTCAATGCCGGGCACACCTCGAGCTCGTCCCATTCGAGCGGCGCACTGGCAAGTGGCAGCAGCGGCGGCAGCAGTAACAGCTCACCGGACAGCGGCAAGATTTACATCAAGAACTTGGAGCGCTCGATTGACAACAAGGCGGTGTACGAGACGTTCTCCGTATTTGGCAACATACTCAACTGTAATGTGGCCAAAGATGAGGAGGGCAATTCGCGCGGCTACGGCTTTGTGCACTTTGATTCGGAGGAAGCCGCCCGTGCTGCCATCGAGAAGGTCAATGGAATGCTATGCAATAATCAGAAGGTGCATGTGGTTAAGTTCATACCGCGACGGGATCGCGAGCAGGAGAAGGCCACCCATTTCAAGAATCTGTACGTTAAAAATCTCAGCGAGGAGTTCACCGAGCAGCATTTGCGTGAAATGTTCGAGCCCTATGGCCGCATCACCAGTCACAAGGTGCGTATATTTATGTTTGTCTACTTTGCGAATATTTTAGCGCAGCTTGTGTGGGCCGGGGCGGGGCGGCGGAGCTGGTGGCGGTTGCCGTTAACGCGAGAGAGAGAGAGAGCTAGTTGCGGATAAACCATGTGGCACACTTTGTCATCTCTTAAGCCAACAGCTCTCCGCTCTCTTAGCCAGCGCTCCGGCCCAATGCTGCGCATGCCCGCCCTAAAGAACTGGTCCGTGGTTGTGGCCCATGCGTTCCCAGCCAAAGGCTGCCGCAATGGGCAGCAATTTGTTAAACATTTAATTGAGAATGTTTTAATTATCGAATGCACTTGCAGTTGATGCTGGATGAGGAGGGACGTTCGCGCCGTTTTGGATTTGTGGCATTCGAGAATCCGCAATCGGCGGTGGCCGCCGTCATTGGGCTGCACGGCAAGCAGCTGGGCGACAACAAGTTCTTGTATGTTGCACGGGCGCTCAGCAAAGCCGAGCGCCAGCAGGAGATCAATCGCAAGCTGGAGGAGCGCAAGCGTCAAAAGGCCGGCCAAATATTTTACTATTAAATTGCAAATATTTGGTGAACTTTCAACGGAAGGATCGATCTATCGCCGTTGCGAGCGATGCGGAAGTAATAAGAAGTTTGTTTAGAGCCCCACATAACATACACACACACACACACACACACACTCACACACACACATCCACAGCCACACCTATATATGCATAAATATATATGGATATTTACAAAAACTTATATTGTGCATCAAGCAAAAGATCCAAACACGGCAAGCACAGAAGAGACAACACACACACACACACACACTTTTAGGCGTAGGCAGCTCACACACACACACACACATACACACACCCCCACACACACTTGAGGTCTGCAAAGGCAGAACTATCAGAGAAAATAAATTGAAATCACACTTAAAAAGATTTCTAAATATTAGCAATTAATATGAAATCTTTTATAAACAAATTCGCTAGTTTTTCTTTAACTTCTTTTCGATTAGATGTTTGTCTCTTGTTGAATTTACCGAGCACAGAAGCTAAAAAAAAAACAACAACAAAAAAAAATTAAAAAAAAAACAAAAAGCAAAATATAAGTAAAGAAAAACAGCTTCTAGCTTCAAGAACAGAGTGCGTACACGCATACTTCTAACACATAAATAATACTTACTAAATTTAAATAAGAATAAAAAAAAATAAAAAACACACGCAATTAGCAAGTGAAATCTAGGCGAGCGGCGAAAACAAAAACAAAAACAAAAATATATAGCTACCATGTCAGGTCGTGGGCAAATAATGAATATTTACACATACTATATATTAAACAACAGCAACAAAAGGAAAATTACATATAATAAAAACAAGTACACACAATTGATGTAAAATTCTATAAACAATTAAAGCACCCACTTTACGTATATAAAGGCAACAACAAAAAAAAAAAAACAAAAAAACAATGAAAAAAAAACAAAAAAAATATATATATATTACACGCTGTAGTTTAAAAGCGTTTATTATAATACTCACACACACACACACACCCCCTCCCCATCCCCCACTCGAAACACAATCCCCTCACTAATGCTAATTTAAAAAAGAAAATAACGCAAAACAATTTGAGAAAACCTTAACAAACAAAAAAAGATGATGGCACGAGGGAAACTCTTGTGCGCAATTGCAGTTTACATGGAGAAGAAGAGTATTCAACTTTTAACAATTACAAAACATTTTTGTAATTTATTGTAAATTGTTTCAAGTAGCTAACTTCAACACGAACACGAACACGAACACGAACCATGCTATAACGCATATAGTTTCCAATGCAAAGAAGCCTAAATAAATGAATGTGTAACGCAAATGCAATGTTTACAATTTTTTAGAAAGAAAAACAATAATATTCAGACACATATATATTGCATATAAAGAAATGGAAAATAAGGGAAAAGGCAAGCGTGTAAACATGCTCAGCACATTTATGATTAACCGGAAAATGGCAAATAATACATAAATAATTTAAGATTATTGAGCTTAATTTTTAAACATGTTTCAAAAAGCAACAAAAAAAACACCCCGCAAATAATAACTAAACACACGAACAATTTGTATAGTTAAAAAGAGAAAAAAAAACAGGCAACAAGAAAAATGAAAACCAATTGAAATATCTAGTAATTAAATAAAAAGCGAAACCTTAAGAATTGCATATAATTGAATACACATTAACAATAATTTATTATTTAACATTTCATTAACATTTTGCGTTTCGAGTTCAAAAGCGCTGCTAATAAATTTTGTCAGCTAAGTAGAGCTAAAAATGAAAATGAAAATAAAAATTATAATTTACAGGAAATTGATAGTATTAGAATGTACACACACAGACACACACACACACACACACACACATGCAATATGAATTTAGATGAGAAAAAAAAAAAACAAGTAAACAAATATGCAAAAATGTTTAATGCAAAATGTACAAAAACAAAACAAAAAAAAATATGAAACTTTTCGTTTGCAAAGCAAATGCGACATATGTGTATTTTTATCATTAATTGTAATAAAACCGAAACTTAATTGCTTTTGCAGAATTTAACTTAAAAACAAAATAAATAAAAACCAAATCCGAAAAAATATGAATAGTATGAGAAAAACAAAAGTAAAACCTTGAAATATAACCTTTTATAGTACTAAATTTTTAGCCAGTACGAATTAAAACAAAATGCAAAATTATACACGATACAATGCATATTTACAAGGCGAAACTCGAACAAAAAAAAACACAAAAGAAGAAAAGAAAACAAAACAAAAACAAAAATCCTTAAAAAATGAACAGAATTCAAAATTTATAATAAATACTCGATTTTGCACATTTTGCTAAATGAGAAATTAATTACATAAATAATACTTATGTACGTTTTTTTTTTTAATCTATAATTTTTTTTGGGCAGCGACTCTCACCTTGAGTCCCACACACACACACACACACACCCTATACACACACACACACACACACATAGTGCAGGCATATATACATACATATATTTATATATGTGTAATTCCATAAAAAAAAAAAAAAAAAAAACTCCTAATTATAAACATATAGAAAAGAAAAAGGAAAATACCTACTTATTAAAAACCAAGACGATATATAAAAATTAAAAATGATGAAAAATCAAGAATGAAAAAGTAAACGCAGTAAAATATGAGAAATTTGAATAAAAATGCTTTTGCAAAAAGTGTTTAAAATTGAGATTGAAAATGTTTCATTTAATTAATTATTAATCTTGGGCAAATACTTAAATAGTTAACAGAAATTTTTGAAAACGCAGCAAGGCAAAAAAAAAAAAAACGCACAAACTAGTAGAAAATAACACACAACATAAACTAGGGTCCGTATAAAAACTATTCCTCGTCGATTATTTCTACATCGCTATTGGCCGATTTTAATTCCTCGATTTCGTCATTCAAGTCTTCAATTTGCTCCTCGTATTTACGCTTAAGCGAAGCAATCTACAAATGAATACAAAAGTTTGCAGAGTAAACAGCATGGTGGAAAAGCATTGACAAACCTTCGCCTCGAATTCGCGATTGAGCATTTGAATCTTTTTTTCATGCCGCTCCTCGCACTGCTTCAGATTGGATTGTATGGTCTCCTGGAATGTGTCCGTTAGCTCCTTGCGTAATTTCTCCTCCTGCAGCTGCATCTTCAGCACGTGCTCGTAGATCAAGCGATCGTTTTCGGCGCGCAGGCTGGCAATGGATTAATGTACCTTACATTAAATGCATGACAAACAGAAGACATATCTACTTTACCTAATATTCTGGGCTTCCAGTTCTTCAATGTATTGCTTATCGCGCGTCTCCGCCGACTGGCTGTACTCCACAAATGCCGAGTAGCGGGTATTGTGCTGCTTCACCAGCCTCTGTTTGAACATTATATTCTTGGCTATGGACGCAAAGCTTAGCACATTGAGATTCTCCTCGTAGTATTTATCCAGCGGCGTCACCGTCACAATCATGGCCAAACGCTCTTTGCCCAGTAGAGCAGCTTGCAGAAGCATTGTCAGCTTTGAATCCCGATACGGTATTACATCCGTATTGTTCTTTTTCTTTAACGAACTTGCCGCATCCAGGCAACGACCCAGCACCATCAGCGAGGTGTTGATGCTTTGCGCTTCCCTGAGACGTGAGCCGATCGTGCCCGTTTTGTCCACACGCTCAGAGCCAGCCAGATCGCAGAATTTGTACGAGTTCTGTGTGGTCATGCCCGATCGATGGTACTTCAATACATCCACAGTGAAGACGCAGTGGGAACGACTAGAGTTGGCATTTACGGCGGTTGAAGCGTACGTTAGCCGTTGCTGTCCCAGACGCAGCAATTTTAAGGCTTCGTCGCTGTTTTTCACAAATATGCTGGTCAGACCCTTGATGAAGACTTGACCCTGGTTACAGACGATCTTTAGGTTTTTCCGGCGCGGCTCGCACATATTCGCCTGCCGCGGGGGCACGGTCAACAAGTCATAAACAAGCTCATTGTAAATCTCGACAAATGACACCCAGATCATGACGGAGACGTCCTCCGCGGGCTTTTCCTCGAATTCATGATCGCCTCGGATGACTTGCTGCAGGCGCTGGTGTTGTGCCGTCATATCTGGACACAGTGCCAGCAATTGGCGACGTATTTGCATTTCCTTGATAGTGACATCGTCCTCCAAGATTATCATACGCGCATTGATCAGCTTTAGCTTGGGCGTCGTATACAACTGCTTACTGTACATGGTGAATATGTTTTCCAGGGCGCGCGGTATAACGCCGGCCCTAACATTATCACCTAGAGTAGCAAACTGCATAAACGTGGATTCAGAGTTAAGTTTTTTTTTTTCGATTACGTACCAAGCAGCGTGTAGGTTTTGCCAGAACCGGATGTTCCGTAAGCCATGATTGTAACGCATTCCTCCTCCGAAATACGGGGGCCCACACATTTATCATATACATCCCGCTGACCAACGAGACTGTCAAATATGTTGGTGAAGCTGTAGTGCTTCTCCATTCGATTCACATTGTTGCTGCTGTTCTCGGTCGCGGCGGCACTGGTGATCAACACATTGCCACAGTCGGAAATGCCATATAGTTTGGATGGAGATTCCACTGGACGCAGACGTAAAAACACCTGTGGCCCCGTCTCCAGCTCACTGTTGTCTGTCGAACTGGCATCTTCCTCGCCGTTTTTCGTGTAGTCCGATTCCGTGTCCGAGCAGTCTGTGGAGCTGTCGCTGCTTTCTGGGATCACCTCGTCGAATAAGCGTAGCTGTTTGTTGGGGCGAGGTCGAAAACGGCGGTCAATACTGGGATCGCGTGGCATTAAAAACGAGCGCATCTCGCGCTTATTTCCCACATCCCTTTCCATTATTTCACAATGGGATGGTAAATTTGAATGTTTTAATTTATTTGTTTGCAGTTTTTGGCGGTTCGACTTAAAGACGCTTTGTTCCCGTGCTGCCAACTGTTTTGAACTTTTTCTCGCTTTGCTAACTATCTCGAAGCTAGAGCTGGCATTCCTATCGATAACACGACATGCTGACTGATTGATTGCACCAAGGTGGCAACCTTAGCACAAGTGTGCAAAACAAAAACATTAATTAAGGCGGGAGCTCTTGTTTACGCAAATTTCTGATATGAGTAAAAAGGCAACACGCTCTTCAAAACCGAAGGCGGATCCAGATGCGGCGCCACAAAAAGCCTGTGCCATAAAGAAAGTATTCTATATATCGGAAAAGTTGCTCGATGCTGAAGGCGACCATCGACTGTGCTTGGAGCGCTTCTATCATCCCGGTAAGGCGCGACCGGCTCTGTTTGTGACGCTTCAGGAACGGGAGATAATGGAGGTGCTGGAGTACGCAGAACCGCGACGCAGCTGGCTAATAAACAGTGAAGTGAGCTCCAACGGACGCACGTACATGACGACGCCAATAGACGCCACGCTGCTAGCACTTCATCATCTACGCAAGCATTGCTCCCAGCGCGCAATGTCGCTGGACAGCATATGTGTGGATGGGCCGGATGCTAGCACAAATCGTCTGCTTACCAAGTTCGTGAGCAGCGACGGCTTGAAGTGTGTGGCCGATGTGAAGACCTCCGGCGACCTGATCTTCTACAAGTACAATAGTCAGCGGGCGCTGGCATGGCTTGCCTTGAAGACTCGACAAGTTGTGTCCGTGCTCAAGGCGAAACGGGTGCACTGTGGATTGGGCGCCAAATCGCAAAACTACGTGCGTAGCGAAAAGTTGGTGGAAGAAAACGATGTCAACGAAATGGACTACATGCGCATGGCCTGCGATTATGTGGGCAGATATTTGGATGCGGACTTACATGCAGAACTCTCAAACTATCTGCACATACCAAGCGAGATTCAGGCACTAGTCGAAGAAAACGCCACGTCACAAAAACGCAAATCCCAGCAAGGACAAACCAGTGCTAATAGCAAAAAAATCAAACTCGTCAATGGCGATGATGCTGCTGCACAGCTACGCAACAGCAGCCTGATCGACAGCGATGACATCAAGGAGAGCATCACGTCGCCGAGCACACCTGCGCCGCTTAAGGAGCGCACCATGACGGCTAAGGAGAAGGCGCTGGCCAAAGGCGCCAAGGGCAGCAAAAGCATTGCATCATTCTTCAAAGTCAAATAGTCTTAAACATATAATAAGTTGCATTTTTTTTTTGGAAGCATTGTTCACAATATCAACTCATATTTTATTTATATAAACAAGCGGAATGATTGAAGTTCACTGACTTCTGTTTATGTCGCATCGCACGCACATCTTCAGCTTGGGCGCATAACTTCTTGTCAATAGGCTTGTTTAATGTTTGATTAACATGTCTGGCCTGGTACTACCAACAACAGGTTGTATAAATATGACGCCTCAATTGTCGCAGGCAACAAAATAATTACATGTTTGCATAGCACGGCATGTTTTATATGATTGATGTCTCGCGGCTGCTTAGATTCAAATGACTGCATACTTAATGCCCTGTAATACACAGTTATCTGTAGGTGTCAGGCATATCTCCGATTTTTTTGTGAATATTTAAATAAGCAGATATTCAAAAATGTATAGCAGCTATGCAAATAATTGACATAAGAAGAAATAATTAATTTTTTATAGATGAAAAATAAAAATGGATTGTAAGTTTTAAGCTAAATAAAGTTTGAAAAATAAAAACAAGAAATTTTTACCGGGTATGCTCTAGTCGAATATTTATATGCTCGTTAAGTGTTGCCCTCTCACTGTTTGAAATTCAGTTAGAAGGCGCTCAAAATGCAGCCCTGGTTTCTGAAAATTGCAACAGCCTGCCGGTTGGGCCTGTCATTGCCCAGTTTCGAAAGCCGTAAACTTGTTCAAACTTGAATCGTACTAATAAATTAATATTCTTATTGTAGGCCAATATTGACTGCGCGATGTCAACGCCTGACGATATATTGACCATGGAGCTGGTCTATGCAGATCCTGCGGAACTGCCGAACACATTGTTCGGAGGCGGCGACATGGCTGCCAGCAGTGTGGAGCAGCTTTTCAAGATGCCGCTGCCGTTTAAGGAAGCCAACAACGAGGATAAACCAGTAGTAAATAATAAAATCGAGGCCGTGTCGCCTGGCTATGAGCTCAAGTACACGCTGGAGGGTCATCAGCGGCACATTACCGCCGTGCGATTTGCTCCTGGTGGCGACTGGCTGACCAGTGCATCGGCCGATAGTTTACTCAAGTTGTGGGACCTGGGCACGGCTCAGCTGAACAGAACACTGGCTGGACATGTACTGGGCATAAACGATGTGGCTTGGTCGCCGGATGGCAAATTCATGGCCAGCTGCAGCGATGATAAGACCATAAGGCTCTGGGATCCGCACGGTGGGCTGTGCCTGCGGACAATGGAGGGGCATGCTGGCTATGTGTTTGCCTGCAGCATCAATCCGCAAGCGAATCTAATAGCGTCCACCAGTTTTGACTGTACCGTGCGGCTGTGGGATGTGCGCAACGGCAAATCCCTAAAAATTATACCCGCTCACATGGATCCCATTTCGTCCGTGGACTTTAATCGTGACGGCACACTCTTTGTCACCGGCAGCTTTGATGGCCTTGTGCGCATTTGGGACACCATCAGCGGTCAGGTGCTGAAGACCCTTATCGATGAAGATAATTCGCCGGTTGGCTATGTAAAGTTTGCCCCAAACGGCAGATATATACTCGCCGCCTATCTGAACAGCCAGATAAAGCTGTGGAACTTTCAGAAGCCCAAATGTTTGCGCATCTACAGAGGCCACACGAACCTCAAGTATTGCATTGCCGTCAAATTTTCCGTTACGGCGGGCATGTGGATCGTATCGGGCAGCGAGGACAGTTCCCTCTATATATGGAGCCTGCAGAGCAAGGAGCTTGTCCAAAAACTAAACGCACATGCGCACGAGATCATCTGCACGGATTGCCATCCCAAATTGAATCTGATTGCAACGGGCGCACTGCAGAACAGTGAGAATCTCAGGATCTGGCAGAGCAGCGAGACCGTAATCGATTTAAATAAATAATTGACCTGTATTTAATTAGCATTTAATTGCCTTTGTCTTTAAGCCAACTTTGCATTGGTATTCTTATCGCTGAAGTCGTAACAATTGTAGTAATACAAGATAACATGATAATCAGAATCGCAAATCATATATGGCACAACACACACGCACACTACTGTGTGGACGGGTGGGTACGGGTGTGTACGGCTGTGTGTGTGTGTGTGTGTGTGTGCACTCAGTCTGGGCCCAGTCGGTCCGCCAAGCGATTAGAGCGTCATTCAAGTCTGGAGCGTCGCACTGAGCGAACGCTCGACTCGTTATTGTAATTTAACGCGGAAGTCAACGCCGAACGCGATACTTAAACGAAGTAACAAAATAAAATAGAAACAAAACTAACAATATATATAAAAATAATAAATAAATCAAAAAGAATCGTTGAGCCAGCAAAGTTATGAGAGCCAACGACAATGAAGGTGAGTTTGCGTTCGTATATTGCATTTGGTATGTGGACAGTTGGCGGGCAGGGAGACGGAAATCCCCCTCTCATCAGACATTTGTTGGGTTTTCCCGTGCCGGTTAGAAAGCGAATGGCGTTCAATTTAAGATCTCTGCATTTTAAATTGAATAACAAAAGCCGACATTCAATTGATCGATGCGAAGAAATTTCAATTTCCAAATATTATTCGAGCTCCGAAAGTTTTTTTTTTTGAAAGCTCAGATATTATCAAATGCAGCAGAAATTTGTTGCTGGCGCGAGCTTCAAGCTGGAGCCTAACTTTATTTCAGCATTCCAGCATATATATTATATATAATTTTATATACCGGTTATTGGAGTTATTGCTTGGCATTTTGTGGGCGTAAGGATGGCCCGAGATTACATAAGATAATTGTTTGTAATTTATAATAATAATATTATAATAGACCCACTTTCGAATGCGACTATTAATGATTTCCCCGGTTCATTCAGCACACATGTTTACGAGATAAGTATGTACGTGCCTTATTCCGCAAACAAGTTCGTATAAAATCAAGCTTATCTCTGGGTTATTCGTGGCCCCCAATAATATGTTGTCCGAGTCCGTTGCTACTAGGCGGCATATTCGAATCACTTGGATTTATGATTTGATTTCGAAACACATCCATCGCAAATGCACGTCGCAGCGTCATAAATATGTTATTAGCTCTAATGGATTTGTGATTCCTGGGGTGGGTGCTTGCAGAGAATCTTTACCGGGAGCAGTTGCCAGATGTGGGCACGCTTATCAGAGAGAGTGGACGAAAGTTCTGTCGCCCGGCGACAATCACCAACAAATTTCCGATACTAAGCTGGCTGCCGCGTTATCGCTCCGCGTATGTGGTGCAGGATTTTATAGCCGGCTTTACGGTCGGACTCACAACCATACCGCAGGCCATTGCGTACGGAGTTGTGGCTGGTCTGGAGCCACAATATGGACTCTATTCGGCCTTCATGGGCTGCTTTATGTACATCGTATTCGGCTCCTGCAAGGACGTGACCATTGGTAAGTCTTCAGAGAGAGAGAGAGAGAGAGAGAGAGAGAGAGATGTTCAATCGGCTTCTAATTGGCTTTCGCCTCCACAGCCACAACGGCGATCATGGCGCTGATGGTCAACCAATATGCGACCATTAGTCCGGATTATGCGGTGCTCGTCTGCTTCCTGGCCGGCTCCATCATCCTCCTCCTTGGCCTGCTCAATATGGGCGTGCTGGTGCGCTTCATATCGATTCCGGTCATAACTGGCTTTACGATGGCAGCGGCCACAACAATTGGAAGTGCTCAGATCAATAATCTCGTCGGCCTCAAGGGTAAGTTCGAAATTTTTCCACTTCTTATCGCCTATCAGCAGGGGTTTCTCCAATGCACGTAATTTTTGTAAAACATTAATTAAGGTTTTAAATTTGGATAGGTATCAACATGTCCTTTGATATCACAGAATATTTGGGCTCACATTATTAAAATTATTTACATTCATTATTTTTATTTTTATTTATTACACTTATTATGAAGGAATCCATGTGAATCAATGAATTATTTTTAGATTATTATTATTATATTATATTGGCTTTTGCCCAGATAATATCACATTCATAGACTAGCCTGGGACTTAGTTCCTCGTCGTTCATTTTTCTGATTTATTGGGTCATTTCCGACATTTTCCGAGGACTAATCGTCAATTGCCTCCCAAAAATAGATTCCAGTTATTATATCGTCTGATAAGCTTAATAATATCCGACACGAAGTCGGAGACAGAGATAAGAACTGTGGAGCAGGTAGTTTTTTAGGGACCGGATCAGGGAACTGGAACCAGAATAGGCAGTTCTGAGGTAAGTGCTTCTTATCTACCCCAAGTGAATTATGTTTGCTTTAGTTATTTCTTTTTCCCCTTAAGGGATAGAGCCCTAATTTACCAAAAATTAATGAGCAAATAGAGATTATAGCGCTAATTGCATAATAGGTCTTGCCAAGGGTCTTAAAATATCGTCAGGAGACTTAGGAGATATTTTGCCCAAGTCAAGGTAGAAAGTCAGCCTTATATCTGGACTCTATAGCACAGCAACTTTTGTTGGAGTTTTGAATTGAAGGAAGGGAAGTTTAGCTTCCCAAAATAGGGTAGAGCCCAGTTAAACATTCTATAAACATCGTGGTAAGGAAATAAGTCTAAAATCGTTCGCTTTACAGGTCCCTCGAACGATTTGTTGCCCTCGTGGCAGCATTTCTTTATGAATCTGACCTCCATAAGGCTCTGGGACGCCTTGCTGGGTGTTCTGACTTTGGTCTTTCTGCTGCTTATGAAGGTAAGCCATGTCCTAGCAAGTATTCCAATGACAAACTTAGTGAATTCCTCTTTTGCAGCAATTGACAAAGATCAAATGGGGCCACAGGCTGGTCTGGAAGTATCTCTCGCTGTCGCGCAATGCACTGGCCGTCATATTCGGGACATTCCTGGCCTATATACTCAGTCGAGATGGCAATCAGCCATTCCGGGTGACGGGCAACATAACGGCGGGCCTGCCACCGTTCCGTTTGCCACCCTTCAGCACGGTCGTCGATGGGGAGTACGTGTCCTTTGGCGACATGATAAGCACTGTGGGCGCTTCCTTGGCATCCATTCCAATGATTGCCATACTCGAGATTGTGGCCATATCCAAGGCGTTCTGTAAGTGATTCCAGCTCCAGCGGATTCCAGCTCGGCTTAACTTTATGCCATGCTTCTAGCCAAGGGCAAAATTGTGGATGCCTCGCAGGAAATGATCGCCCTGGGCATGTGCAATATTATGGGTAGCTTTGTGCTCTCCATGCCGGTGACTGGTTCCTTTACGCGCACGGCCGTCAACAATGCGAGCGGGGTGAGAACGCCCCTCGGAGGAGCCGTAACTGGAGCGCTGGTGCTGATGGCCCTGGCCTTCCTCACGCAAACCTTTTACTATATACCCAAATCGACGCTGGCAGCGCTCATAATAGCAGCTATGATATCTCTAGTCGAGCTGGAGAGAATCTCCGATATGTGGAAATCAAAGAGTGAGAGCGGGGGAACAAGAAGTTAAATATGCATATGCCAAATGCCTTGATATCTTTTATAGAACGCGATCTCTTTCCCTTCCTGGTGACAATTGTGACCTGCTTATTCTGGAGCCTGGAATACGGCATAGTCTGTGGCATTGTGGCCAATCTCATCTATATCCTATATAGCAGCGCTCGACCGCAGGTTCTCATTACGCTTGAGAAGGTAAGAAAAATCTCTATTAATATGAATGTAATTCATTTATTTTCTTCCCCTTAGATCAATGGCTATGAAGTCGCCCTGGTCGATGTCAAGCAGAAGCTGGACTATGCCTCTGCCGAGTACTTGAAGGAGAAGGTTGTGGCCTATCTAAATCAGCAGGACTGCAAAATACTTCTAGTTGTGCTCAAGGGCCAGGAGATTAACTCCATTGATTATACAGTGGCTATGGTAGGCATGAGGGGAGTTATTTTATCTTTAATCTAACTAAACTCTTAACCATGCTCTATAGAACATAATATCGCTACAAGGCGATATTAAGGCTCTGAACTGTGATCTGATCTGTTGGAACTGGAATATTGGTTCCGCTGGCGTCGTCTGCCGGCTGAAGAGTGACATGCGTTCCATATTCAAATTTGATTACGAGCTGGAAGAGCTGGTCGCTTCCCACTTCGATCCATCCAACACAGCATCCACTGTAACCATTGACACCTCACAGGGCCAAGTCAATGCGGCCTAGAGCGTAACTTGGCCCAACTATTTAAGCATACAGTATTTTATATCAATAAATGAAAAACCTTGTACTTACAAATCCGTCTATTAGTATTTAAGATCTATTTAAGATCTTATGGGAAATTTGCCTTTACAGCAGGCTGGAGATGAACAGAAGGCGCAAGGGTAAGGGAAAGATTTGGAGGCAGAGTTTTTGGTGCAGCAATACCATCTCGAGCACAAATCTTAGGTGCTGTTTTCTCTCGTTCCACTAGCTATTTAAGCCAACCAAAGGATTCCATGCCATCTTTTCCATCCCAGACTCTGAAGTCACGGCGACAGCCTGTCTGCTGGATTCTCGCCTCATATTGTATTACGAGAAGTTTGGAGAATGCTTCGAAGAACCTCACCCATTATGTCATAATAGTTGCTCAACAAAATTAATTGAACTGTTAACCGCAGACATTCAGGCAGACAGCCTATGCGTACTACGAGCTCCTTTCTCCGAACAATTAAGCCGAATGCAGCAAAATTTATGGCTTTCTCCGGCCACTTGAAGGGGTCTGCACCCTCTCAGAGCGAGAGAGAGAAAGGGAGAGAGAGAGAGAGAGGGCTCTACCTTTCACCGGTTGGGCAAGAAATATCAATTTTCTAGGAAGAGTTCAGCTGAGTTTTAATTACGGCCTTTGGGGGTATCCAATTCATGTTAGCCCGCTTCGGCTGGATTGTCTCCTATATATATATGTATTGTATCCTTAAATCACTTGCAAATGTGTGAGGTTTTCATTGAACCTTTTTGTAATCGGCACCAATCTCTGTTTTCCACGCGTGGCCCGTAGGTCACCTTGGCGGATGACCCCATCTCATCTGCCAGGTTGTTGGGTCTTCCAGCTGCACACACTCCACAGTTTAACATCCGCCCAAGGCAGCTCCAAATCCACACTTCCGCTATTTATCCTGGCGCTTGGTGTGCGCTGTTACTTGGGCCATAATTGTGGTGACGCCTTCAAAGTCACATTTTGTGGTTTGACTAGGTAATCTCCATATATAAGACCGTAATGATTGGTGATTAATGCATTGGAGCAGCTTAGGAGCTCAATATTCATAATAGTTTTCCTTTATGGATCAAGTAGCAATAATATGGGGGATGTTAAAATGTTCACAGGTTGGCAAATGGCTACGAAAATAATATTCTTTAAGCTCGATCTATTCACAGCTCGATTACTTATTTATTTACAGTTCAGCTCGAAAAAATAATTGGAGAAATTTGGAAGGTCCATTTTAAGGCCACAAAATATGCGAAAACCGATATAATTTTAAGCATTGCCCACGTCTCGTCCGAAATCAAGTAAAACCCTGAAGTATGTATAAATATTACTCAAAGAACAAGGTATTGGATGAATAAACTATCTAACAGAGCCGAATTTCAGGTCTTGGCCAATGCTATTTGCCAATTTTATGTTGACTTTTATCATTAATTGCATTAAATACTAACGATAAAGTATGCACAATTCGGGAGGCCGAAGTTTTGATACCCTTGTCAAACTTTGCCTGTTTTACTGATATGTGAGAAAAATGTGAAGCAAGATATTTTTGGGAAACATTATATTTACCAATATAAAAACTCACTTTAAGGCCGATTCTTCCTATAGAGCTTTATATTATAGCAGTGCGATCTTGATATAGATATCAGATATACATATATATATATATCTTATCTCTATATAAAAGAGACTGATTGGTAATCAACGCCAGCCCAAACCTAAAGAGCTAGGAAGCTGAAATTTTGTTTGATCAACTCGGCTGTTGATCATTGATTTAGAATAAATGTATATACTTTATTGGAGTCGGCGATGTCTTCAATTATGCGTTATACCTTTCTTCACGAAACTATAATTCCCTGTACAAGGGTATTAAAGCTATTAGCCTACATTCCACACACACTAGCCTGGGATTAGAACCGGAATCGGGGTTTTCCCCATTTTTCTGAAAAGAATAGATCCCTAAAGCAGCACATCTACAGTCATCTGCAGTTGGGTGGACAGTTTTATTTCAAGTGTGAATAATATTCTTAAAATAATAATAATAAAAATGTAAATTCCTTTAAGCTTTCAAGTGGATCACGTTGATATTGATTTCTGATTATATGAATGGCGCGTGTGCTGTCCGGGTCGCATCCGGATCAAGCGCCAGACTGATTCCTGTGGATTAGGCGACGCTATCAAATTTAGGACCAGGTGGTTACAGCTGGTTGCTAGCACGCTTTGCGCGCACTTCTGAGATCCTTACAATTTTCGTTAGGATCTTGTGTATGCAGACCAAATATAATACATGCCCGATAAATATACAAATTGATTCATTTTGGCTAGCGTAAACAAGGAAACGGCAGCAGCCACCAGCTGGACCAATCTCATGGCGGGCCCGGGGCCCAGAGATAATACGGATCGCACCATGTGTTGCCGCTTCCACCAATTGTAGCTGCCTCAACGGACTGTTACGGAGCGGGGGCACGCCTACAAGTGCCAAAAATAGGCAACATTGCGAGAGCAAGAGACGGCGACAGAGATCGCAGAGGGAAAGAGAGAGGGAGCGAGAGAGGGAGAGAGAGAGTGTGAGAAAAATGTGTGTAAAAAGGAAGATTTTCCGAGCAGAATATTCAGATGTGCTTCAAATGTGCTGCGACACGGTCATAGACGGTTCGATCTTTAGAAAATCAGAAGTTAAAAAAATTGTAAAAAATAAATAATATTTAAAATCGTGTTAGAGGTATTCCCTCACGAAATCAAACGGTGCAAGTGCTCTGAGAAATTAGTTTATAGAAATAATATAAAAAAAAGGCTTGCCTAATGCCACGCAAAAAGCGCGCCTCCAGCCCCCTGGATCTGTACGACGATGACTTTGACGAGGACGCCAGCTCGCACAGTAAGCACCAGTGGGGTTTACCCTAGCCAAACCTCGCTCCCATGGCTAATCCACAAGAAAAAATCTATTAGGTTCCCAGCCGCCGGTGCAACGGAATGCGGCAAATGCCCGGGAGCGAATGCGCATGCGGGTGTTATCCAGCGCCTATGGCCGTCTGAAGACCAAATTGCCCAACATTCCGCCGGACACAAAGCTATCCAAGCTGGACACACTGCGCCTGGCCACGCTCTACATCAAGCAGCTAATCAATGCCGTCGAGACGGGCAACGGCACAGCCAATGCCAATCCAACGCAATCCGGCGCCGCCCTAGCTGCTGCGCTGGACACACGGAATCTAGCGATGGATCGCGGCAACGATGCCGCAGCTACGACAACTTTCAATTTCCACAATGCTGGACAACTCGGCATGGTAAGTGTCAACTGCAGAAACTCCGTCCCAGCAAAGTGCCCGTGCTCGACCTGCGCCTGTGCCTCATGGTGCGTATAAGTGATGTCAGTGGCACCACTTAGCGTTGCAACAAAACTGAATCCCATTCATATTTATATACATATATACAATATATATGGAACATATATAGCTGCTCGTGCTTGCAGCTGGACTGCGTCAAGTCGTGACAGGTGTCAGCTCAGCCATGATAGGCGGCGTTGATAGGCTCAAACTCGTCCAGTTTTTTGTCAGACGTGCGACAGATCGCAATTAACCCAATTAAAATATCATTAAAACAACAAATTTCTATAGATCATGTTGTAGAAATGCCCGCTTAGCAGGAATCCTTCTTTCGTCCGACCATCAAGCTATTCCTCAGTGGTAAAAAGGTTTCATCTTTCGACATATCTTTGATATATAATATTCTCTATCATGCCAGACGTGCGACAGATCGCCATTAACCCAATTAAAATAGCATTAAAACAACAAATTTCTATAGATCATGTTTTAGCAGAAATCCTTCCTTCACCCGACCATCAAGCTATTTCTCAGAGGTTAAAAAGGTTTCATTCTCCATTCTCTAGTTATTCCTTGCCGAATCTTTCGAAATATCTTTGACATTAACTTTCATAAGCAATCAAACATTCTTCAGTTAATCAAAATTCGAGTTTATAATAATTTGCGGCTCTTTAGTTAGCAAACCTGCATAAAAACCGTCCAAAATGACATATTTTCATATAAAATGTTGGGCAACATCTGCTCGAATGCTTCTATACCTTCCAAAGGTGTGGGCACCCGTCCGCCCGATTTTGAGTACAATAACAACAGAAAACAGAAAACAGAAAAAAATCACATTTTGTGATTTCAGTTTGTGTCTGGCTTTCCTGTAATCAGATACTTTTGTGAATTTCAAAAATACTAAATATGAGTGACAGACTCACACGGAGACATCTCCGTTCGGCGCGTCGAGCTGCCGGGCTAGGAACATTGGTTATTCCTCGCAAGTATTTCTTCTTGTTATTTTTAAAAAGATGCACGACTTTGAAGCGACCAAAGTGAATGACATGCAAGGGAAAATTGTCGTCTCTGACTCTTCTCTAGATATTAAATGGTATTTAATAAAACAAGTCTAAATCTAGTCTAATCTGAATCGTTCGACTGGAAGATATCCTGTAGCCACTTGAAACACAGTTCCTAAGTCTTTTTCTTGCGAAAAAATATGCTTGAGGTACACATAAGAATGTAAAAAAGGCTTTCAGTAACAATTAGCTCAGTAATACCATATGAATGCATTAGGAATTTTATCTATGGTGAGAACTAAGTAATTTTAAGAAAATCGTGCATATAACTTGTCTTCCCCGATTTCGGGATCTATGACGACTAGACGAACTATTTTCTCAACTTCAAAGAGGAAAGAAACGATGTAAATTTGGAAAGTCTAATCAGAAGTCTGTAAAAACTCCGTTATAGAAAACCCTATTTTATTTCTCATTTTTGAGTCTCTAATTCGCATATTATATATCTCTGATATCGTGTATTCTAATATTAAAAGGGGTAAATGAACTTATCCATTTTTTGCTGAACAACGTAATATTCTTTGTGTTAAAAATTCCTCTTTTTATACAATACCTCCTTCTTTTATCCCCTTTTAATATGATATTTAAACTATTCGTATTATAATTGGGAATTTCTCTAAGATCTGCCTGCACTCAGGAATTACCCAAAAAATAAGAAGAAAAGTTTTACAAATACTCTACCAATCCGTATATGGGCGATTGTTTATTCATTCACTGAAGTTGAATGCGTGAAAATTTTCAGCAAATATTGTGCTTCGACGGCGTCTTGTGCCCATATGGTGGCCGTGTTTTGTTTGCATTTGTCAGGACCGTATCGCGGCTTCCTAAACAGCCGCACCGCGGCACCCTAATTCATCTCGATCGCACGCGCCGCCTACAGACTTGAGGGCTGGGTGGGAACAGACAGAGAGTGAGTGAGAGAGAGAGATAGAGAGAGAGAGAGAGAGAGAGGGAGCAATCCATTACCCATTGGTTAGCCGGGGCTGCCGATGAGTGTCTCTTGTCTTTGGCCTGTTTATATGTTTTTATAGATACGTTAATGACGCTGTTATTGTTCAACTATGAAAACATTTCCCAAAGAGCCACTAAAAACAATCAAAATTGTATAAACAAACAAAGGCGCCGTCGCTGTCGTCTTGCCGTCATATTGTTCCATTTACAGCTGTGCGGTTAGCCCTAATCACAGCATCGCCTTCCTACAATCCTCTATCGAGATGGGCTTTTGAGCATCAGGTCTTACCCGAGTATAACATATCATATGCGCTTATTAATTTCACAGAGCTGGCCCTTTGAGTTTCATCAACATTTGCAACATGGCCACAATCGCAACAGCAATTCCAACCTGACATTCACCTCGGCGCGCATGGATTGGCAAAGTGCTCAAACGCAATCCTATCCAAAGACGCCACGACATGAGCCTCATATGGCAACCGATGTTAGCTATACACAGCTGCAGGATGCACATTGGTATTCAACGGATATGGGCTTACAATTGGAGCAGTCACGTGGTGGCAATGGCTGCTGTGCCTATGAATCGGCTGGTCTGGGACAGCATCAGCGTGGCATTACAATATCGACTAGTCAGGCGCATGGCCTCTAGTTAGGTGCACATCTTGCATTTACTTTAACTTTCGTTCTAACTGAAATCGTATTAAAAACGTGATTTTATTCTATTCGTCATTGTATCCCACTGTATGTATGTATGTTATGTAATTTACTAAGCCAAAGATTAGTATTATGTTTAGCTTTAACAATATTACTTAGCTAATAAACATAACCAAAAGCAACGTAACAGAATAACGTAAGACTGCTGTATTCAAATTGAACAGCCGACCGTCTGGCAACTCTATTCGCGCAATTCACCATCACGCAGCCCTGGCGCACAGCTGCTTGCACGCAAACAAAGAGTCCCCCAACAACAACAACGACACAAGTATCAACAATAGATTAGCGTATGCGCTCATATGTCGCAACAACAAAAGATTGATTGAAGCCAATTATCGCAATTAATCCCACTAGAAGCTGGGTACAAGTGTATTTCAATTCCCAACCACACGATTAAAGTTCACTGTGCTTAGCAGATAAGATTTGCACAAACATACATACATATGTATGCATTGACGGCGCTCGTAGCAAGTACAACACATACAGTTGTTTTTCCATGTTAAATTTAGTTAGTACTCGCTCGTCGTAGCAGACGCACGTGAAAGTTTTCGTTGTATTAAAGAAAAAAAACTCGACTGTGAACCCGTTTTTGAATCGATTTAAGCAAAATGCCAGCACTGGAAGTAAATCCTGATTTGCAAAAGGAGCGCAACACAGCGACCTTTGATCCAAAAGAGTTTTCAATCTTTTGGGCTGGTGGCGCAGACAAATACAAAGAGAAGAAGGCCTTGGGTAAGTCGACTCTCGAATATGTGTACTCAGCATTTTTACTCTTTTTTATAAAATTAACTGGTTTTTAAGCTAGACTTTAAGAGCTACACGCTCAAGCGTACTCAGCCGCATTTCGCAATTGGCAGCAATTAAATGCAGCAGTAGCATGACACGGCAAATACCTTTATATAAGCTACACTTATGCAAATGGTATATGGCCATAAACATTTAAACTTTTGAACTGTGCTAAATATATATTAACTGTGCTTGATACATTCTTCTTATCTGGCAGCCTTGACAATGTGAAAGTTTTCTGGCAACCCGTGGCCGGCCCTCTCGGCGTCTTTGTTTTGATTTGTATCTTCCATAGTTTGCCATTCATTAGTTCGCGACGGTATTTAGCCGCACAACTAATGCAAATTATACGCATTAATCGTTAGCTCATGTCAAATGCGACATTTTACGATCGTAGCTTAAAAATTGATAAATGATGAACTTTGTACAAGTAACAGCATCTCCCTCCAACAACTGGTTACGAACTGTAGACTTTGATTGCACTATTTAAGTCACATATTTCCCATAGCTTAGCAGCACTTGAAAATGTTATAAATCTTCGGTATGGGGTTGATAAGCTTTATCTAGTCGATTTGGCTTAATCGCTTGAATTAATAATAGAAGCACAGTAGTCCAGCATGATTGATAGATAGATAGCGGGAAAATGCGCTTACGTGCAATGCACTTCACATATCTGTTGTTGCGATTGCAGAGAAAATGTTTCTGGAGGATCCAGAAATGAAGGATGATCTGCCTACGTCATATTTGTCCCACAAGGAGCTCTACGAGAACAGTTTACGCAAAGCCTGTCTCATTGGCGAAAAGATACGCAAGCTCCGCGCTGATGGCGAGGACGGCGTCGACACATACAAGTAAGGATTGCCATTAATCCTGATTGCATTTTAGATACATTTGTATTATCCGCTTGTAACAGTGCTCTGCTGGGCGGCTCATTGGGCGCGGCTATACTTAAGGAGGGCAATCCCATATCGCTGCACTACATCATGTTTGTGCCAACTATTATGGGCCAAGTAAGATTCACCTTTGTTTCACTTAGTTTGTCAGTCAAATAATCCAATACATGCTTTCCAGGGCACAATGGAACAGCAGGTGGAGTGGCTATCCAAGGCTTGGGATTGTGAAATAATTGGCACCTACGCGCAAACTGAACTGGGACACGGCACATTTTTGCGCGGGCTGGAAACGCGCGCCGATTACGTTGCCAGCACAAAGGAGTTTGTGATTAACACGCCCTCATTAAGTGCTTACAAGTGGTGGCCCGGCGGCTGTAAGTATTTAACCGCGGCTTAGATTACACTACATGACACTAAAATACCATCCACAGTGGGACATACGGCGAACCATGCTGTTGTCGTGGCCCAGCTGTACACCAAGGGAGAGTTCCGTGGTCTGGCGCCTTTTATTGTGCAGCTGAGGGACACAGATACGCATATGCCAATGCCAGGCATAGATATTGGCGACATTGGCACCAAGCTGGGCATGAAGGGCGTCAACAATGGTTACCTGGGGCTGAAGAATGTGCGTGTGCCGCTCAACAATATGCTGATGAAGAACCAACAGGTGCTGCCCGACGGCACCTATGTAGCGCCCAAGAATAGTGTCCTAACCTATGGCACCATGATGTTTGTCCGATGTGCACTCATTAGGGATACTGCTCAGAGTTTGGCCAAGGCGTCCACTATTGCAACGCGATATGCGGCAGTTCGAAGACAGAGTCCCATTGACCCGAAGGAGCCTGAGCCGCAGATTATGGAACATACCACACAGCAACTGAAGCTATTCCCGCAGATAGCAAAGGCTATTGTGTTTAAGACAACCGGTGACGGTATTTGGAACATGTACAATGTGCTGTCCGGGGAAATTGAGCTGGGCAACTTGGATCGTTTGCCCGAAATGCATGCGCTCTCCTGTTGCCTGAAGGCCATTTGCAGCGCGGATGCAGCAGCTGGCGTGGAGACCTGTCGTCTGTCTTGCGGCGGCCATGGGTATATGGATTGTTCCAACTTCCCGACCATCTATGGCATGACGACGGCTGTGTGCACCTACGAGGGCGAGAACACGGTAATGTTGCTACAGACGGCACGTTATTTGGTCAAGGTGTACGGCCAGGCGCTGAGCGGTGATCAACTGGTGCCCACTGTGGCCTACATCAATGAGGCGATCAAGCAGAAAGAGTTCGTCTATTTCGATGGCTCCTTGGAGTCAATTGTAAAGGCATTCCAGTTTGTGGCCGCGAAGTGAGTGTGTTTAAATATTTACGATATTTAAATGAAATCTGAAATGTATTCCAATATAGCAAAGTACGCGTCGCTTATGAGCAGATCGAGCAGCGCCGCCGACAGGGCCACAGCACGGAGGTGGCCGCCAATCTCAGTGGGGTCTTCTTGACGGGCGCTGCAGACGTAAGCAGGAATAAGGGGTTAAATGAGCTATATACTAAACTATGCTATACTTTTAGCTGCACGGTCGCGCATTTTTGGCGCAATCCGCGTACACGGAACTGATGGCAGTTGCGCGTCAAGTTTCGCCCGCCCTGGCCGATGTGCTGATGGTGGTGCTGGAGCTCTACCTAGTCGATGCCTGCCTTAATCGCATTGGTGACTTTTTACGCGTAAGCACATACAATCATATAAATTTAAATGCTTCTGTACTTAACCACGATGTATGCAGTTCATTGACCTGACTGATGCGGATGTTACCAAATTGGAGGTGCGCCTGGAGAGCTGCCTGAAGCGTTTGCGTCCAAATGCTATTGCTCTGGTCGACAGCTTTGATTTGCACGATCGCGTTTTGGACTCCGCGCTGGGTGCATACGATGGCAATGTGTATGAGCATATTTTTGAGTCAACCAAGAAAAATCCGCTCAACAAGGAGCCGGTGAACGCAGGGTTCCACAAATACCTAAAGCCCTTCATGAAGGCGCATTTGTAAAATAGCGTTAACTTTTTCTAGGGGGAATTTCATTAACTGTTGTAGGCCTGTTATATCGCCGTATTTGTATATATCATTAAAGCTAATTCGTTAATTTTATATTATTTTGTGTAAAATTGTTTGCTGAAGCACTAAAGTTTTTATTAATACCTGGATTGATCTATGTTGATAGTGCTCAAAGTTCCTTAATCCTTAGTTATCCGAAACTTATGTGAATCGATCCAAGCGAATCCTCCACAGTCCTTGGCTTGGTATAGCCCAAGCACGTAGCCTATTATATGTAGTCCAAGTTTTGTGGTTTAATAGAGCTTACACTAAACGCTTTATTAAAGATGGGTTTTAATTATAGTTTTTAGATAGAGTGTGACTGTAACTCCTGTTTTTTTTTTTAACTAGCAGCTGTCAATGGCGGCCAATCAAATGCTGAACAGAGCACAGCCATAAAGCCTTCGATTGTATCGCTTATGAAGCACCAGCTGGATTCTTGGCGTTGCGTTGTGCATAGAGACGTCGCAACAGGCGATTGCCGCAGAGGAATGTGAATACTGCGATTGGTATGAGCAGGCGCAGTGTTTGGAACATGTTGAGTTGCAGCCAGAAAACGAAGAACAGCGCCAAAATGCCACCAAAGCCCAAATGGAAACCGATGGTGCTGGGTGCCAAAGTAAAGTTGGACACATTAATGCCCAATTTGGCCCAAAACACAAAGAGCAGCACGAGCGGCGTTATGCACAGGCCGGTGAATATATCAGATACAATGCGAGGCGGGCGCTTATCGGGCACGCGGAATTGATGCACAATCTCTGGCAGAGGTCCCCTCACATGGCTGGGCTTGATATCTGTAAAATGTTATTGTATTTAATATTGTGAACGAATTATGCAGGCAAGTGTAGCCTTACCTCTGTCTGGCTGGTTGAATTTCAGCTGAACATCAGCCAACAGCCACTCGAAGGAGTTGGACAGCGAAGCATCGCCGATTGTTAGATAAATGTTGTACAAGCCGTTTTGGTAATTGAAATTCTTGCCCTGATTGCCCACATCCATATCAAATTTGTAGGCCTTGCTGCTGTCCTGCTCCGCAACGAATATGATTTCCTTGTCCGTTTCCTGGTTATACAAACGCACAAACGCCTGATGTACTGAGATGGGTTTGTTGTTGCTCTCATCGACCAACAGTGCTTTAAGCAGCAGCTTTTGGGTGCTGTCAGCCGAGAGTGTGTCCTTCAGCTTGTTGGGAAAGCTGACGCTCTGCTTGCGTGTAGCTGCGCTTGCATCTGATTCGGCGATACCCAACTCCAGAGTTTGTACCTTAACACGGCCAAGCACTTTGAATTGCAGTTTCTGCTTATAAACGCCATCGGCATTCAAGTCCGCCTGGTAGATGCCACGTGCTGGCTTCAGGCTGCTCAAATCGGCAACGTACGTGGTTTTGTCTGAAGACTTGGAAACTAATTGAACCTTCTCCGCCAACACTGAGTTATCCTTCTTGACACTAATCTTGGCACTGAGGCTCTGCACGGCTGGTGACAGAGGCTTGCCGAGCAAATCGACAATGGCCACGTTCAATGTGGGCGACTGCGACTCAAGTTGTCCATTTCCAATTAGCTGTATGCAGATGGGCGATACATTTTCCGTGCTGCTGATGGTTTTTAGCGCCTCGATGAGCACATGGGCTCCTTTGGCGGTTTGCACAGAGCGGCGACTCAGCAAATAGTTGGCAAATTTAACGGCCTGTTCGGGCGTAATAGGTGCTGGCTTGTTGAAAGCCTTCGACACGCCAAAAACGCCGTTGAGGATCAAAGCCGTAATGCTTAGCCCGCCCTCGAATTGCAACAGTTTGCCATCGACCTCGTCAGCCTGCACAACAGCATCCTCGATGCGATTGGCAATAAAACTGGCGCTAGGGCCCAATTGAATGGCCACATTGAAAGCATAACCGAGACCGCTCAGCGTGTCATCTCGTTTCAGCAGCTCCTGCAGGCGTTTCACAATTTTCGACTGAGCTGCTTCGCTAACCTGAACGCCGAGCGCCTTATGAGTCACTACGCGATAGTAAATCTCCTGCGTGGTGCCCAGCTCCGATTCCAGGGAGCTGTACACCGTGGACAGCAAAGATTCAGCGAGTTTTGCTGTGCAACGCAGGTTCCTGTGGGCGCCAATTAGGTAGTAGTCTTTTTCGAAGTTCTGAAAATAGGCAAATGGTCAAAAAAGAGTTGGATGAGCATTAAGAAATGCTCACATTTAGTTTGGATTCCGCATGCAGCGTCACAATCTTCTGGCATAGCGCTTCCTTTGTTGCAGCATCAGTTGTTTCAATGTTTAAGCTGGCGAAGAAAATCGCTTGCAAATCGTTGGAACTGAGGCCATCAACGAAGACTTTTTGCAGGCGGGTGAGATCCTTTGGCCCCAGATGACTATCGACGGTGCGCGTGCTCCAAGTCGTTGCTGAAGCGCATAGTACGCATAGGATCATGAAGCCTGTTGTAAAAATTGAAACAATAAATATTTTTTTAAATGTGTTGGCCAAGTTTTTGGGCCGTAGCTGCGAAGTCAACGCCGACGCCGGCAATAGCGACAGAGAACGAGACAGCGACAGCGCCTATGCCGGCGTTTGGACCGCACACACGAGGGCCGATTGACTTTGCCATTGTTTTTTAACTATCAAAAATTACTTACCTAATTTCAACATTGTCCTATATTGTGTGGCGCTGTTAAACGCAGCTTATATGCTATAGGATAATAAATAAAAAATGCGTAAATAGCCTGCACCGCCTGTTTCAGCTTCGATATTTTTTACAGACACGTCAGCGGCAGTGTTGCCCTATGCGCACGAGAACAAGGGCTGGCGAACACACTACAAAACAGTGTGTACACACTTGTAACAAGTTAAATGTGCCAAGCAATCGACCAGTTATCGGCCAATCGATTAACAGCAGAAAGTCTCTCTACTTATTCCGTTATTTAAATAGCATTTAATTTAAGATAAACTAAGATTTTGCATGCTTAGCTGTATGTGTTGCGTCCGTAATACATGCATATAAATTAACACAGAACATTAAAACTCAACTGAACTAACGATATTTTTGAATTAGGGTCCAAACTTCTCGGTACATTCCGCCAATGGCCTGGTCACAGAATACTTTACTTTAAAAGTCTTCGAAACGTCGCCCTCATGATTCCATAAAGTTATGGCCGTGGTGCAGTAGAGAGGATACTTGTTTACGCGCACTTCCAAACGCTCCTCGTCCTCCGGCGGCTTATCCTTGCAGAACTGTTCAAAATACTCGGTATGGTCGGGGCCCAAGTCTACCTTAACACAATTCTGACGATTGTATTCGTCCAGAAACTCTTTCCACAAGTATTGCTCCATACGATTAGCGCGTGTAACTGCAAAATAAGGTAATTAACCGAATCATACGCTCAAATCTTACGCCCTTACTCAGCTTCTTGTTTCTGTAGGGTGTGCCAAAACTTTGCTGAGTTTCGGTAATCTCACCGGGGCAGGGGCCCTTGCCCAATATGCGAAAATTATCGTTGCGTTTCATTTTTCAGCGCGTTTTAGTGTAAATAGTAACGAAAATAATTTATTATTGTGATATACGAGCTAATATGCGACAATGAAAAGTGTTTGACCGACTGCTTTGTCAGGCCAAACATATTCGGAGCCTGGCAACGGCGCAGCTAAGCAACCAGCGCTTGCTCTGATTGATCCGGTTGGGTGGGTGCCTCGTCCTCCACGATGAGCGTGACATCCTTGGGACGCAGTATACAGTAGTAGACCACGATCGTGGCCAGAAACAAGATGCCGCTGTAGACGATCCACTCCCAAATGAAGCCGAACCACCAGGACTCGAACTGCTCGTTGCCATACCAAATCGCTGACATGGTTATATTCTCCACCAGTATAAGCACCAGATAGCAGCCATACCATCTTTTTACGCTCTTGAAGCACACACGGAACTCGAGCAGCACAAAAATGTAGATGTAGCCGAGCAGCAGGTAGAACAACGAGCGGCTCCAGCTGCCGCGGCAACGTGTCTCCAGCGCCAAGGCGGCCAGCATGAGGGCATAGTGCACCCCCACAATGATGAAGAAGGCGCGCGGATAGAAGACACAGAACGTGGCCAGCGAGAGCATGCGCATTGTGATGAACGCTATCCAACCGAAGAAGGCAACGGTTTTGCCCGCAAAGTCGTCCTGCTGTATGCCATTGACAATCTTTGTGGGCCGCGGAAAGTAGAAGTCCACCACATCCTTGGGCGTAACGGGCGTGCCCTTTGGCGTCTGTGCCAGCACCAATGGAGTGCGATCATCGCTGGGCTCCTCATTGACGCGTCCCATCAGCAATTTGGGCGGCCGCGGCACGTGCTCCTTGATGTACAGTTGGGCATTGACCAGCAGCATATCCTTGAACGTCTCCAGCTGGGAGAGTGGACGCGTCACGAGCCGGCTGCGTCTGTGTTCCGTATCCGACACAGTGCGTCGCAGATCTGGCGCGGCCGTCGGCGGACTATTGTCTGTGGGCAGCCGCAGCATGGGCAGCGCTGGCGGCGCCGTGGCGGGCGGCGGCGGAGGCGCTGGCGTCTCGGGCACTGTGTCCAACACCTCGATGCTATCCAGATGCTTGAGCTCTTCGCGTCGCAGCTGCAATTTGGGCCTGGCCTGGTATATCTTATCATCATCCGTGATATTGCCGGCAGCTGCTGTGGGCGAGTGCAGCAAGGCTTTTGTTTCCAGCGTCTCCACGCCGTCGTTGTCCACCTCATCGTGCCCGCTTATGTGCAACTCATGGCTGCCAATTTGGCTGTCCATCTGCCTGGCATGAAAGTTCTGCATGATCTTCTCGGACTGCGGAAAGCTTGTTGCCAGCGTGCGCTCCGATTCGCGTTTCCTGCGCTCAACCTCGCCGCAGAGCCGCTCGTTCTGCTCCAGCCGACAGCGCTGTGCCTCCACCTGCTGCGCCGTTGCCCAGGGATAGTTACGCCCCACGCGCCGCTGGCTCTCGATGCGATGGTAGCTGGTGGTAATCCCGGCTAGATCTATGGCAGCAAACACCAGGCACATGCCCTGCAAGGCGGCTGCAATGGACACATTCACTTAAACCAGACACGGATTAAAACCAATCCTCCATACTCACAGGTCTCGTAGTTGCGAAAGATGTCCTGGGCGAGCATGTGGTACATCTGCAGTATAATCTGTGGCGCCGCCTGCGCGTAGGCCTGGACCAACAGGTACAGCTCGATGCTGGAGGATTGCGTCGCCTTGGACAGGCACTTCATGCGCTCCACATCGTCGTCTGCGTGGAAAAGCGCCTCAACGGACCAAAACAGGCGCTTGGTGAACCTGGAGGAGATTATAACGATTGAGCTTATGAAGCAGGCAGCCTTATTTTCTCCTTAAGCTCACCTGTAGAGCACGGCGAATGGAAAGAGCAGCAGCTGCAACAGTCCCAGGCTGCAGCCCACAAACTTATTGCGACTGGCGTCGCTGGCGCTGCTGCGCTGCTCTCTGGAGCTGAGCACCAGGACGCAGGTGAGCAGCGGCGGCACAAGCACCAGTATTAGTGTGCCGGCTCCGTAGCCGGGCTCATGCTGCCGGAAATGCTGATAGCTCAAGGCCAAATCCGTAGAGGTCTGCAGCATGTAGACCAAGAGCGCCAGGCAGGTGGGAATTATGTAGGAGACATAGATGCGCGTATGGCTGCGTATCGCATAGCCCAGTATATGACCAGGCGGACTGGCCGCATGACCCACCTCCACGCTCATGTCCAATATTGTGTGCCCTGTAAAAACTCTTCTTAGTGCGCAGCTGCTCTTCACATGCTTCGATTGCAAAATTCCTGACGATACTACGAATCTATGAGTAAGCGTCGCTCTTTCGGCTCGCTTATCAATGAGCGTGTAGATTAGATAAACAAGTTGAGTTGGTCGCGTGTTTGAAACGCCGTCAAGGTTTGTTTATGTTTACGTGCCCAAGTTTACGCTCTCTCAGATCTCCGGAGCGGCGAGAGAAGCGAAGCGAAGCGAGAAGCGTGTAGAGCAGATGTTCAATGGGTCGGATCTAATCTTTGCTTCTAGAATTTTGGACTGCACTTGGCATTGAAGAGTTTAACTATGCTCAAATTCTATGAGCAATATCGGACTTTCAAATGATATAGAATAGAATATAGAACATAAATACAGGAAGTGGAAAAAGTAGTTTTTAAGTGGAAAACATTTTGTAAGATATCTATGGACTGTTATGTTATATGGCTGCAATAGGAACAATCAGAAAGTAGCCTCAAGAATAGAAACATTTCAACTTCTCGCTTCTTCTCGCTATGTTCTCGCGGCTACTTTCATAGATGCTTATCTCTTGCCAAAAATATAACTAAATAAGGAATAGGATTTAAAATATTATAACATTTAGAGCAAGAATGCAAACTATGAAAACTTACTTATAACTTTCACAATCAGTAATAAGATATTCATATGGAAAAGTTTATAGTTTTAAAATGGAGATAATATTTTAGATTGTCCAAAATACATATCGGGAAAGTATTTTTCTAAGACTAATATATTTAGCTCTATATTTGGATTCTAGAATTAATTCGATGGCATGTTAGATAAGATCATAAGCCAAGAGATTTGGCATATTCTTATAGAGCTCAACAATTTCCGTGCCCCATCAAAATCTATCCAAATAATTATTTATATATGTTATATATTATAAGTAAATTCTTTATTGATTGATGAATTTGCCTAGGAATCGTACCAGGTCTTCTTCATCCAATTGGAAGGCTTGCATGGCTCGTCGAGCACCACAAAGGAGCCCTGTTGATTCTCCGTGATCTGCTTGGCCTGGCGGCGACAGCCTACTGCATACTTGGGATTGCCCTCAATGATGGAGGATTTGTCTCGGCATTTGGCCGCGTTCTGCTGGACGGAGCCGCGCCGTCCATATCTGGCCGGTTTCTTGGCGCCACCGGTGGCCACATCCTCGAAGCTCGGCGCAGCTGGCGGCGTCTCTTTCAGCTGACGCTGTCGCGAGGGACGTCGTTTGACCTGCGACTGCAGCGGGCAGTGGGCGGCATCCAGCGAAGAGTCGAAGCTCTTGCGCAGATTGCCAGCTGGCGCAGCATTCAGCTCGCGGGGCCGCTCCCGCTCCCGTTCCCGCAGCTGGTAATTGTACTGGGCGCGACGATACTCGGGTGTGGCAGTCAGCTCGTTGGCCGTCATGCTGCTGGCCGCGGGCAACCCAGGACTGTTCGCGGCGGCGGTGGTGGTCGTGTTCGTGTTGGTGGTGCTAGTGGTGGGCAGCCGGAAGGAGGAGACTGGCTTGCGCAGCACCGGCCGGGCGCGTGGAAAGTCCAGATAGTTGTTGCGATACTCTGGATTAAATTCGATCTTGCCGCGCAGACGCAGACACGGCTCGCGCACCTTGCCGCGCTCCGGCATCTCGGTGATGTGCGGATCACGGAAGCTCTCGTTATACTCGGGCACCTCTTTGGTGAACTCGCCGCGTGGCCGCAGATGATCGTCCGTCTTCAGGGACTTCTCCTTGGCCATGTGCTTGGGTGGGACATTATACTTATCGCGATATTCGGGCAAATCGCCGCCGCTCGCCTCGCTCGGCTCCTGCTCGGCGCCAGAGATTCGAAGATTGTCGTGCTTCTTGATGGGTGCACTTTTCGAGTAGTTGGCGTACATCTTGAAGCTGTCTTGGTATTCCGGCACAGCATGGAACTCGCCCTGCATCCGGATGCTGCTGATCTGTGGTATCGAGTGCGCCTTCTCGATGGGAAACTGCTCCACGTACTGGCGCCTGTACTCGGACGGCGTTGGCTCGTACTGTGTGTCCTCGGCTCGCATCTGCAGGTGGCATCGATTCTGCTCCCGGGCGGCCACATCACGCTTGAACTTGTCGCTGGCCAGCCGGCTGGACGGCTCCTTGTCGTCGCGGAACATTTCCCGAGGCAGTATTTGTGCGCCGCTGTCCACCATGGGATGCAACAGATACGAGGAGCTCTTCATGTTCCCGTCTCCATGCGTGCCACCCAGCTGCCAGCTCTCCGGATTGCGCACCGGATACGTGCGTGCACTGAAGAAGAAGAGAAGGCAAATAGTTATCTGTGCATACAATTTATCGAGCTCAGCTTACAACTGCAGATCCTCGGCCGTGTACCAGTGATATTTGTCCTGATGCTCGGAGAGCAGCTGCATCAAGCCCTCCAGCCGCAGCGATGTGGCACGCCTCAGCAGGGTACGCGGTGGTCGCGCGTCGGCGTGGCCCTTACAGCAATAATTCCTGCTGTACTCGGACTTCAGTGAGCCGAAGGCAACCGTCGGCTCCGCGCTGTTGTACAGACAGAAGTTGCTGTGCGTGTGCAGCTGGACGGGCTGGCGGCGCCGGAAGAACTTGAGATCGTCAACGGCAATGTACTCGTGCGGCTGGCCGATTCCAAAGCGATCCCTGTGCTTGTGGCTGGCTGCAAGGTCCGTCTCCGATAACGAACGACTCCAACTGAACTCCGCCCCGGCACTGCAGACAGCGAAATAAAATGCTTTTAGCCACAAATTGCCAATTGCGAGTCCCACCTCCCAGGGCCTTGGCTACGTTTGGCGTCGGCGTTGCCATTGGATCCAAATAACACGGAATCGAAGCAGAATCGCTAATAATTGCAAAACAAAAAAAACAAGGAAAATGTGCTACGAGGAAATAGTTGAGCAGGAGCATGCACCACCCAGGCATACCCTACAAGATGTTGCTTACTCAAAAATGTTTCCCTTTACTTTAAGGAAAATTCCTTCAAGAAATATTCCTTTAAGTAAATGATAGTCTTTAAAGAAGCTAACTCTTTTGTTCATCAGTTTTGGATCTGTTCGCTCGGGATCTGCTTCAGGCAACATTTCTCATATTATTGGCAGATATAATAGTTCTTCCAGGAATTCCTTATAATCGTACGCCTTCGGGACCCCAGCTTTCCATATCTATCAGTCCTGGCTTGTGTTCGAACCTTAGTTCGTCAAATTTCTTTGTATTTTCATTAAATTCAATTAAACTTTTCTTCAGCTTTAAGTTCGGCCAGTTCCAGATTTAAGCTTCGATTGATAATAATTAAATTATTGGAATTTCGGGTTCAAACCCAACTTGCAGCCTAGCTTTGTAGGCTTCGTTACTGTTTTCTCCTTCTTAATAAATATTCTCCTTT
Source organism: Drosophila littoralis (assembly GCA_018903485.1). Classification (NCBI taxonomy): domain Eukaryota; kingdom Metazoa; phylum Arthropoda; class Insecta; order Diptera; family Drosophilidae; genus Drosophila; species Drosophila littoralis. The sequence continues at coordinate 4,349,254 of JAEIGF010000383.1, forward strand.
ATTTTTAATAAATTATCTTCTTAACATCAGGAATTTAATTTATTGTTTGTTGTATGATTCATGTCGCAATTGTTGAAGCAGAATAAAAGTGCTTCAAGGAAGGATGAGATATGATATATGGGTAATTATATTTCCAGCTGGCGAATACACCTCGGCATTCAAGGAACAGGGTAAGACAATAAAAAGACGCTCTGATAGTAGACCTTAGCAAATGGTGCCTTATGAATAATACTAATACGCCTGTTAGACCCTAGCTGCGAGCTGCTCCAAAGGAATTTCTTCATAGCGTGCCAGCACGCACACAACAAACTCGCACACTCACACACACACACACACACACACACACCTGCTGGCATGAGTTGCTAGGCACACACACACACATACCTGACAGAAAAACAGACAAATTGCCAGAAATTGGAAAATGTTCAATGTGAATATTTACAGGAATTAAATGATTTGTTTATTTTTGCACATCAATCGATTGCTTAGAATGCCACGCCCACATCGCCAATGGATACATTCGGATTTGCCTTAGACAGGCCTTAACGGAGTTTAATATTCATAAATGATGCACCTTTCGTGGCATGCAAATTGCAATGTGCACACCTGTTGCCATTGAGTACTTCCAGTTGCAGTTGTTGTTGTATTATGACTGGCAAATTTGCATATTTAATGGCCAAAAAGGTTTTGCATATGCATTTGCAGCTATTTTTTAAACAACCGATGTGTACAACCATCAATCATAGCTTGGAACGCTTGTAGAAGTTTAAAAACAAGCGAAAAAGTTTGAAAAGATATTATGGAATATAAAGAGCGTAATTATAGCTCGCTTTGACTAGAAATAACACATTGGATGTATTTTTAGTCAAAAAACAATCAAATCTATTATTCGAAGCTTTTGAAAATCGCATAGAGAGGCGCTATTCAATAAAGGAACTTTGTGTAAATGGAGGCCTAAAAAAGTAGTCTTTTAGAGATACAGTTAAGTTTTTAGCCAAAATATGATAAAAATCAGTTATTTGAAGCTTATGAAAATCGCATAGAAAGCCGCTATGCAGTAAAGGGAGTTTGTGTAAGCGAAAGAGAGCGTGAAATTGAAGGGGTTAAAGAGAGAGTTAAGAGAAAGGCCTTAAAAGAGTAAAGTCTCTTAGAGAGGAAAATGGATTAAATATATTATATTGCGACTTAATTTCCTACAAACGGTTGCATCATCAACGTGCTCCAAAAATATTTATGCATATCAAATATTAAGAAATCAAGTAGCGTGCAGATTAGCTGTTTATGGCTGTAAATCAAAAGCGTGTTGTCAGTGTCAGCTTTCTATCAGTTTGCCCAAAAAGCCAGCCGTCAGCTGCAGCTGCAGCTGTAATTGCGTGCGTGACCGTTGCCTCGAAACGGAAACGGAAACAGACACAAACGCAAACGTAAAAGCAACTGCAGCTGCGAGTGCCAAAGGCGCCCAAATCATGTCGAGCTCGACTTTTAATAGCAACAGCGCCAAACGGTTGACCCAATTTCCCACCCGCCCCAAGGTAAGGTAAATGTAAGCAGAGCAGGCGAAGCGCCCGAACAACGAGGTTTGTATGCCCTTCCTCTATGGGGGCTTATATCATATAAGTTACACTCTTGTAACTATACCCTTTTCCCTTAATATTCGATTGTTAAGAGAAAACAGAAAACTGAGAAAAAAGAAAGAATTAGCCGAACATTTTATGATTTTCAAAATATCTTGATGTATCTTGAGGTAGTTTACCTCAGCAAAAGGCTTCTATTTAAAATCAGTTAAAAGGTTTCTTCAACGAACTCAGCTATTATCAGCTGCATCATGTACTCTATCATATGGCACCTATAGCAGGAACTGGATAAAAATGAAAAATTTGCATAAACACAGTTATCAGCCATATGTCCAGAAGGGCATTTCAAATTCGGCTTTATCAAGCTTACTTCGCCAGCTTTGTTTTCAATTTAGTTCTTGTAACTAGTCCAGTGCTCTAATCTTGACAATGCCAAATGACCTTTGGTTAGTTGGCTATTTTTAGTCCCAAGAGGCCGAGGCGTAAGGCAGGTCACATTTAAATATGCTAATCAATTGGCAATTACAGCGCCAGCAGCAACAATAACAATACGCGTACACATTCCTCTGCACATAATTATATATATGGAAGAAGGAGATTTATGGCCGGCATTTAATTAACATTTGCATGTCACGCCACGGGGCGTATACGTAATGCAGATGGCATGAATGCGCCATTATGCTGGCATAAATGCAATAGCCAAGGCCATGGGATCTAACACCTCTTCGAACATGAATGTACACATAAGGGAAAGTTCTCTTTACCCATCGTTGTTTTTCCAGTCCATCATTGTTGTTGCCTTTGCACTTTGCACTTTAACACTTGCCGCAGGACAGCACTTGGCGGGGCGAGCGGCTGGGCGTAAACATGACTGGGCTTAAGCCCAGATGGCCGCTGTCCATGTCCAAGTAGCCCAGCAAGGAAGACTCGAAACCGAAAGCCGTTCAAGCGCAAACAACAACTTGACCGCACGGATCGTAAATCCAAACTGAGCCAAAACACAAACTTCTCACACGCCAAAAACTTTCAATCAAGCACGAGTCGCAGTCGTCGAGCGTGTGCGAGTGCGAGTGTGAATTCGTGTGTGTGCGGGAGTGTGTGTGTGTGTTGGTTTGTGTCCCTGACTCGAGTTGAAGGTGTCACTTTTGTGGGTGCAGCCAAATAATGCAGCCTGCCAGCTGTTAGCCTGTCGAGGTTCCAGCATTTCGCATGCATCCTAAATGGAAGTCGCACTCCGCAGCCCATTTCGCAACGCAATTTTCAATCAGTATAATTATTTCCGCACACGCAACTAACAACAGCTCACACAGCTGGCTGGCCAGCTTTCAATTGTCCTGAATGGGTGGCCATTTCCGGCGCACAAGTGGGTCAAGCGCAAAACAATTCGCTGGCGGATATGTAGGCTGGTTTATGTGAATGTGATTTTAAGCAGCGTCGTTTGCGTTTTAGTTGCTTTATCAAAACTATACGTTAACTAGACATTAAACAGCTTAACTAAGTGTTGGGTATATTTGGTTGCTTCAGATCTTGGAGAGCCCCTCCCAGCGATCGGGCACCGTATAGAAGTAACGATCCATCGCCTCGACGAAGCGCTGCTTGTAGGGCTGCGGCGCCACAATGGTGGGCGACTTGCCCATGCCGCCCAGCAGACCCGACTGCTTAATCATCGACTCCAGCATCTTGTCCAGCGTATACGTGCGTATATAATCTGCAGAAGAACAAGCGGATAAATAAACTGACGCATATCTGGAGACACACACACACGCACCGATTATGCCCAGCACGAGCACATTGTTCTTATTGTCCAATCCCACCAGCAGAGAGTAGTCCATGATTTTATTGCGCTCCAGAAATGAGGCATCCCTTTGTATAGCATCGCGCAGCACGGCTTTGCTGTGGGAGAGTACATAAAGCGGCTTCGACCAGGACACTGCAAGGCAATTCGTTTGGATGTGAGCAACTGCAGCTGTGTCTCGATTAAGAAGGACTTACTGTTCACTAGATTCTCATCGAGGAGCACAATTTCGCCGTTCGTATTGCTGGGATCTACACGGCGATTGCGCTCCGAGCCCTTCAGGTCGAACTTATCGGATATGTCGCAGCCGTAGAACAGATTCTCCATGACCAGCAAGGATTTCTCCACACACGAGCTGCTAGCGAGCAGGGCAAGGGATTAGTATATGAATATTCGACTTTTTTGCTGGACTTACTCCTTCTTTTTAATGCTGACTTTGAAGACGCCAAAGATTTTGGCCAGCAGCGTGGGATGCTGCTGCTGCTGCTGGCACTTGGCAATGTACTCGAAGTACTCGGGCGCAAAGTTCTCAAATAATAGCATCTCCTTTTTGCCCATTTCCTTGAGCACAAAACGATCGTCTGCAAATATGATTTAGATCTCAGATATTTGTATGTATATGGAGTAGAGACATCGGAGCTTACCCAGCGTCTTGCAGAATTGTGAGCCGGATTTGCCACCGCGCGCCTCCCACTGCACGCTGCTGGAGAGGCTGCGGGCGAGCGCAATGCGCGACTCCTCCTCGGCATCCGGCTGCTCAACGTGTTGTGCGCTACCAGCGACATCGCTGGGCTTGCGCACCAGCTCCATTTCGGAGCCGTTGCGATTTTGTGAGATTCTCAGCTCCTCGCGCATTTTGCTCTTCTCCAGCCGGCGATACAGCGTGCGGTCCAGCTTGGGTGGACTCAAGCATTTGGCGCGCATCGCATCGAATTCGCGCGCAAAGTAAATCTGGCACTGAAATTGTGTGCTGCTGCCAAAGGAGAGCAGGACGTGTGCGCTGGGCGGCTGAGGCTGGGTTTTGGCTTTGCTGCGCTCCTCGGACTCGGCACTGGCTGCCGTCTCCTCCGCATCGGTGTCCAGCTGCTTGTGCTTCGGCAGCGGACTGGAGTTGGCATCGCCGGCGGCTGCCTCGCCAGCATTCAGAGCTGCAATGGAGCGCTGATACTCGGCCGAGGTCAGGGCATAGGCAATGACCGAGCTGAGATCGTTTTCGCGCACCAGCACGGGTATGGCGCCCATGGGCAGCGTCAGATGATCCTGTGGCGCGAAGGGCGACTGCAGCGGATTGGCTTGGTTGTTCGCGGGCTGACGCAGCGTGAGCAATCGCGACTTGATGGACTTCTTGTCCGCATTGACGTTGACTGTGGAGGCGAGCATCTGGTCCACAGTCAGCTTCTTTTCCGTATCCGGAATGTCTTCGCCGGGACATTCTACTGGCGTGCCATCCTGCTGCGGATTGTTGGCTCTGCTCTTCGCCAGCTCCTGGCTGGCGGCATCTAGCTGTTCGGGTCGCAGCTCCTCGGTGCATATGGTGCCGGCATCGATGTGATGCGACTGCTTGGCATGCTTCTGGGCTAGTTGCTCGATTTCATGCAGACGTGGACCCCACAGCTCAATGCTCTCGGCGAGCACGCGCTTGGCCATGACGAGCGCGTCGGCTATATCGTAAGAGTTCACCAGACGTTCCGTCAGCAGGGTGTGCACAATTTCCACCTTTTGCTTGAATATGAATTGATCCTTGGTCAAGTTAGCCTTCAGCGTGGATACCAACGGGGAGTTCTCCTCCTCGGTGGCCAGATCGGCGATGCGCTCATGTATCCGCGTATACACCTCATGACCGCGTATCGAGAAGCTCTTGATCTCCTCCTGCACTTGCACACCGATGAACGGCTTGGGCAGCTCCATTTGCAACGTCAACGAGGGCAAATCCGTTTCCCAAACCTCGACGGGCGTGTACTGGAACTTGGCGCCAACGCCACGAAAGCTAAAATGATGCACATAATCTCGATGCAGTGAGTGCTCGCAGGGATTGCTCTGCTCAGCAGCTACGCCTCCAGACTCTGTGGGCGGACGGCGCTTGTAGGCGTGGCCATGGAAGCGCATCTCAAGATACTTAGCCAGAGAGAGGCGCTTGGCGGCATCCGAGAGCGGCACCGGTGGCGTCGTGGCATTACAAATGCTGCACCAGGATGTGAAGTAGATGCGCTTGGGATCGGAGCGCGTTGAATCCTCGGTGAGATAAACATGGACACAGCCCAACGAATGAACGTAGCGACGCACATGACCCAGCATGGGCAGATTGCATGACGGGCACATCGAGTTGAAGAGGCAGCAATAGCGCTGCAGGAACTGCTCCAGCATGATGTCGTGCTGGCCATAGAACTTCATGTCCAGCAGCATGGGCAGCTTGCAGAAGGAGGACACGCCCTTCGGGTTGAAATGGAAGCTGCAGAAAAGCACTGGCAAGCGCTGATGGTTCTGTGGATCGAGTGCATCCTTGTACAGCTGCTCGTCGGTGACCTTTTGCGGCCGCTGTATGATCTCGCCAATCTTCTTCTTCTTCTGCTTGAGCACTAAAACAAAAGATTTTGTTGATTCAAAGAGAAAGTCAAATATCAAACACTTACTTGAAGCTTTTCCTTTGGGAAAGCGACCGCCAAATGACCGAAACTCGGCCAGGAGCGTTTGTATATCCCGGCTGGTGGCGGCCGACGTGATCTTCATTTTGACAAAATCATGTGCCGGCAGCAGCTGCTGTTCGTTCTCCTTGTTGCCCGGCTCCGTGTTGGATTTAAATGGATCTGCGTCCAGGCTTTCGGGACGCTCCAGAGCAGTTGGCGTCTTGGACCACAGCTTGGAAAAATAGAGCTCGGCTGGAAACAGTTTTCGGAGCTTGCAATTTCGACCCTGCTCCGTTTCCAGATAGGGCAGCGGAAACGTTAGAAACGGACTGACCGACAGCAGCGTCGAGCTAAGCGCATTGCGAAAGCGATTATCGTAGCGATTCTCCACGGCCAGGGCCTGCACGTTGAGATTGGTCGCCGAGCTGGACATAGTTTCGGTTTGCGAGGAGCGCAACGGATCCGTAAAGTCGGCTACGTTCTCAGTGATGGCGGCCGTAAACTTCTCCTCCGATTTGCGTTCGGCCAGTGGCCGCTTTGCGGATGAGCGCAGCTGCGGCTCTGCGGCCTCCAGGTGCTCCTCGGCAGCATTCTCTGCCTTGGGACTGGACTCCTTTGAGTCGAATATGGATGGCTTGGGACTGAGCGGCTGGGCGAACTCGTCCAGCAGAAAGGACATCTCCAGCCGCCAGTTGTAGCGCGCAAAGAGCAGCGCCGAGGCCACCTTCTTGACGCGGGTCAGTTCCGCATTGTTGCCACCGCGTAGCAGACAGGTGTAGCCACGTGGATTTTTCAGCTTCTCGAAGAACATCAGGGTCTTGCCGCCCGAATAGTTGCGTATGTAGAAGTCATTGCAGCGGCCCAGCTTGGGCATGGTTATGTTCGATTCAATGGAGCTCACAATGTCGCACTGAAGCGTGCGCGCGAGGCGTTCCATTACGGAGAGCTTCACGTCGAGCACCAGGGTGACGCCATAGGAGCGCAGAAGATCCTGGGCAATGCCGGCTACATTCTTGTGCACCAGCACCACATTGGGCTCGAAGTTCATGATGCGGGCGCAGACATTGCGCAAATATTCCTTCTCCTGCAGCAGCACCGTCTCAATGGTCACAAACTTGCCCTCGATGCGTTCATAGACAATGGGGCACTGCAGCAGCAGGATGTGCGGAAATTCGACATGCGTGGCCATATCCTTGTGGGCGACATTCTTGGAGAATGCAACGCCATGCACGATTTTCGAGTCCTTGCGCCTGCCGCCCGGTACCTTCTTAAAGTTGACATAGTTGCGTATGTCCATGAGATCGTTGGTGCAGTACTCGGGCTTGAAATGATTCGCTGCCGTCGAGCAAAGAGTCTGCAACACCTTGCCCCACTCGGCGTCCAGTTGATGGGCGCGCAACAGCTGTGCCAGCAGCTGCTCCTCATGATCACAGTAGGACTCCAGCAGCTTGGTCGAAATGGTCGTAAAGCTCATGTCATTTTCCAGTTCCAGCTCCTTGGCAGACTGAAAGCTGAGGGAGACATCCATGGACTTGGGCGGCTGCGGCTCTGCGCTGGTATCAAACTGTGGACTAATTGGGTCAATGCTCTTGTCTGGCGCCTCCGCTCTGGCCGCACCTGTGCGCGATAGCTCGGCAAATCTGTAGTGCAGCGTGGCATCGAATTCCGTCTGCTCGGCATCGGGCACAATGGGCTCGAGGAAGCCGGCCGCCAACATGGCATTCAGTATGGCCACCGCCTGCACCTCATTAGCCGACTTGTTGTTCGTATTGAGAAACTCGATGAGCAGCTGGCCACAGTTTTGAACAGGCAGCTCGCGCTGCATTTCCTCGTGCAGGGTTATCAGCGAATTCGACTGCTGCAGTATGTACTTGCGATCGTTCATGGAGAGCACCGTGTAGTTCGGCTGCGAACTGAAGCGCTCCTCCTGATAGCCCAGCGATGTCTTGCGGGACACCTGCACGCGTTGCTTCTGGGCGGAGAGTGTGCTGGGCGCACTGTCCTGCACCTCGAGCTTACTGCTCAGATGCTGCTGCAGTGCCTGCAAATCTTCGCCGATGTTCGAGCTGGAGGATTTGAGTGAGGTGAGCACAATCTTGGAACAGTAATTGCACACCTTCAAATCGCCCTCGCAGCGTATTATGCTGCCGGGCACAACCTGATTGCAGCACTTGGAGCAGAATATCTGACCGCAGAGACGGCAGTGATGCTTGCGACGAAATGTGGAGAACTTTTGTGCACAATCATAGCACTCCTTGGCCTTTGAATCGGGCATCCACAGGCGCTGCAGCTCCGTCTCCTTATAGTTGCGCAAATCCTGCAAAGAAACGTCAGCAAACAAGCTGCCATGCATCGACTGCAATCACACTTACATTATTATTCTTTGAGGCAACAATGCTGCTGATGTGCTTGAGCACATTGGACACGGTGCGGCCTTGATTCGCTTCACCTGGCAGCTCATCGACACGCTCGTTGGCTTCGCACGTTTCCTCCACGGTTGTTGTTGTTGTGCTGCTGCTGCCGCTGGCCGTTTCGCTGCTCTTGCGCAGCTTAAGCGTTGTTGGCGGCTGCGGGCGAATTGTGTTCAAGCTGGATGTTGAACTGTTTCGCGTGATTGAGTCGCCGTCCATGTCGGCGCTGCCTGCTCCATAGAACTTGGACTTGCCCACCTGGACGCTGCTGCTGCTGCTGCCGCTGGATATATCGTTGACCGTATTGTAGCTTTGATTATAGACATTTTGTATTTTTGTGACGACGCGGCCGAATAGCGACTCCGGCTTATCCTCAAAATTACGCGCGAATTCGGTTAGTTTACTGGGTGAATGCAGGTGTTGATGAATGGCATTGTTATTGTTGTTGTTGCTGTTGCTGCAGCTGCTGCTGCTGCTGCTACTCATGTTGGGGTGTGATTAATAGTACTTGCGGTATAAGAAGCGTTGGGGACGTGCTAGCACGTAGGCTGCTCGTCCTTGGTTAGATAGCTGTTATATTGAGTTGATCGATTAAGGCGGCGTCCGGTGCCAGAGAGCCGAGCGCCAAGTCAGTCCACTTTTGTTCCTGCAAAACGCAATTTTAGGCCGGAACATAACATAAATCTTATCTTTGCGCATTGCTCACCTGCTCGCTTAGGGTGAGGTGTGAATCACCACCGTCGGCTTCGGGATCGGGCAGCTTTTCGATTGGTACTAATATTTGATCGAACGGCAGCACTTCCATGCGCCAAGCATTGTCCACAATGTCCAATAATAGATCATCAATTGGTGCCTGTAAAAAATACAGCAACGCCCCTCTAAGAATCCGCCAAAAACTGACTACGATTGCCCTGATAACTGTTGCTAATGTTCACTCAGCCGTGTTAATTACGTCATTGGCGGGACCCGCTGCCCTTAATGTCTATTGTTATTGTGTACATACTATGTGTGTATTTAGGCAGATTTATCACAAAGCCACTTTCAGATAACGGTGTGGCGCAACTAATTTGTGTGAAGTATCCATTGACGGCAACACTTTGACAGTTATTGGTGCTGTTGCTAAAGGAATCATTGCTGGCATAGCGCAAACTTACCTGGCTGTCCATCACTTAAAATATATGTTTTATGTAGATTATCCAGCTTTACTTAATCTGCTTCACCTAATTGTTTACTTTTTTTCTGCGATAAAGCTTATCGAGAAATCACCACTGTATCGATTGCAAAGCAGTGTTGCAAAATGCCGCTGCCAAAAGGGCGCAAGTTTAAAAATGGTGCTGCCAATCTGTTTTGATGGGTGCCTAAAAGCTTAGCGTCTGTGGGGCTTGTGGACTTTTCTTCTGTTTACATCTAAAGTGTTTGCGTTTAACAATTGTGTTTCACTTACCATGTAGCTAAGACAAATTAGCCAATCGTTGTTTTGCTGTAAATGTCAAAATGAAACTTGTTTTGTTATGCAACAAATGTGTGACATTCATTTCACACGGCCCTCGTTTTAATTTGGTAGCAATCAAAGAACTCTATTTATATTTGTATTTAGATATTGTATTTACATTTATTTTGAATTAATTTGTAATAATAGATAAAACCAATATTATATTTGAATTTATGCAAGATTAAACAAGGGAGGCTGAGCAATCTTTTACTTGGCCTAATAAATTCAATTTCGAAAAGAGATTAAGATAACCATTTCTCTTCAAGGACTTCAAGCTCCAAGAGATCCAAAAGTAGCAATCCTTAAAAAAGTTTTGTTTTAATAGAAATTCGGTAAGGTAAACACTTCCAGCGCCAAAAAGATTTTATACAAGTTATCCTTGATTATCTTGCTATTGTCCTTCTGTGGGTTCCTTTACAAAGCCAAAATTCCTGTCTTTCCTTGCTGCAATGAAGCTAAATTATGAAAGGGAAATTACAATAAAAACAAGCAATATCAGACGATCCTCTTGAGATGTTCCGAGTACCGAAATCTCCAAAAAACTCAAAATTCCTTTCTTTCCTTGCTGCAATGAAGCTAAATTATGAAAGGGAAATTACAATAAAAACGAGCAATATCAGACGATCCTCTTGAGATGTTCCGAGTACCGAAATCTCCAAAAACAAAGGTAAACTATTTAAACACTGTTTTGTTGATTGTTCCATTGAATAACTGACTAGATGCAGCATAGCGCTATAAAAATGCGCTTTCAAACTTCAGCTATGCCGACATCTTGCCAATTGAACAACAGATTCGAGCCGAGGGATAAACATAGTTGAACCAGAAAAACAACACGACAAAAATGTTGCTAGCAAATTTGTTATTGTAATTTCGCATGAACGAAACTTATTTTTATCAATGAATTTCTTGTTTTCTTATTGCTCTTTTCTTTTTATTTTTTTTTTTTTTTGTCGACAGGCACTTAACAAGTTTTTCTATTCTTTTTTTTTTTTAACTTTTTATTTTGTGTGCTGCTGAGGCAGAGGCAATTGTAATCCGTCAACGATGAAGACTAATTGGCAACTGATTTTAAAGCCCTGAGTCGAGCTTAGCACCACACCTCGGCCGGACTAAAAGTGAGCAAATAGCGGCGACAACCACGACGACGACGACGTCGACGACGACGACGACGATGACGGTTAGAAGCCCAAAAGCGACAATTGAAGAAGTTTCAATTTACGTGCGTGTGCGTGTGTGTGTGCGTGTGTGTGCGTGCGGCGATGTGCAGCTCAAAGAGTTAAAGCAACAAATACAATCAAATGTTGTCTAAAACGGGGATTGATACCCGTTGCCAGCACACACACGCACACACGCACAGACGAATGCCTATGCAAAGTGGGGGTGCACACACACTAGCACAAATACCCGTACGTTCGTATGTGTGTGTGTGTGTTTACTGTACAGGCTGCCAGTGGCAGGTAGCTGACGCTGACGCTGACGCTGAGCGTTGTTTTTTAGCGCAATGGCGCCTGCCCGGCATATTAATGAACTCCCTTTTGAGAAAAGAAATATGAAATTAAAATAAAATTTAGTTGCCAACAAAAGCCGTGTCCACGTTCACGTCCGACCCGACTCAGCGTCAGCAAGTCGCCGTCTTATTGGAATTTGCCGACACGGAGCCAAATGCCAATTGAATGCATTTGCCAAAGAGGGCTTAAAGCCGCGCCTGGACATTAGCCATGGGGCGTTACTTCCGCAGAAGCCGCAGACACCTGCGCTTCCATAGAGCCAGGCTTCAATATGAAGGGAATGTCTCACGGAGACAATCGCTTCTTCTCGAAGTTAAAGCCATCGCAGCACATTACATATACATATGTATTTACGTCCAATTATATAAAACAGTCACGTGTCGTGCCCCGACTTACACACACATACACACACATATGCACGCATATACACGCCTATACCTCACATATATGTACATATACCAAAGAGCGTCTCGTCTGCATTATATACCCATTCTTATATACTATAGAATCCTATACTTGTCGGGCCTAAGAGCCGAGAGAGTTTCACTTAATGAATGCAGCTCTTGAATTTGAATATTATTATTCATATACACACATCGCACGTTTCGCTATAAAGTCGGCAACTCACGCGCCGATTTAGTGACCATATAGCCAAAAGTAAAATAAAAAAAAAATAAAATAAAACAAAAAAAAAACAATTTGAATTCCAATGTTCGAGACATCATCGCAATGATTCAAAGAGGTTTTTCGTATTGCTCGTTTTTGGTTGGTTTCCAAAACAAAACCTTTTCCTACAGTTTTGGGCTTAGCCTTACCAAAGTACCGTTGTTTTTCTGTCCAATATTTTCTATTTCCGTTGCTGACTTCAATTGTGAATTAATGCACAGATTTATATGCACGGGCCGATGCAACGATTTGCCCATAAATACTTTTACGTATGATTGTTTCATAATATCTCTTCTTTTTTTTTTTACCCAACTTATTTCCATTATTTTTAATGGTTACCCTAACTGAGTCAAGGAAATTTACTTTAATTATCGATTTAATATTTTGGGCACAGTTTTTAGAAATGTTTTTATGTGCTGCCGCCAGCACGGAAGCTATTTTCTTTTCTATTGCAGCACCTATAAAAAAAGTCAAAAAATTCCCATTAACTGAGGCGGAAATGAGTTGAGAAAGAAATTTAGATATAAGTTTTTAACTCGAAATAACCCGAAACCCTTTTGTATTTTCAAAAATAAAAACTAAATACAAAATAAATAAACAGAGACATCACAAGACATTATTTGTTATAGAAATTGATAGAAAAAGAGAAGAAAAGCTTTTTTGAAAAGCGAATAGAAATCCATTCCCAATAAGCATATACTTATTATATTACTAATTAACTTAATGTCGAAAGCAATTAGGTGAAGGCTTAAATTCCAGGAAAAATCTCTCAAAGTTTGCAACAATTATATTTTCATAATATAGAAGACCAAAAAACATTCCAAAAAAAAATCTCGAATTTCGAAAAAGCTATATAAGATGGAACCCTAACATTTATAGCCTAGTGAGAGTGTATAAAAACTGTAAGATTATGAACAATTTGAATTTAAATAAGAACAAATTCGCGGTTAAAATAAGCTATCGATAACTATGCATCGGTAACTCTGTCAACTTTAATTGATATATCGATACAAATAGAAACGATATTTCAGGCGATCACTATTTGAAAGATTGTCGAACCGTGCGGCTGGTGTGGAGTCTGCCCTAATGTATAATGGATTACGGAGACATAATTCGCGAATCACAAAGTAAATTAATGGCCATGTTAGCCAGCCAGAACATGCAGTTTAGTCAAGGCACCAATATGAACATCTCGCAAGGTTCCACACCAAATATTATTCAGCTAAAACAGAATCTCGCTTTCATAGTTTTGAACTGGAGACGTTAGCCATAATCAGCGCACTGCCAACTCGGTAAAGTACAGCTATTTTACAGCACTGTTTCAGCTGCGGATTCTGTTTCGATAGCGCCGATAACTTTCGATAGTTTTTATAGCTGTTAGACAACTTAAATTCAAATTGGAACATCATGTCAAAGTTGTTGTTCCAAAAAAGCCCCCAAAAATAATAATATAAACTTTGGTGATTTATGCTTACACCATTACAACCTGGCAGATATCTTGATCCACAATTTATATTAATCCACAAATAATATTGTTATTCGTACACGCTGTTAATAACAGCTCTTGAAATGTTAATGCTATTCGCGCTGTTAAACCCGCTGTTTATGCGAAAAATAAATGCAAAAGAGATTTTGAATTAGTTTTGCTTGCTTAAAATAGAGAAACATAAATAAAGATGCGTCCCAAACTAAGCATAAGAGAAGAAGTGGAACAGCTCTTTGAAAAGAAGTTCCAATACCAAAAGCCAAAGACCAGCGCCTGGTTGCTGCCTTCGCAAGAGCCGCTCTTCAGCGAATTCTACCAGTACGAGTCGCTGCAGGAGCTCAAGGAACAGTTGAATCGCATCAAGAGCAAACTGAACAATTATGGCGTACAGGAGTGGAGCACACACACAAATCGCCGTGATCCGTCGGGCGAGATCTCCTGGCGACTCAAAAACGAGACGAAAGCCGAATTTGTGACCGTGAGTCTTGGGCTGCGCTTAAATAAAATATTGATTCGACTAATTATTTGCTCTACAGGTGGCTTGGTGCAAGATCTTCGAGTGCCTGCATCGTTTCCCACTAGTCACCCAGCCGGAACTGAATAGCCTACATCTGTGCGAGGCGCCGGGCGCTTTTGTTGCCGCCCTGAACCATTATCTGCACTCGCTCTACAAACAGGATGAGGTATCTAGAGTTGGGGTAGTATTTGAAGAAAGATGTTATCTAGTTCCTTGCAGATCAAATGGCGCTGGCGTTCCACTACCCTGAATCCCTACTATGAGGGCAATGCACTGAATGAGATGATAACCGACGACCGCTTCATATTCCACACGCTGGACAATTGGCTCTTCCACAAGGACTTCACGGGCAATCTGCTTAATGTAGCCAACATAGAGCACATGACGGAGCGTTGCGCCAAGGATTTTCCAGCTGGCGTGCAATTAATCACGGCAGATGGCTCAATCGATTGCTCGGCACAGCCCGACTGCCAGGAGGAGATCGTCGCGCGTCTATTGTTCGCAGAGATCCTAAGTGCACTCAGCATACTCAGCACGGGCGGCAATTTTGTGATCAAAATGTTTACGCTGTTCGAGGCGTGCAGCGTGTCGGTCATGTATATGCTGAACTGTGTATTCCAGCGTGTGCACATCTACAAGCCGGCCACATCGAAGCGCGGCAATTCGGAGGTCTATGTTATTTGCTTGAACTACCAGAAGGATGCAGCCGGTCTGCCGCGTCTGCTGGAGGCCATGCGAGCTAAGCTCGCACAGCCCAATGATGCCATGGTCATGCCTCTGTTTGGCAAGGCGCAAATACCCAACGATTTCTTGCTGCAGCACAACATCGGCTGCCGACTCTTTCTGAAGCTGCAGGAGGAGGCAATCGAGAGCAGCATCTATGCGTACGAGTCCAAGGATCGCTACTATCTGCGTCATTTGCATCAGCTGCGCGGCGTCGTCTCCTCCATGTACTACAATCGCTACAAGGTGCGGCCCCTGGCCGACGAGCTGTGCATTGTCAAGCAGCAGGACATCAACAAAGCGCTGGGCTTTTCGGTGCCCGTCTATGGTGGCTCCTATACGGAGCGCGAGCACCTCAAGCAGGGCGATCTGCTTAAGCAAATATACTGCCTGCGACGCGAGTTCAATCAGCTCGAGAAGTGTCCCACCGGCACGAACAGCTACAACCACGTCAAGGCACACGAGGCGCCTCTCAAGCTGCAGCTGTGCCGCGGCGCGCCCGTGAGAGAACTGCAGAGCAGTCTCTTCGCATCGGAGCCGGTGCTGCTGCTGCGTTTGCGCCTACTGGACACATTCGAGCTTGATCCGCTGTGGCAAACTGCGCCCAAATGTTTGTTCTTGGATGGCAACAGCAGCAACATGCAGACGCTCGATTACGCACCCGATGAGTCAACATTTCACAAGGTTCAACGACATTTCTTTGTCACGCTAATTGAGTCATTGCTGGCACAACGCCCCGCCAAAATAGTCTTCCACAAGTTTCTGTTTCTCACCCACTATGCGGCATCTGTGCTCCTGCTGCTGGCCGAGCACATCTTCGAGCACACACATTTCGAAAACAGCGCCACGCTGCAGACCATAACGCTGAGTGGGCTGCAGCTGGAGGCCAGTGCAGGTGCAGTGGAGCAGCTGCAGCAATTGCATCAAGTGCTCAGCAGCGATGTCGACGAGGAGCTGGCAGCCCTGCACAGCGTGTTGCCGTTGCAGCAGCTGCAGAAGAACCAGTTCAGCAACGCGCTCATCCAGTACAACAACAGCGTGCTGGTGGCCTGCTTTCGCCGCATGCTGGGCGAGGATGCGTTTCCCAGGCGCTTGAGCCGGGATCAGGCACAAGCCGTGCCTGGCATCAAAGAGACTGCGGCCGTCGTGTCGTGTTAATTATGTATTTTTTTTTTTTTAAGTTTCTAACAGATGTGATTTTGTTTACATATTGTATTTCAACTTTTGTTTTCGCTTCTGTTTTGTATTTAAAAACAATTAATGCAAATTAATTTCTACTACAAATATTTCTCGAGTTTATACAAATTTGACAAGACTCGCATAAACTGGGACTCCGAGGAGCAGTTTACACATACTACATATATATATATCTTTATATATACATATATATTTATTTCCATCTTTCCTTCTAAGCAAAATTTGTGTTAATTTCGTATGCATGTGTGTGTGTTTGTGTGTGTGTGTGTGTGTGTGTGGGGGGGGGGTATTGGGGCTTCAATTCATGTCTCATCCTGGTTTCAGTTTGGTTTGCATAATCGCCCGCGTTTGCTAATGCTTGGCGCCGGCGCCTCGCCTCCATTGGACTAATCAGCCGGACGCTTTTCGCTGTGTTTCCTGGTATAATCCTCGGCATTCTTAACGAATTTCTTTTTGTCCTTCAGGAATTCCTCGGCCAGTTCGGCGCGCAGCGGATGCTCGGGCTCGGGATCGTTGATTAGCGCTATCAGTGCCTGGACCACCTGGTCGGTGCGCGTGGCTGGCTTCCAGTTCTCGGTGCTAATTATGGGCAGGCATACTTGGCC
The DNA here is from genome assembly GCA_018903485.1 of Drosophila littoralis. Classification (NCBI taxonomy): domain Eukaryota; kingdom Metazoa; phylum Arthropoda; class Insecta; order Diptera; family Drosophilidae; genus Drosophila; species Drosophila littoralis. The sequence continues at coordinate 4,365,852 of JAEIGF010000383.1, forward strand.
CTTCTCATCGATGTTTGGATGATAGATTTTTGTTTTGAAACTAATCTTTGGCGGCTTGAAGGGATACTCTGCCGGGAAATTGATTTCGATGCGAAAGGCGCCCTTGTTGTAGGGCGGATTGTCGGGCACAATTAGGCCCGTCCAGCGCAGCAGATTATCATCGTCGGCCTTGATGTCACGAAACGATTTTAAACTACTTTCCTGCAAATCTACGAGCTCCTTGCGCAGACGTCGCGGGGCAGTCATTTTTTCTTTTCGTTTTTAAATGTATATAATTGCTCCAAATCGATGGAACTCGCAGCTGTAAGTAGACTTTTTTAGATGATGCAATAGCTTGTCGCCGTTTATTAAATATGTATATAGAGGATCTGTGCTAGTTTAGCACTCTTTTTACATTTTTTTTTGTGGCAAGCTCTATTAAGTTTTTATTCTCATCAGAGTTGTGTAGTCTTGTACGTTTCTGTCGTTATTTAGGTACTTATTCAATAATTATTGGTATGACGCGTTTTCGGCGATATGGCAGCTCCGCAAACGGTCGCAATGTTGTTGTCCTGCTCTTACAAATAACATTTCCTATGCTAATTACAATGTACGTTAAGCCTGCGATTATACGAGTTTACAAAAATCCGTGGTCTTACCAATGCGGGATGAGTTTTTATATATTTGCCTTTTCGTTTTTTCTGTTTACACTACTTGTTAATTTTAATTGAAAATCACCTTGCTTATTTTGAATAATCAGCATAAAAATGCTGTGCAATGGTGCGCAAAAATGAGCATGCAACGCAAAATTGAGAAAATATAACATTCACCCAAAGTGTAAACAAATTCATTTATCGATTAATTGTTTGACATCGAAACTTGGGCCGCAACACGTGCGCCGCGCTGATTCGTTTTGTTTTCCATTAAAAATGACTAAAAAACAGGCAATAAAACGTAAAGTGAAGGAACCCGAGCCCACAAATGAACAATCTTCAGTTTCTGACCAGTCCGACAATGAAGAGGACGAAGTAAGCATTAAAATTGGGTTTAAAATATGTTTGGACTCTAATGTTTGTGTTTTGGCCAGGACCTGCTGCAAGCTGTAAAAGATCCTGGGGAGGATACCACTGATGATGAGGGCATAGATCAGGAATATCAATCGGACAGCAGCGAAGACCTGGAGTTTGAGAGCGACGAAGAAGGCAACTATTTGGGCAGAAAAGCGAACAAGGAGGCAGAGGACGATGCGGAGGAAGATGAAGACGACGACGAAGAGGAAGATGAGGACTCCGATAAAGCTAGCGAAGACAACGAAGATGCCAAAGAGGAGAAGCCCAGCAGCAGTAAGACAGCGGCTGCACAGACGAAAGTAGAGCCAAGCATTCAGATAATCCCGCGTGATCCTTCGAAGCCAGAGTATGAGGACTCGGACACTTCTGATGAGGAGGATATACGCAATACGGTGGGCAACATACCAATGCACTGGTACGACGAGTACAAGCACATTGGCTACGACTGGGATGCCAAGAAGATTGTTAAGCCGCCAAAGGGCGATCAAATTGATGACTTTTTGCGCAAGATCGAGGATCCAAACTTCTGGCGCACCGTCAAGGATCCGCAGACCGGCCAGGAAGTGCTGCTGACCGACGAGGATATAGCTCTGATCAAGCGTGTCAACTCGGGACGCATACCCAATGCCGAGCACGATGAGTACGCGCCATGGATCGAGTGGTTCACCTCGGAGGTGGAGAAAATGCCCATCAAGAATGTACCCGATCACAAGCGTTCGTTCCTGCCCTCGGTGTCGGAAAAGAAGAAGGTATCGCGTATGGTGCACGCCCTCAAAATGGGCTGGATGAAGACCAGCGAGGAGGTGGAGCGCGCGAAGCAACAGAAGCGCGGTCCAAAGTTCTATATGCTATGGGAAACGGACACCGGCCGGGAGAGCATGCGCCGCATACACGATCCCGTGTCGGCGCCCAAGCGCGATCTGCCCGGCCATGCCGAATCCTATAATCCACCACCCGAGTATCTGTTCGACGAGAAGGAGACCAAGGAGTGGCTCAAACAAAAGGACGAGCCGCACAAGCGCAAGCTCCACTTCATGCCACAGAAGTTCAAATCGCTGCGCGAGGTGCCCGCCTATTCCCGCTATCTGCGGGAGCGCTTCCTGCGCTGCCTCGATCTGTACTTGTGTCCGCGTGCCAAGCGCGTCAAGCTGAACATTGATGCCGAGTATCTGATACCCAAGCTGCCTTCTCCACGCGATCTGCAGCCGTTCCCCACGGTCGAGAGTCTCGTCTATCGCGGCCACACAGATCTGGTGCGTTCCGTCAGCGTGGAGCCCAAGGGCGAGTACATGGCCTCCGGCTCCGACGACAAGACGGTCAAGAGTAAGTTCCCTTCATTCAGCTGTGGATAGATCCTTCTCTACATTTACATACTTTCTTGCAGTTTGGGAAATTGCCACGGGTCGTTGCATCCGCACCATCGAGACAAACGACGTGGTGCGCTGCGTTGCCTGGTGCCCCAATGCCAAGCTGTCTATTATTGCGGTGGCCACCGGCAGTCGCCTGCTGCTCATCAATCCCAAGGTGGGCGACAAGCTGCTAATCAAGAAAACGGATGATCTGCTTGCCGAATCGCCCAGCCTGGACGTTATTGATAACGAGCGCATCAAGACGGCCGTGCAATGGTCCAATGCGGAGCCCGAGGAGCAGGAGAAGGGCGTGCGTGTGGTCATCACACACTTTAAGCCCATACGCCAGGTCACCTGGCATGGTCGTGGCGATTATCTGGCCACCGTAATGCCCGAGGGCGCCAATCGCTCGGCGCTCATTCACCAGCTCTCCAAACGGCGCTCACAAATACCTTTCTCCAAGAGCAAGGGCCTCATCCAGTGCGTGCTCTTCCATCCCGTCAAACCGTGCTTCTTCGTGGCGGTAGGTCCCCCTCCTACTCCTCCTCCTCCACGTTCTGTTCACCATAATCCATGTGCGCTCTTTGCAGACCCAGCACAATATACGCATCTACGATCTGGTCAAGCAGGAGCTGATCAAAAAGTTACTAACCAGCTCCAAGTGGATATCGGGCATGTCCATACATCCCAAGGGCGACAATCTGCTGGTTTCCACCTATGACAAGAAGATGCTTTGGTTCGATCTGGATCTGTCCACAAAACCATATCAGACAATGCGTTTGCATCGCAATGCCGTGCGCAGCGTGGCCTTCCATTTGCGCTACCCTCTCTTCGCATCGGGCAGCGATGACCAGGCGGTCATTGTCTCCCATGGCATGGTCTACAAGTGAGTATCAAGTGGATACTCCATAATGCATCCCTTGCTTATCTCTCTGCCCTCCTCTGTCCTAGTGATCTGCTGCAGAATCCTTTGATTGTGCCGCTCAAGAAGCTGCAGACGCACGAGAAGCGCGACGATTTCGGCGTCCTGGATGTTAGCTGGCATCCGGTGCAGCCTTGGGTGTTCTCCACAGGCGCCGACTGTACAATCAGGCTCTTCACGTAAAGCGTGCAGCTTGTTGCACATCTAGTTTTAAGCGCTCAATTTATATGTGAAAGTTGAGATAGTGAACAATATATCTTATTGAATGATATTTTCCCTGTCTGTGTGAATCCTGCATCTAAAAGCTTGAATACAACCCTGGCAGGCTTGCCACCCTCCCCCAAAGCAGTTGCTCGACGCCTGCTCCCCGGGGCTCGTTTAGGCAGGGGCAGGCTATGCCTGCGAGAGCGAAAGAGCGTAAAATTACAAACTAAAACAAAAAGCAACAACAAGGCTGCTGCTGCTCATTAATAGATTTACAGTTTTCTTTTTCAAGCAGCAGCAGCAGCAGCATTGCCAAAAAGCACAAATCCCAACTAAATTCCAGTCCAGTGTGAAGTGAGTGGGACCGTTAGAGAGAGAGAGAGAGAGTGAGAGCGAGAGCGGGAAAGCTCTTTGCTGTTCTCTTTTGGCAAAAGCACTCGCGCGCACATGTCGCGATGTGTACCAGGAATCTAATCGGCTCGCTATCGGCTCCACCGACAACAATAACAATAACAACAACTGTACAGCTATTTGGGAGCTTTTCCTTCAATCAGCAGTCAGTCGCCAGCCTTTGCCCATGTGAAGAGAAACGTTTGCACTTGTGCTCGTGCCGTCGTCGTCGGTCGTTGTCGTTGTCGTCGAGGATTTTGGGTTTTGGCTATCAGAGCGCGCACACACACATAAATACGAAAAAAAAAGAAGAAAAAAAAAAAATAGCAAAGAAATTCACACACGTATAGAAAAAAGCGCAGCAGTGAAAATGAAATAGCAATAATGTGGTAAAGCCAGAGCCCCCCACCCAAAAAAAAATAAAAAATTAAATATGGCAAGTGTTTTGTTGAGCTCTTGAAAAATGCCGAAAATGTGAAAATATCCGAATATGAGAATCAAAAAGTTCACCAATGTAATTATCAAATATAACGGAGTGTCTAGCTAAATTGCACTACTTTCTCGCTCTCTCTCGCTCTCTCTCTCTCACTCACTCACTCACTCCAATACCTCTACCTCCCGCCCCTCGGACCCAACTCGCATACTCTCTCACTCTCTCTCCTTGGCTCTCTTTCTCTGTGTAGAAGTTGAATCAAAGCAAAATCATTCAGAGCAAAAAGAAAGAACGAAAAAAAATACCTACACATATTTTTAGTGTGGCTGTGTGGCAGGCAAAAAAAATTTGTATATATTCGTTGCTCCTAAATACATAGAGAAGACATAGGCGCACACCACAGGCCAAACCGAAATCAAATCAAGTGTGTGCCACTGTGAGTGTGCGTGCGTCTATGTGCGTGTGTGTGCGTGTGTGTGCTAGTGTGTGTACAAATAAGAGCGGAAGCCCACACGATTGGAAAATGTTCGATATTTTAGCAAATGTAACGGCTGCACTGTGATAAATGCCAAGAAACAAGCACAGCAGCATCAAGTGCATCAATTAGCAGCGCTGCCCTCTGCAGCTGCCACAACACACACACAAACAACAACAACAACAACAATAACAATAACAATAACAAGCAGCAGCAGCAGCAGCAAGGCAAGCTAATCGCGCATACGCCCCATCAGCCCCAAACAGCGCAAACCAAAACGAAAAATAAATATAAAACAAAAGAAGAAAATAACGGTCAGGCGACCTCGACGCCGCCATCATGGAGCAAGTGTGTGTCAATGTGTGCCAAGTGTGAGTGTGAGTGTGTGTGTGTGTGTGTGTGTGTGTGTGTGTGTATGTGTGTGTGTAATGACTAGCACAAGAAATAAATACAAATTTCGAGCAACAACAACAACAACAACAACAGCAAAAATCTTCATCAGCAGGCATCTCCAGCTGCTCACTGGAATAAAAGAAAAAGCCAAAAGCCAAAGCCAAAAGCAAAAGCAAAAAGGAAAATTAAAAGAATTTCATAACACTTTAAATGAAATTCCCGTATCAATCGCTGCTCATTACAAACGAATTTCGCTGTAAATACGAAAACGTAAATGTGTAAATTCTGAAAGCAGCAACCCCACCCCCCACCCCTGAACCCCTTAGCCCGACCCATCTGTAGCACCTGCCCACGCAGCGCCAATGAAAGTGAGAGCGCGTCCAACGGACATTTCAAGAACAACTAAATAATAATAATAATAATAATTCATCAAATTCCTAACTGTTTTCTGTGCTTCTCTTTTCCCTTTCCCGCCGCCAACAACTTGTGTGCAGATAAAAAAAATCAAAGTTTTGCGCAAAGGAACAGAAGCAGCGCCCAAAAGGCAGAGCCAAAAATTGCTCTGCACATGCATGTAAAAACTAAAAAAACAACAACAACAACTACAGCTACTACAACAACAACAACAACAACTAGAACTACAGCAAGAGCGTGCAAGGCGCGAGAGTCGAAAGCACACACACAAGCAAAAGCACTCGATAAAAAGTTATTAGCAAAAACATAAATACGTTACTTGCTCTCTTTCCCGCGCTCGCCCTCTCGCTCTCTCAGAAAAAGGGCGCCCAACGCCAACGCCAACGCTCAGCCCCAACTGCTCTGTGTGGGAGTGCGAGCTGAGAGTGGGAGAGAGGCAGAACGAGACGGACAGTAGGTAGGTCAGTGGCAGTGGGCGGCCTAGCAGCGGCAGCAGCGCCAGCGGCAGCGGCAGCTGTGGCAGCTACGCCAACGCCAACGCCAACGCCAAACGCCAACATCAACTTGAACTTGCAAAGGGCAGGTAAGTGTGGCCAATTTTGTGTGCTTCGGGCTGGGGGGTGCTGCTGCTCATCCAGTTTTTCAATTTGCTTGCAGCATGTCCTGCACCGTCTCCGAGCTGCCCAGTGGCTGTCGCTTGCGCGGCATGACTGCATCCTCACAGAGCGCGGCAGCAGCGGCGGCGGCCGCGGCCAACAACGGGAATGGCAACGGGAACGGTAACGGTGATAGCGTCGGTGCCGGGCCTGGCAGCGGCTTGAGCTCAACTGGGGGCATCGGGGGCGTCAGCGGCACAACGGGCACAAGCGCAACGCTGCAGGGCAGCGTTAGCGCCACATCGAACGTGCTGCAGGAGTCGAATGCGACGCTGCAGCGGCCGCAGTCGCAGAAGCCGTGCTGCTTTTGTTGGTGCTGTTGTTGTTCCTGCTCCTGGTGAGTATTACCTGCGGGCTAACTGTTAAATGCATAACATCTATTTCAACGGAATCTATTTCATTGCCGCTGCTCCACGGGTCGTCCAACCGCAACAACAGGGCTAAGTGGTAAGTTCCTAGGCACACACACACAAACGCACGCAAGCACACACATACACACGCACCCACGCAGTCAGGGGCATTGCCTGCTCTCTCTCTCTGTCTCTCTCTCTGGTTTGCTCGCAGCTGGCAATGCTCTATGCTAGGCGAATAGTAAAAGCTTTTTCTCTCTTTCACTCTATCTCGCTCTCGCCAATTCGGACAACTGCTCCATTCACAATTTTGGGAGCGCCAAAAGCTCTCAGCTGGGCACTTTTCAAAAATCACAACCAAACAATTAAAGGCTCTGGCGGCAGCGGCTGCTGCTGCTGCTGCTGCTTCTTCTAATGCTGTTGCTGTTGTTGCCAAAATGTTGCAAGTTTTCGTGAATGAAAACGAAAGCTGTTCTTGCTTGGGTGGGCATTTCTCCCGCACCTTTGTGTGCTTAGCTGTTGTCCATCTATACGCACTTAATCATACGAGTACTTGTGCATACACCTACACACACACACACACACACACAGTCGCATATTGCCATGTTATTGGCAAGCTGTCCAAGCAGGGTAAACAGATAACGAACTTTGATGAGTTCTACGTAGGGTGCGTGTAACGCTTACCTGATACGAGGCAGCCGAATCGAATCGTAGATAACGTGTGGCCAGTTTTGTGTGAACCACTGTGGTGGCAACAACAAAAGCAACGCAAGCGCAGCCAACTAACTGTGAAGGCAGCTCAAACAGCTGTTTCTCAAGTGCCAAAAGCTTTTCGCTTATCAGCGATCCTTAACGCAATTACACTAAGCAAAAGCTCCAACTAGTAACACGATTTTAAGCGAAAAGCTTCAAATGCAGCAAAAACCAAAATGTTGGGCCTAACCAAACGTATGCTGTACGTATACTATTTTCATTTAAAGCGTATTAAGTTTATATATATACATATATAAATAAGAAAAACTATTTGAAGTGTGTATATAATTTCCATTATATAGAGATTTCCCTATAGAGATTTCCATTAGGTTCAAAAGTTTGCATATCTTTTTTAATGTTTTTTTTTATATAATTTATAATAGTTTTGTTTTTTATTTTTATATAATAAAACTCAGCTCAGTTTGAGAAAGCTTTTAAAGCTTTTTAACAATTTACTTTATTGAAGAGCTTAAATCTAGTTCAAGGATAATCTAAGTCAAATTTTTCTTCTTTTTTTTTATACCCTGAACCCATTAAAAATGGGTACAATGTATTTGTGCAAATGTATGTAACAGGCAGAAGGAAGCATCTCCGACCGGATAGAGTATATATATTCTTGATCAGCATCAACAGCCGAGTCGATCTAGCCATGTCCGTCTGTCTGTCCGTATGTATGAACGCAAGGATCTCAGAACCTATAAGAGCTAAAGACTTGAAATTTTAGCTGTAGGTCCTTCTAGCGCTCGCACAGATCGAGTTTGTTTCCGATAATCGATAACTTGCCCCGTTTCCAAGTAATCGATACAAATCTATATCGAAAATCTGAGTCACCAAACTTCACATGTAGCTTCTAGAATAGTATATATATTTGCATTTGGTGTTGGAAGAAGAGGGTTCAGGGTATTCCCTAGTCGGGAGCTCCCGACTAGAACCTCTTGTTTAACTTATTTTCAAGAAATGTTTGAAATGTAATTTTATTACTTTATAAATTTATATTTATTTTATAATTTTAACTATTTACATATTATAATTTGAACTTTGTAAAGTTATATTTGTTTTATAACTAAACTTTATTAATATTATAAAACATTTTTGCTGCTCTTCGTGATTTAAGCTCCCACCTACTGCAACATTTTTCACATTTGCTCAATACCCTAAATATCTAAACTAATTTAAATTGTGTGATCCACAGTCTTGCCATCAAGAATGCCGATGAAAATGCGCCCACCAAACGTGATCTCGTTAGCGCCGATTTCCTAGATGGCGATCAGTAAGTTTTTGACCCAGTTAATGGCCAAAAAGAAGCTTTAGCTAATATCATTTCCCATGCTTGCAGACCCACATTAGAGGAAATACGTAGTTGGGGCAAAAGCTTTGATAAACTAATGAAGAACTCAAGTAAGTGTTGGAAAACTCCACTTGAAGGTCAATTCAAGATTATTAATTCAATAATTCTCTAGACGGCCGCAAGGTATTCCGGGACTTTCTGCGCAGCGAATTCAGCGAGGAGAACATATTATTTTGGCTGGCCTGCGAGGATCTGAAGAAGGAGAACAGCGCCGAGGTGGTCGAGGAGAAGGCGCGCCTCATATACGAGGACTATATATCGATACTATCGCCGCGCGAGGTCTCCCTCGATTCGCGAGTGCGCGAGATTGTCAATCGCAATATGATCGAGCCGACGACAAACACCTTCGACGAAGCTCAAATACAAATCTATACGCTGATGCACAGAGACTCATATCCCAGGTAGGTCGCGGCTAAATATCATTCAAGCTTGTTATAATTACATATATGCATATGTCTCTTGTAGATTCCTAAACTCGCAAAAGTTCAAGACACTCGCTCAAATGCAAGACAATTCGAATGCCGGCTCCAAGGCGGATAGTCCCACTTAGATGTTATGTTATACAATTGACGCTCTGTTGATTTTGTTGTTGTTTTAACATTAGACTATTTAATTTTGTATTTATATATTTCATTTCCCGGCCAACTCCGCAGCCCGTCCACGAACTGTTGCCGCCGAGCAGTCCCTAAAAAAAAAAATAGAGGAAAAGAAAAACAAAGCAATATGTCATACAAACTAAATAGATGCAATTCCATTTGGCGTGTGCAGCACCAAAGGGAACTTATATATAAAGAGAGCGGGACGGCTGGCGGAGCTCGGCGGCAAGGGCAACAGTTCGGGATACGCGCGAGGAGCTAACCATATATACCACATATGTATATGGATATGGATGTGGATATGGATATATATGTACTTAGACGATATATGATGCATTATGTGAAACCGATTCCTTCTTTACAATGTTCTAGTCGTTAACAAACCAAACTAGGCAATTTATATAAAGATTAGTTGTTAACAAAAATAAGGAGGAGAAGAAGCAGAAGAAGCGCCGTTTTGGGTTAGATAATACATACATAGTACAGCCGGCATTTCTAGGGAGGTTACCATATTTGAACTTTAAGCAACTATAAGTTAATATATATGTATATTGTACAATGTATAAAAGTGCAGACAACTACAGAACAGATTGGCAATGCGAAACAATTAGCATACTATATACTATATATATATATATATATATTGTAATAGTTGTTATGCTAAGAACTATTAATCAAATTGAAATTGAAATGAAATGAAAAGAAAGCCAACTTAAACGCAAATACTTTTTCCAAAAACAAAACAAAACGCAACATTTTTAAACGTATTACTTACATTTATACTTGTACGTAACTTAATTAGTTTTGAAAACATTTTAGATCATACAATACAATACATCTATATATATACATATATATACAGATTTATATACCTGTGTATATACATATATATGTGGATAGCGACATCGAAGCATTCTGTAAATACAAAATACAACAAGAATAATACCAAAAAAAAAAAAGAGAAAAAGGAAAATAAATTAAATAAAGCAATTTAGTTGCGATTACGTTGTGACATGGCATTGCAGTTCGTTAGATTTGACAAAAGAATAAAAACAAAAAAACATTAACAAATAATAAAATAATATAATATTATTAAAATAGCGATACGAACTCGGAATCAAGACAATTTGGATTGTGTCTAATGTTTATAAAGTGTGTAATGCATAAAAAAAACCAAATTATAGATAACATATTTATTGTACATTTGTTTAAAGAAAAACGAACAACAACAACAACATTAACATTAACTAAATCATTTACAATAATGTCAAACAGTTCTTATAATCGATCCCAAAACGGGATAAAGCGTACGAAACTTAACTATGTGCGCATTACTAAGTATTTTATTTGGATAACGCATTGATTTCAAATCGAAAAACAAAACAAAACAAAAACAAAAAGCAAAAAAAAAGAAAAAATTAATACCAACAAAACGTTTCGCAATATCACTGCCAACTCCGCAAGAGATATATCATATATATTATATGTATATATATGTGTATATGTATCACATACAAAGCAGTTGCGTTTACTATCCGCACACACACACACACACACACACACTCACACACACACACACACTCATACACTGCATACACTGGCAACTGCTGTCTGCGGCTTATCAAGATGATACTACAAACCCCTCCATACATTGCCCCCTCTCCCTCGCACACACACCTCCCCCTCGACTCGAAAACCAACCCAAAATTCACACGCTGAGGCGCGCGCTAGTTTTTCTGCATTCAACAGTCAGTATTAACATAAAACTAAAACTAACTTTGGCATGCCGAAGCTTAAATACCCTTGCAGAAAGTTAAACAATTCATAACAAAAAAAAAAAAACATAGTAAGAGCTGATTTCATAATCAAATGCTATCAAATTAATCAAAAGAAAAGTCATAGTAAATTTGAGCTAAACAATTTTAAAGAAATGTGAACTAAAATAAATAAGTTACTGGAAATTCATTTCATGTAGTTGTCCGAGTAGTACGATCCTTATATATCCTTTCTGATATATTAAAATTATCCATAATATATTTTAAATTTTTCGCGAGTTTTTGATACATCAAAAATATATATTTTTAATTTTCTTGAGTTTCGGATACATCAAATAATTGTTTTTAGATTTTTCATGAGTTTTTGATATATCAAAAATATATATATTTTTAATTTTCTTTAGTTTTTGACATAAAAAATCATATATGTATTTAACATTTTTCTGAGTCTCAGATATATTAAGAGTATATATTTAAAAATTTTTTGTATTTTTGATATATCAAAATAATATTTTATTTAAATTTTCGTAAGTTTCTGTTATACAAAAATAATATATTTCAAAATTTCTTGATTGATCTCGAGCTTGCCTATTTCTCATATTTATTTCCATATTTACGATGTATAAAAATGTTACATTTTAAATGTTCCCAAAAGATCTTAGTTGTTCACTCTTCTTCTTGGCCAAAAGCTCTGTTATATCATTTTCCAAGGCTCTGTAGCAACATTTTATTGAACATAACCTTCAAATTGTCAGACTCTGCAGGCGTGTAGCAAGCTTTATAACTGAAAACAAAAAACTACTGTAAAAGATTAATATTTAAATTTTAGCAAACGTTGTCGAATTACATTTAAAATAAACTTAAAATAAAAAGCGAATCATTGAGCAAAAGTTAACATGAGTTTTAACAGGTGACGTATCCACGTGCCGTACGATTTAATTGCTGTAGTTTGAGGCACAACATTTTACAGCACAAAAAGTTTCGTATTTGAAGTTCGATCCCAAAAAGAAAAACACAAAACAAAATAAAAGAATAATAATAATAAATGGTTACCTCAGTTAAATCAGAGAATGTTTTTAGTAGCTATTAGCTAGTTGGTGTGTCTAGTTTTAATGCATAATGTACTTAATAGACTTAACACACACACACACACACACACACACACGCACACAAACAAGAGCGGCGTGGGAGAGTTGCGCAGTAAGAAAAAAAAAAAAACGTCTTCCATTGCGACTACAACTCGGTTTACCGCTACACAAACACGCCCCCCCCCCCCTTCCCCTCCGCCCCTACAACCTCCTCACAATAGGCCTTAGCTTCTGTTATATTTGCAACCCCCACCCCCCACCACAGCCATACTCCTTGCCCACAAATACTAAAACACAAAAATACCAAGAAAATACCAAGAAAATACCAAAAGAGTACCAAGAAAATACCAAAAATACCAGTAGAAATATCCGAAAAGCTCATTGAATTTACGTCACTCAGGCAGCTACTTGGAATTGAAAATTCGACAACCTTTTGCATTATAGAATACGAATATCGATAACAATAACGATAGGCGATAGGCGATAGCGAATAGCGATAAACGCATTATCGACAGTTCTTTAACAAGTGTCATTTTCCATGGTTTGTTAACTTAATTTTAGGCTACCAAACAAAAAAATACCAAATATTTAAAACAACTACATTTATATTTTGTGTATATGCTTTAATTTTCTAAAAACACAAAACAATATTTTATACTTTACGTTATTTGGTTTAGGTACACAAACGCGCAAGCACACACACACACACACGCACACACACACACACATGCATATACTTACATATATATAAATATATATACCATATAATTGTATATGTAATACATACATAAATGTAAATGTAATCGCAAAAAAACAAAAACAAAAAGTATTAGTGAAAAGTTTCGACCAGTTAAAAAAACAACAAATGAAAAAACCAAAAAAAAAAAAAAATGATTATAAAAAATTTAAACAAACAAAAACTTCAAAAATGAATACAAAAACACGTTTAAACTAAGCATACATTTAGTTTTAAAACAAATTTAATATATTGCAACAATAAACAACATGAAAATAAAACTGAAATTCGATGAGAAATGCATTCAAAAAAGTCAAATAATTAATTAGCTAATTTAAAACTAATTAACTGGTATTTATTTAAGATACAAGCATACTAATTATATGTATGTATGTATTTCCTTCATACAAATGAATTCTGTGCACAGAACGGAACACCCTGTAAACGGCCTGGCAGAAAACACCGCAAAAAGCACACTGGGCAAACACACAGTCAGTACCGTATACACGACAAAGCGTTGATTCTGCTGCTGCCGCGACCGCTGCCGCGACCGCTGCTGCTGTTGTCGTAAGGCGGCGTCGGAGTCTGTGCCGACGGCTACATGGCATTCATTTGTGCTACATGCATAACTATTTTACGTGTGCGCATGTGTGCGTGCATGTGTGTGTGTGTGTGTGTGTCTCTCTCTCGCTTGGTATGCGTTCAAGCAGCTCTCTACCTCTGGCTCTACCTGGTGTCCAACTGCACTACCACTTTCACAATGCGCGCTGGCGCTGTAAGCCAGCAGCAGTAGCTGCGCAGCGGCAGCAGCAGCAACAAAAGCAACAAGCAAAACAAAAAAAAAAAAACGCGACGGCGTGTTCGAATGTTCGAAAGTTCGAAAATGAATGCACGCCACAAAATGAACCAGAAAGCTACAAAAGCGCAAAATGTCCAGGGCCGGTTCAGCGGGCAATGCGAAATGCGCTTCGTCGAACTGTAAATTAAGGCGCCAACTGGCATATGCTGTGTGCTTGCGCGTGCGCCTGTAGGCTAGGCTAGTCAAGTTTCGAACCAAATTCGAAGCGAGTTCGTTGCCTGAGTCATTTGTTATTGCACACAGTAATAAATGCGTACCTGGAAAACGCGGCACTAGCGCTATGCAGGTGCGTGCACACAGCGGCAGGCGCAGGCAAAGGCGCAGGCGCAGGCGCAGGGACAAAAGTACGTGCGGACGGA